>JARHVA010001385.1:682500-947500 GCA_037957365.1 Torreya grandis
ATTGGGTGCTTCAATAGATTTTGTATTCCTTAATTGTATGTGCTTCATTACTTTATTTTATTCTTATATCCTCATTATGTATCATGCATACTAATATGTACTATGATTGGTTTTATTTTTCCTACCATGCAAGTATTTTTTGATATACTAATTTGATGCATACATTGACATGATTGCTACCATGTATCTATGGGGGCATTTTACTGTTATGTTTTCTCATTGGTATATCTAGTTTGACTAGGGGAATATCTATGACATTTTTTCCATGCTACTTATTCCCATATCTTTATATTATTTATGGGGAATTTAACTATTTTAAATTATGCTTGACATGATAATATCTTTCACTTTCCATGTGATAATTTTACTTGATATTATGGGACATAATTATATGTTAATTAGTTCATTATAAATTTAGAATTTTAGAAAAAAATATGATGGTATTGGCTATTTTCACTCTCATTACTATGTTTCAGGATATTCATATTATCCTAACATATGATGCTCTTAAATTTTTATTTTGAGATGACTAACTATAGCATGGGTCTTCAATTATCACATAAAAATGGGAGCCAATTTCAAAGATATTATTCAAAATTGAGTGGAAATTATCAAAATTGAAAAAAAAAATCTACCTCCTTAAATAAGAAGTGGATTGGGCCCTAATGACTCTAAGGGAAGTGTTGGATATGTTTCAAAACCTATAAAAAGTGTAGTATTGAAATTAGTTTGTCTTGAAATTGGGGGAATAACAAGTAGGCGTATTCCTTCATATTTTCTCCTTTAAAATTTTAGAATTCAAAATTTTAAAATTCAAAAATTAAATTTAAAATATCTATCATAAATAATGACTATCAAGATAAATTGATAATTGTTTGAAGGAAACCAAAAAAATTGTGTGAACTGAAGCCTAAGTCAAAGATGCATCAATTCCCTTTGCTACTCAATAGGTAAGTGAAACTACATATTTCAAAATGATCATATTTATAATTTGACACATGAATGCATTCATTCATGTTAAAATAACCATTTAAAAGAGGGGGAATTATGTATACATCTAAAAATTTTACAAATCCCTTTTCCATAGTATATTATCCCTAATTTATCACATTTCGCCTACTTTTTTATATTTAAATGTTTTTAGGACTTTTCTAGGCCCACATTGATCTCTATATATCCCTTGAGACTTAAATTTACATCTAAATCTTATCATAATCTATCCATCAACACCCAAAAACTAAATTTAATTTGTTATCATTATCCTCATCAATATTTGAGCCTTTGTTCCTTTCAAGTCAATGTAACACTCCATGTATTTGCACTAGGTAGACACCCTTTGTGGGTCATTTTTTCCAATTTTGATAATCATGTACATTTAATTTAGCTCCATATCATTTATAATGTTAGTATATGCTTATAAATTTTCCTAAAACACCCAATATTCAAAATTCTTCTTAAGCCATGTTAAAGGAGATCAACAAAAAGGCATAAATTAAGTTATCAAAGAACAGGAACTAGAGAATATTCCAGCACCAAGATTCATTATTCCTCCTAATTCAAGTTGAGATTCAATTATTCATATCTTAGACACTTGCGATGAAAATTTAAAAATTTATTTATTATAATCCTCTCATAGAAAATTAAGGTTTTATCTTGTATATAGTGGTGACATTACTCTATAGAAGAGGAGGTTAAAATCCCTTACCCAATATTTTATATTTAATTTCACTTAGAGCTAGATGGAGGTACAATTATAGCATATGGAAAATTTACTTTGAAACTCATTTTCAATGGTTTCAAATATCCATAGTTCATTTGTTTATTTTAAGTTCAAAACTAGGTCAAAGCCAAATAATTAGTAATTTAACATGTTATGCCTAAAAAAATAGTAAATTGAGTACACAAAAAGATAATAAACTAGGTAAGGAACTAGTGACATAGAACTCATAGCGTGAAACCCTACACCAATTAAACTTGAAATAACAAGTCTTCCCATGTCTCACACTCATCAAGTGTTTATCTTAATAAAAGCACCATATTTTAAGAGTAAAACACAATGAGTCTACATAGTCATATTCCAAATCAATATTTTCATCATTGTAACTAGGTGTGATGATTTATTGTCTATTATAATTAATTTTAATATCTAGATTAATTTATTAATTTCATCATGTTTCTATTAATACACAATTTTGTATATATGAATTATATAATTTAATAGATATATTTTTAGATCTACTCATTATAATCATTTATTATTATTTTACATAAAAATAAAATTAGGGTAAACATATGCATATTTATAGATGACTTGAATTCAAATTAATATCATAATTTCATATAAAATAACAACAAATAGTTTAACATAATAAAAAAATGTGATCATAAATAATAGGTTTACTCAAACTAGCTAGACCACACACAACTATTAAAATGCCACCAATATGTTTCTAGTCCCAATGAATGTTGTCAATATATTTTTGTAGACATATAATTTTTCTACAACGATTATTATTACAATTTTTTTACTAATTTTTTTGTGAATATAGGGAATCACATTTAAATAGAGTCTTATGTTGCTTGATTGTGTCTTAATATTTGTCTTTATTCTTTGTGCAATCCTATGGTCCTTATTACCTTTTTTTTGGCTAAGTATAAATAAAAATTATGGATTTTTTAAAGTAATTTAAGGTGAAAAATGTACATGTATTTTGGATGAGTGGAATTTAAAATTACATGCATAAGAAATAAGTAGATCAGACAAGATCCTAAATTTGACAAATTATAACAGAGAACCATCAATCTTTGTGACACGTGAGGAGGTGATTATGTATATGAACCAAGAATCCAAAGAGAACTTGTACCATAAGGAAAAATCAACTTTTGACATGCACCAATGGTGTAAATATGGTCATATTGAAACATGGACCAAAGTGAATGGGAAGAAGGTTTTACAAATCACATAGTGGAAATTGAGGAGAACCAATCCAGGGAGATACTAGAAGGAATGATTATTCAAGAGGAATGAAATTAATAAATACATTCCTTGAATAGATTTGAGTTTCTCTAGTGTAATATGGCATGAATATATGGGTTAGTTAGTCAACTCAATTAATTGTGAAGAAATTATTCAGTCTAATATATATATATATATATATATATATATATATATATATATATATATAAATAAAATTCACTCTAATATATATATATATAATGCATTCTCAAGAGTGATAATTTAATCACCTTTAGTGAGATATAATAATGAATGACAATTCAAGAGGAATGATATTAATAAATCCATTAATTTAATAGGTTTGAGTGTATTAGTGTAGTATGACATGAATATAGGGGTCAACTAGTCAAAGCACTTTTATAAAGCAATGATTATCTATTATATTTATAAGATTTTGTGCATTCTTAGGAGAATAATTTTAATTAATTTAATATGAAGGTGGTGGTTTACACCTATATAATCCCAACTTACCTCTTAGTTTAGGTTATTGATTTTTTCATTTTCTTAATTATTTTTTTTCCATTCTTGATATATCTAAAAACATTGACGTAATGTTGCATGACTTAGTATGTTAAGGTAAATGATTTGAAAATTTTCATTAATGGCTGATGGTGGTGCTGAATTTTATTTAATAAACTTATGATTTTTATGGTTGTGTTTTACTCTCAAGTTCATGTATAACTCTTATCAAAATATTGGAGATAAACAAGTGTTTTTCATGTTGATTCCATTATATAATGTATCAACATCGCATTGTCTAAGTCATCTTTTGTGACTAACCCAATGTACCATCATAGATTATCTCTATGTAGATTGAGTGAGCACAGAAGTCCACTTGAATCATATATTGGCATGGTGATCATAATTTATTATGGTAAAAAAATGTAAGTATCAAATTATATGGTGCATATAAAAATACCCAAAATTTTTAGTTTTGTTGCTGGGACAATGTTGAACCATTTTTAGAACATTATATTAGGAGATTATTTATCGTATTTCCTTAAAATATTATTGAGACATGGATAAATTATTTAGACTAAACCTTCTTGAGGTATCATTATATATTAGTAATGATAACTCTTAAGAAATGGGTGGAGTAAATTTATGGTCCTCTTTAAGAAGTTATTTTATACCCATTTCTTAGGCACCTTCATGTATGGTTCGCTATGATGTCATGGGATAGAGTATAAAATTTAAAATAAAAAAAAATTGTATGAAGGCATGGTTTAAAATAATATATCACATTGAAAATTTTAAGACTATGGTAGTTGATGTTTGGTAAAGATGTGAATTGAATAATTATCTTTTGGAGTTTACAATTTATACATATTCTTTCCTCCAAAAAGTAAACTACCAATTCTTGTGAAAGTTATAAGTGTTGAATATTATGAATGAAAGCTAGATATTAATAATACTATGGAATGCTTGGACATTAAAAATATTACTATGGAGGGAAATAATTATCTTGATCATGGGCTAAGAGGATAATAGAAGAATAAAGTGGGAAAAGTTTGCATGATGTGTTCTTGAAGGGTGAAGAGAGAAAAAATAGTGTGGAGAGCCTAGATGATTAAAATATTAGATATCATAGATATGTTAAAGGTCATAAAAAATAATTACCACCAAATACCCTAATAATGGGTTCAAGAAATTCAGGAAGATTCTGCAAGGACCCACATGAATGAGAATAGAATAAGCATGACTCTTACATTGAGGATATAGATTTTAATGAGGAAGAGGAACACACCATTGAGATAAATAATTAAATTATTTTTATTATATTTTTAAGTTACTTAGGACCTTGTGATCATGCATAGCTACATGACACTTTAAAAAGTGCCCACTACCTAAAGCACCATCTCATGTGTTTATTAGTTAGATGGAAAATAACTAATCAAATAGTAAAGATTAATCTTGGGTAGTAGAGTTTATGAGACAAGAGGTTGTGAATAAAATTTTAAAATTAAAATATATATTATAAACTATTAGTATCATTAGTAACATATAAAAATAAAATATAAGATCCTAGATATTTGGGGCATGCCATTGATCGAAGATGGTGATTGAACTCCAAAAGATCTTGGTAACACAAAAAATAGGAAAATTTTTATGGGCATAACAAAAAATAATCTAGGCACTAATACAACTATGTAAAAACCAAATGTATGGGTTAGTAGGAGTGTGATTCCACCTAGAGGACATTTTTTTGGCATGGGAAAAAGTAAACATAGAGGTAGTCAAAGTTATATTGCTCTAGAAATAGGTAGTGCATCACTTGCACAAGTTCCTACTACAAAAAATTATTTATGAAATACTTGGTATGTCTAATTGATTATTTAGGAGTAAATAATACTTCTCATAATTTACAGAAGTGTGAACTTATATGGCATGCTAAGGGTGTGACCCCACTAGAATGAAAATAAATCTGGTTTGTGACTACACTAATAGATCATGCATACATGATACTGTAAGTTTGATCCACTATAGATTATTATGGATTATGAATTTTTTAAGGAAGCATTATTAAAATAGTTTTATATTATTGTATTCATGAAACACAACATCCCATATCTCAAGGAAATGAAACATGATATTATAGATATTTTTTACGCATATGATACAAGGTTCAAAACCTTGATCTACAAACTCTCTTATGATCCACCCACTCAAAAACACATAATTTTATTTATGGGGTTTGCTCATAACATTCATAAAACTATTTTCCATTAAAAAATTCATCGAGATACAAGAGGGATTAGAATTATTGTTTAGGGTTTAAGTAGTTCTATATATATCATAATGGCTTCACAACTTAAAAAAATAATTTATAATAGCACACATGACACCCATATTGGCTTATGGTTTACTTATGTAAATTTTAGGTTCATAAGAAGAATAATTTTCCAAGGCACATAGTTGGATCATTTTTTAGATCATGTGAAAATTTTTGGGAAGATCACAATGTGAATTATTTTGAATTATTCTAGAGGGTTACAAATGGAAATGTCTCATTTTATATTAAAATATATAAATAATCTATGTAAAACATTAAAAATTACAAATAAATTAAGGAAATACATGAATCATGAGGGTAAAAGACATAAAAGGTGATGGTGGCACATATAAACAAAGATCAAGGCAGGTATCATTATGATCACTCCTATAGAAGAATAGGTGGGGGATGATGATGATGATGAATATGATTCCTATTTCCCATCTTATATAAGTGTGGTTTTACATAGTAGTATCATATAGATTTCACTATGTTCATTAAGGAGGGTGGGTACATATTGTTCCAAGGTCCAAAAATTTATATCAAAACACACAATAATGTTATAAGTCAAATATGAGAAACAAAAGCACCAAAGGAGAAAGTCCAATGTGCACAACAATCCTCAGTCATCAATTATCCTAATGAATTTATAAAAAGTTATTTTTAAAAAATGTGATGGATAGTATAATAAATATACAATGTAATCTCCAACATATGTGGCATATCAAAATTGAGCCAAGGAATTATCTCCATAGACCTAATGTAAAATAGGTTGATGACATCTCTAATATTTTTTTCTCTATTAAACTTTCAAGGAGTTGTCTTTCTTCTCAATAATTTGTTAGAGGATAACATTTAAAGCACATTCAATGAATGGAAAATAAGAGAGAACAAGGTCAGAACCACGTTGAATAAAAATTATGATCAAGAAGTATTAATTGATGTCACATTGAGGGTGGGTCATATATGAAATTTTGACTAATACTAGAGCATAAATGAATAATCTCACCCAAAATTCATGGAAATAAAAAAGGGATGTCCAAAGTTGAAACCTTATCCTAATGTATTTTTTATGGCTAATAAGACTCTCACATGTTCTCTAGTGATTTTTAAGAATGATTGTATGAATATTTTATGGGTGAAATTAAATAGAAACATTAAAGCTATTGATCTAGGCAAAGCGGGTAATTATCATAAACTGCTTGGTATACATTGGTGTTATACTAGTATTTTTTATATGTGTTTTAAGAATTTATATAAAAAAGTTGAGAATGGATAAAAACATGTGATCATCTCCTTGGATAATGATCATGGGATTTCATATGTATAAATTATGTACATGGATGAGGAATTTAACAACATATACATCACTATTTCATAATGGTGGAACATTTAAAACCTAAATTTAATGGATTTACTAGTTGGGATGGTGAAAATTCTATCTCCCACACCACAAGTGTTTATTATTATCAATGAATCTAATAATATTAGAGGTGATCAAGTGTAGATGTGATAAGGTGAATATAGTTACCATGTATTTTTACTAAAAAGAAATATTTGAAAGACATTAAAGATAAATCTATTGATGCTCTAACATAAAAAAATTGTAGAATATGACACATAAAATATGGAAAGGGTGTTCTAACTTAATAAGGTTAATATTTCCCCACTTCTTCATAATGATGGTTCAACATATACTTCTACCTATGTATATGATATAAAGGGGTATTTACCTAAAGATAATGAATATTTAATTTCATTGGTATATACCATGAAATGTATGAGTTAATGTTTTTGGGAAACACATTGATCATCACTATCTAGATGAGATTTTATAAAGTAGTTTATCTAAATTCATTTTTAGTGCAAAAAATTTAAGTTTAGGTTTCCTATTTATTGTGCAAATTTGACCATAGAGAAGAATATATGATTTTTTAAAGAAACATGGATAATACATGTGAACCATTTTTCCATGGGATTATGGGTCCATGATTTTTATGGTACCTTGAATATTTGGTGTTGTGTATGGTATGTTTTTAGTGAGACATGAATATAAAATATTAAATGGGACAAGCTAAAGGCATATTTCATCCATACCTTCTTCTTCTCATTGCCTAAACTTGAAACTTGTAATCCCTTACAATGGAAACATACACCTATTATGAAATACAATGATATCATGGAGGAGCACATGCAAAATATGAAAAATGGAAATGGTCTCACACTACCATGATTATTAAAATATATTAATGAAGATATAACTCAAGTAAATTAGAATATGATGTATAGATAGGTGAAATTTTTGGTTCAAATCTAATACGGAAAATAAAACTGAGGATAACTTGGACCACTTGACTATATAAACCACATTTAGAGATTGAAATAATATATATTCACAAGGAAACACATAAAAGTATTATAATATACCAATGAAATCTAAGAAGGTTAATAAAGGTACTGAGGATGAGATAAAAATTCTACCACTAGGGACTATTGTACATATGAGAAGTTGTCACATATATTTTAATTCTTGTGTGAGTTTTAAGATATTTTTTCATGTAACTATAAATTTATGAGAGTTATAAACTTATCCTTGATTAAAATTAATACCAAAATCATTGAGGGTGCATGACCAATAAATATACTCTTACATATGAATCACAACACTCACAAAAAGGAACAAATTGATAATATGTTTGTTTTTTGGGTCATCTATCCTCTTGATGAATTATAATAAGTAAGCCCAATGGTGATCACCTTAAATAAAAATGGTGGATTAAAATTTATGTAAAATTTCACTTTCTAAATATTTGTTCTATAAAAATTTTATTCTTGAGCCCCTTTACTAAATAATTATTAGGAGTTTTGAGGTGTGAAATTTATTCATTTGTTGAATATTTTTCAAGGTACCACCAAATCCAAACCAAAGAGGAATATAATCCAAAGATGAAATTTTAGACCTAATAGGGTTCCATTGCATGAAATTTGGATGAATTTAGGGATTAATAATGCACTTGTATTTTTCCCATGCATCATGGTTGTTTCACATAAATAATTCATCCACTACTTTTTGAAAGCATATCTAGATTATAAGATTGACTTTGTGTTGAGGAAGGATCATAAAAAAAAAACAAAAAAAACTCATGATAATATTTGAGTGTTGTTTAAAGATCCAAATATCACTTAAGCCAAATAAATTTGTTCTCACAACACCTTTTGGCTCACTTCTTGTCCATGTAAGATTAGAATAAGGGATTCTTAGTGATCTCATGAAGATTTATATTATATTAAAACTTGAGGTTCCTAACATTCAAAATAATGTGCATGACATCTTAGGTCACATGGAGTATTATCTAAAGTTAATATAAAACTATGTACGTATTTTTAGGGCCATATAATAAAATTTGTGAAAGTACAAGCCTTTCATCAATATGGATAAGAAACAAGAAGTGCTTGATATGTTGCAAGAGAAACTTTCTAACACACTGATATTTTCATTCCCTGAATAGAATAATTTATTCCATGTTAGCTTATAATATTTTGTTATATAAATTAGTGTAATTATATCAAAATCAAGGGATAACATATTTGATAATCATATATAATTCACTAGTATGGATCTATCATTGACTGCATGTAGCTATGCTACCATTAAGTACAAATCACTATCCATGGTTTATAACTCCATAAATTATGATAGCAATTGTTCATTTCCCCAATTATGTTCTTATTTAATAATGAGGAATTGTATTTCCTTATATCAACAAAAAAATATTGTATGAAATAATTTTTAAGTGGATTGGATTATTTCAATAGTTTCAATTCTTAGTGGTTGTAAATTTAGGTAAGAAAAATTATGGACCAAACCATTTGTCATAAATCACATCATGTGAAGAAGTAAAAAAATTGATTATTTCATGCCTAATTTTGAATGATATAAATTTTAGTGTTTACATAATTATTTATTTGATATAGTAACATTATTCACTTTGGACAATGCCCTGTGTTGCTAGAAAATAAAATATTAAAAATAATTTGTAGTTTGTGTTAATTTGTATCAACTCATTAGTGTAAAAATATAGGTTTTGTTGTGATGAGGTGATAAAAATATGTGTTTTATACCATGAATGAACATATATTTTATGTGAATTACATTAAGTATTCATAGGTTCACAATATTCCAATGAATCCATCATGCACAAGACTATCTTTTATATCCTTTGGTGGACAACACTCTATAAGGATGGCAAAGAATTCATGTACATGTATAACATATGTTAGTGGATTGGAAATATTATTCAAAGGGATGAATTTTTTTTAATCCTAATCATATCTTAGATTACATTTTATAAGGGGGGTCATCAACATCATTAAATCCATCTCCCTCGCCATGCAAAGGATGGCATGTGATATATTATAAGTATTAAATATCACCTTAATATGTGAGTAGAAGGGTATATTTTGTGTATATTCAAATCCCTATAAAAAAATATTTAGAAATTATTTTCCATATTTCTCTCATTTATTTCCATTTATTCAGGTGGGGGCCATCTTTTCATACTTAGTTTTATGTTATGTTAGGATCTGACACATAATTTGACTATGGTCTTACACTTTCATATTTTATTAAATATTATAAAATTTTAAAATGATAAAAACAATTATATTTCCATTAGATGAAATGTATGATAGTATATAAATTTCACATTTGATTCAAAATGGTAAAATATTTACCTCTTATGACAATAATTTTTATTATATTTCTTGAAAATTTAAACAATGAGAATATTGTGTGATAATTCCTATAGCTCTACCAATTTAATCCTTAATTCATTGATTTGAATACAAGTCGCTAGGAATTTGAATACCCAAGTCCTATCATACTTTTGTCACATTTATATTCATTAATGATAAGTCACATTTTGAACATTACATAGCTAAGGATAACAAGAGAATCATTTATACATGAAAGTAATGTTTAATATATTGGTTAAAGAAGAACCACATTAACAATATTTTATAAATTAAATTCAGAAAATACCCATTATAATCATTCTTCTAAATTAATATTTTATAGTAAAATTTTAAGATCTATTCAACCTAATCTAAATATGGATGACATCAAAAATTAAGAATATACATTCTAAAAAATAAGACTTTATCATTTATAAATACACATTTGAATCTTGATCATATTAAGAAGGCATAGACATTATTTATTTTATTTTTTTGGCATAGATGATACTCATGGATTGGTATGATTTTATGGGTGAATTTTGAAGTCCTATAAAATCCATAATTCTATTCATAGTTTTAGGTTTCTATCACAAATATATATTCCATAACAAAACCATTTTTCTCTATGAATGACATTTTAATTTTAATTATTTGCCTCTTAAAGTTATATTCATACCATAGTTATTTTCAATATTTGTGACACTTCATTTACATTTTCCTATAGGGATAGTTTCTAGTTTATATGTAGCGAAAAGAACTTTTGGCTTGTGTTGTAAGGTTACTTGAATTTTTTGAAACCTCATCAATTATATTTGTTTTAAAAACAAATATATTCACAACTTAATAAATACTATCAATTGTGA
Organism: Torreya grandis; assembly: GCA_037957365.1. NCBI lineage: Eukaryota > Viridiplantae > Streptophyta > Pinopsida > Cupressales > Taxaceae > Torreya > Torreya grandis. The sequence continues at coordinate 693,890 of JARHVA010001385.1, forward strand.
TATGAAAATATATTTATTCATGTATATTTTCCATTTCGTCTTTATAAAATAAAAATTTCAAATTATATTGCATGATTTATTTTCATTTTTTAATATATGTATAAAATAATGGATCTTGAAATACTTTATTTAAAATGGATGAAATTTTAAGACATTTTATTAATTGATTGGCTTCAGTATTTTCATGATATAAATGTGTCTCATGGAAACATGATGTGTGTCAATTATTGAATATTGTATGTTGAATCTATATGCTTCAAAATATTATCTTAATGCATGTAAATGTATTTCTGAATTTAATTGGATAGTTTCAATTTAACTATAAGGTATATATTAAATAATTTCATTTAATGAAAACCCACATATTGATAAGAAATGTTGAAATTCAAAAATAAATTTCTTATAGTGGAAGTTCATATAATTTGTCTAGTGTTTAGGTTTTGAATGATGGAAGTAATGATAATTGCAATGCATGAAATCCTCACATTTTAGTAAAAATTTTAGTGGTAGGTTGGTTTAATTTTTTCATTATTATTTTTTTTTAAAATATTTTGTGGGAATAAAAAAAAATTTAATCATAGAGGTATTGAGTAGAGATAAATTAATGTATATATGAAAATAATATAGTTTGATGAACATCTTGATTATTCTAGTTTGATATATAAAACTTTAAATACTTTAGATCATTCAAGTTTATAAACTTTTGAATTTTTTTTTCTACTTTTGGCTTATCAATAAAAACATATTTATATTAATATTTGTTTAAGACCAATATATTTTGGATAATTTTTTTGATTAATGAACACTTGAAATATTCAAGGACTAACTTGTTTTTCAGTTTATTGAGGTAGAATGTCATGTTTGAGTAGGGGTTCACATAGTTCATGAAGAAATTATGTACTAAGTAAAAGAAATTTTAAAGATGAAATTAATAATTTATATGTGGTGCATACAGAGGCATACCCTATAGGGTTTGAAGGCCCTTGGAGAATTTATATGAGGTTTTGGACATGATATGAGAGTTTCCATTAATTTTTATGCTAATGATCCATTTATTTTTGGTTGTTTGAATTCCAAACCTACAATGCTTTTACACCTAAAAATTTTCCATATCACAATGCTCTTATTTTGTGAGCTTAAACAAACAATTAGTGACCTTTACCTCTCATGTGTAGTTCACCAATTGTTTCTTCTCACCAAGTGCTTCCTAATCTAGAGATTCCCAATGTAAATTCTCTACTTGCTAACCAACTATGTGATATTGATAAAGAGACTCTATTGGAAGCCCTTGATACCACTAATGTTCCATAATCAATTAAATACCACCTCTAGTAATACATGTTTGAATAAAAATATTAATTTGGAAGTAGATGATGAATTTTGTGGACTTGTTAGAATTGAGATGCCCATAATTCCTATGGATTTTTTTTAGTACAACACTAATATATACATTATGTTAATTGATTTGGTATGATGTGATTAAGGATATAAAAATTAGTATGGTTGAAATATTTTATCTTTTGGTTGACTTTTGCATAGTTTAGACATTTTCAGGCCTATTCATATTCAATGTTTTATATTATTAGATTGTTTTATTATTTCATATTTTGAAATTTTATGTAAGTGAATAATTACTTTGTCATGTTATTTGAAATGGTAAAATGTTGATTTTGTGTTTTGATAAAAGTGATTTTGCATTAATTTGAAATGGTAAAATTTTGATTTTATATTTTGATAAAAGTGATTTTGCATAAATTTCAAGTTATTAAAATTTAGATATGGTGATAAAATTGATACAATTCTAACCATACATCTTATAGTCATCTTGAAATGAAATACTCTACAAAGTAAAGTATAGATATATTTTAGTGGACATTTCCATTAAAAAATATTTAATTATAGTTTATATTATCTTCAAGTGATTAGTTTGGCATTTTAATAGTTTACATTTTGATTTAATAGATTGCATTTTAATTTTGTATGTTAGTGGGGCCCCATCCATGATTTATCATATTATTAGTTCATTTTGAATTATTTGGTATTCAATTTTATTTTATATCATTAAATTTAAATAGAATTATTATTTAAAACTAAAAAAATTAATATAATTTTAAAAATTTAATTGAATAAAAATAAATTTAAACTAGATTTATTTAAGTTTAATAAATAAATTTTATTTATAACAATTCTTGCTAGATATTTTTAAAAAGACTTGAATGAAACATTATGAAATATCAATTCATATAGGTACAAGAGTTTTAATAATATTTTCATACTACTTTTATATTTTGTGAAAATTCATTAAGATTAGGCATATGCTTGTTAGAGTAATTAGAGTAATAAGAGTGCTAAGCTTAATTTGGGTCTTAAACAAGGTAAGCTTCACCTTAGTTAGAATAACCCATGTAGGGTTTAATGTTGCACACCTACGTGTGAAAATAATAAGTCAACATGGTTGTTTGAATGTTGACATTAGTGGCCTAACTATTCATTTGGCAATTAAACCTCTATCACATTTCCAAATGATCCTCCTTATCTTCCCTTAAAAATAATATAAATAGAGGGAAAGGATTGAGTGTTGTAAGCAAGCAATAAATGAAAAATAATCATAACTATACTTCTATTCAATTATTTGCTTCATAGTGAAAGGTGTGTTTGACCAGGGATGACCCTAGGTGAATTATATGCATCCCACATACAATTTATTCATGGTATAAAAGCATACCCTATTACCATCTTTCTCCAAAGACCTTCATCTTGTCATACTACCCAAATTTGTGCAGTAGTGTCGAAAGGAGGCCCTTTCAAGCCTAGAGGCTAGTTTTGAAAAAAACTTCATTTTGAAGATCAAGCTACATTTTGAAGCAGATCAGAGTTCTTAGACAAGTTTATTATAGGGAAGAAAGATGATATAATTTTTAATTTTGTTCAAAAGGAATATCTAAAGCTCTTGATCTACACAAAAAGGTTTCTAGTTGATGTTTATTTTCTAGAGAATTTGAACATTTTGAGTCAGACTTGACTATACAAATGTGTCTGCAGTGGTTGAATTAGCTAAGAAGGTTTTTGGTTTAGAAAAAATTAGATACTAGATGTTCTCAATTAAATTGAATTTCCTAATCAATTCTAACCATCCGTTGGGTAATTAAGTTTGATTTTTTTTAATTTTAAGGAGATTTATTATTTTTTAATATTTTTATTTAAATTTAAAAAAATAAATGTTATTTTTTTGGTTTTTGGGTAGGGGATTAATATTTTTATATTTAAAAAAAAACATTTGTGTTTTTTGTTTTGTTTTATAAATTTTAAAAATTGAAAATTGAAAAAAGACACTTTGTTTTCTTTAATAACAAAAAAAAGAGGTATTTGGAGTGTTTGAGCCACCTATTCAGCCACCATCCATCCCCTCTGTAGCTACCCCACCCAATTTTTGTTGCATCTAGTATACCAACCCATAGCTCCCACCCATGTAGCTACCTCGAATGCTACACTTACCACATCCCTACCACTAGGCCCCCAACTACCCCCACAACCTCTATAGACCTTTCACATCTGCTCCCTTATTGCCTTCACACCATATCCCAGCCCTGTGTCCTTGTAAAAACTCAATCAAACAAATTATTTTAGCCATATATTTTAAAATGGAATGTTGAAATTTGGCTTTGACATTGGTATTATATGATTAATTCTAACATGGGAAATGAAACATTGGAATTGGCTTTGACTTGGCCTTGTAAAATTATAACATTAAAAAATTACATTGAAATTAGATTTATATGTTTGAAACATGCATTATTTTTAAAACAAGCCATTGGTCAAACTACCACCCACCTTTGCAGCCAACCACCTCCACCAACTACTTTTTTGTTGGATTTCCCTTTTTTTCAGTTTTTTAACATAATTTTGTTAATTCTAGTTTGACCTTGCTAGTGGGTTTATTGGTTGGGATGGTTTTATTATTATATTAGTCTTCTCATAAAATTATTTTTTCCACTATAATGTACTAGCCTAATAGTTTATTCCATTTGACAAAGATTAGCGAGTGAGGCCCAGTTTGATAGGTCGTCAAAGCCCCCCATGGAAAAACTAGTTTTTTCTATAACGTTAATTCTTACTCCATTTAGACTACCCATTAGTGAGTTAAAAGTCTATTAATTATTGATCACACTATATAGGCCCCCTCCATCGCATGTTTTTATGAACACGCTTATGCATTTTCACTAATATCTTGAGTGTTATTTGGCATTTTAAGGTGATTCTTCTTGCATTAGAAGCTAGTTCTGAGATATTCCATGTAGTGTATTCAATTTTTTTCTACACCATAATAAAGTGTGACTATTTTTTAGATTTATAGAGGCCTTATAAATGGGTGAATATTGCCCAAATTTTTGCATACTTTTCTCTACACTCTGAGCACCTTTTGAGGTGCCATTTTCTATTAAAGTGATTTTTTTCACCAAGAATACAAATTTGTCCTTAAATGTGAGTCATATTGTACATAAATGGATATTGTTTCCATTTTATATTTTAACTCAAAATTAAAATATGGTGAATAATTTTGAAAAAATACATAATCATAAGTAGTTGGGGGATTTCAAATCACTATTTTATGCCTAATATAATTAAGGGGGGTTGATCGTCACCATTTCATGTGCCCACTTATTATTTGCTTTGAGTGTATTTGTTTTAATACACTTCTTCTATTTGTTCATCATTATTCTAAGTTACTCAAATTTACCACAACACTTGTAATCATGTCAGACTTGAAATTACCATCATTATTAACTTTAGGCAACTATCACACATGGAAATTTTCCATGATTGAGTTATTACATAGTAAAGGTCTTTATCCAGTTATAGTGGGCACAAAACTTGAGTTAGAAAAGTAAATGGACAAGATCTGATAGATGAATTGGTCTAATGAATCATTAGGACTCATTAGTATGAGTATGTCAAATGTACTCAAATTTCATGTTCAAAATGAAACATCTCCTCAAAGAGCATGGGGAAAAATTCAAAATCTTTTTGGTGCAAAAAATGACATCAAGATTATTCATATAGAAACTAAACTATCTTCATTAGATCCTAGTGATTTGGATAGCATTGTTTATTATTTGTCAAAGTTCACACTTATCAAGTCCCAATTACTAGGCTATGGCCATCTAAAGCCTGATAAAATATTTCTCATGACTATTCTATCTAAGTTGAAAGGCCCATTTCAAGTCTTTGCTACCATTTTTTATCTACCATGGATAATTTTGGAGATAAGTTTGAAATGCCTTCATTTGAAGAGTTTTGTGAATGTCTTACAAAAGAGCATAATTAACTCACCCTCATAGGAGTCATCTCCTCTAGGTATTTCAAGACTCAAGCATTGGTGGAAAATCATCATATCGGGATAAAGAAGAGAAAGTCACCACTAACATGACCCCAAGGTCCCAAGGTGGAAAATAGATACATGCATCTTCTTCATCAAAACCTTTCCATAATAATCCCACTCCAAAGCATTGTAATTTATGTGATCAAGATGGTCATATTTAATTTCAATGTTGGAAGATGTCTCTTCTAGAAGTCATGATGAAGAAACTCAAAATTCACATTCATAACTTGTCTTATTATTCATCTTGTAATAACAAAGGAAAAGGCAAAGGTGAATCTCTTTCTACAAATGTTTATGCCTTCACTACCACACATTCATCCAAGGATGATTGGATCTTTGACTCAAGAGTTTCCCATTATATGGTGAAGTCAAAATATGCAATCACCTCTTTTTTTGAGAGTGACACCTCTAAAACTTTGGTAGGTGATTCTACTCCTTTATCATTATTAGGATTTGGCACAATTGACTTATAGGATAGAGAAGTGAATGATGTTTTATATGTACCTAGTATTTTAGTGAATCTTCTCTCCATTTATCAGATTTTTCATTCCCATAGAGGCTGCATAGTGAAATTTTCTCCACACAATGCTATTTTTAGAGATCTACATAATCCTACGATGGTTTTTACTTTTGAAAAAGCAAATGATGCATCTGGCCTATATCAGTTTGATACATTTCATGATTCCAAATCTCCTCATGCTCTCATTATTCATGTTACGTCTTTAAGCAAACAATGGCACAAAAGGTTTGGTCATCTCAATTTTACGTACTTGTAGCAATTAAGTAATCATAACATGGTCAAAGGCCTTCCCAAAGTATTTGCTTAGATGGTGTTTGTTAAGGATATGTTCTTAGAAAACATCACAAATAAAATTTTCTAAAAGGAAAGTCTTGGCACACCAAAGATACGCTTTAGTTGGTTCATAGTTACTTAATGTCTTTCCCTAAGGCATATTTTTACGGTAACAAGTATGTAATCACATTCATTGATGATTTCTCTTAACAAACTTGGGTGTATTTATTGAAGTAAAAAAGTCAAGTTTTTTTATCACTTTATTGAGTTCAATGAATTTGTTGAGAAGCAATTTGGGTTCTTGATTTAATAGCTTTTGATAGACAATGGAGGTGAATATGCGAACCATGCCTTCATTAATTTTTGTGCTACTCATGGCATTCAGTTTCAGCGTACATTTCCTTATAACACTTAGCAAAATGATGTTTCTAAGAGAAAAAATCACATTTTGAAAGAAATGGAAAATTACATGATTCAAGATAAGAATGTAGTGCCAAAATTTTGGGCAAAATCCATCAATTGTGTGAATTATATTCAAAATTACACTCCTCATTGAGTTGTGAAAAAATGTACACTAGAAGAGGCTTAGACCAAAGAGAAGCCTAATGTTTCACACTTTCATGTGTTTGGTAGTCAAGCTTAGGCCTTCATTCTTGATGAAAAATGTAAGGCCATAGATAAGAAGAGTTGATGAACCATTTTTGTTGGCTATTATGAAGATGTAAAATCATATCATCTATTTGACCCTCATACTCATGAATTAATGTATAGGCATGATGTTGATGTAGATGAACACTCTTTGGCCTAAAAACCACCATCTTCATATTCTTCTACTCTAATTGTATCTACTTCACATTGTTAATCATATGAAAATGATGACTCTTCAGATGATCCAGTGGATGAAGGACCTTTAGTTCCTTTGGATCTTCTTCCACGTCCAATTTCAAAGACAGTTCCACATTCAGTCAAAAATATAATAGAATTAGGTAGACTTTTGGGAGGTGATCCCACTGACACTCATCAAAATAAATCTAAAAATATTATTGTGGACTTTGTTGCTCATGCCCCTAATTTTGAAGATCCTCAAACATTTCATGATGTAGTTGGAAAACCTAAATGGGATGAAACAATGGAAGTTCAATATCATTCCTTATTAAATAATGATACTTGGGACTTAGTTCCTCTTCCAAAAGGAAGAAAATTAGTTTGGTGCAAGTGGGTCTATCGCACTAAGTATATAGAAGATGGTTTATTTGATAAGTACAAGGAATTCCTCATAGTGAAAGGGTTCTCCCAAGTTGAGGGAGTTGACTATTCAAAGACATTTTCCCCCATTACAAATATGAATTCCATTCACCTTATTATTTCACTCACTACATCACACAGGTAGAAATTACATAAAATGGATGTTAAGAGTGCTTACTTGTATGGATATTTATAATAAGAAATCTACATGGAACAACCACTAGGGTATGTTTAAGAATGTTCCCTTGTTTGTAGACTTTGGTGATCCTTTTATGGTCTCAAACAAGCTCCTCAAGCTTGGTATGAGTAAATGGATCATTTTTTTCTTGATAATGGTTTTTCCATATGAAATTCAAACCCCACCATATACATAAAGAGGATAGATGGTGAAATATTTATACTTTTGCTTTATGTTGATGACTTGATCATCACTGGGAGTTCTTTGTCTTTGATTAAGGATGTCAAGTCAAGCCTCATGGAGAAGTTCAAGATGTATGAATTGGGACTTATTTATTATTTCCTTGGTCTTCAAGTTTCCCAATCTAAGACAGGGATCAACATTTCTCAACCTAAGTATGCTTTAGACATGATTCATCACTTCAACATGTTCGATTGCAAGACATCCCTAACTCTTTTTTAGTCTAGAATTCCTTTGACTACCAAGTGTCCTACACCATCTATTAATGCTACATTATATATATTTGGTAGGCAACCTTCTTTATTTAACTCATAATTGACTAGAAATCTCCTTTATTATTGGACTTATATCTCGCTTCATATCATATCCCCATGAGATTCATTAGCAAGCCTCCAATTGCATACTTTGCTATATTTGTGGAACAATCAATTATGGAATTAAGTATACATTAGGAGGCTTAGCTCAACTAGTGGGTTATATAGATTCTGATTGGGTAGGTGATGTTGATGATCACAAGTCTACTTTTGGATACATATTTCATCTTAGCTCTGGTCCCATCACTTGGTTAAGTGAAAAATAACATATTATTGAACTTTTTTATTGAGTTTGAGTATCATGTATCTATCAATGCTAGATAAGAGACTCTTTGGATCCATTAAATTTTATTCAAGTTTGGATTTCCATCCGACCAACCCACTAAAGTTTGGTGTGATAATCAGAGTGTTATCCACATTGGTCACAACCTAGAGAACACCGTTACACTGAACATATTAAAATTCACATGCAATTCATTCAATATCTCATTCAAGACCATGTGGTCAATCTTCAATATTGTCACACAAAAGACTAGGTTGCTAACATCTTCACCAAACCTCTATCCACAACCAAGTATGTGTTTCTTTGGGATATGCTAGGGGTCAAGTAAGTTGTCACTGAGGGGGGATTATCTATAGTTCCTCCTTCCTCTTTATTTTACATAAGTACCTAATCAAGGATTATTTTTAGGACCCATTTTTTGTGTTTTATCTTCTCCCCATGTTGATCTTAAGGGGGGATATTAGAGTAATTAGAGTGTTAAGCTTAACTTGGGTATTAACCAATAGAAGCTTTAGCTTAGTTATAATAACCCATGTTTGGTTAAATTTTTCACATCCACATGTGAAAATAAGAAGTCAACATGGCTGTTATAATGTTGACATTAGTGGCCTAACTATTCATTTGGCAACTAAACCTATTTCACATTGCCAACTGATACTCCTCACCTTCCCTTAAAATTACTATAAATAAAGGGGAAAGGATTGAGTGTTGTGAGTAAGCAAGCAAGTAGAAATAATTATAACTCTACTTTTATCTAATTAATTACTTCATAGTAGAAGGTGTGTTTGGTCAGGGGTGACCCTGCATGAATTATATGCATCCCACATACAATTTATTCAAAGCTTTTTTGAATATTAAATACTACAATCTCTATCAAAGAAGTAATCCACTTGGTATAGTCAATTGCATCTATTTTATCAATTATTATTATATAAATTATTTCAAATTTGTTCAAGTATTGATACATTTTATAACTATGGAGTTATTTCAATTGCATGCTTCTATATTATTTTTTATACTTTTCCTAATACATGATACTTCTTAATACACATGCGTGTATGAAAAATTATTTGTGATTATTTGTGTGGGATTTGAAATATATTTCTTGTCTTATTTAATATTTTGTAAACAATTATGAAAGTGATATTTTTGAATTCCCAATATAATTCATATTTTATATTTAAGAAAAGAGTCGAGTTATAAATTATTATAGTCTTTAATTTATGTATGTTATTTCTAGTTTGTATTTCATTTTAATTTATTTATGTTCTATAAGTTTATAATATATATTTTATCTTTCATGATATTTTATTTGTATCATTTATATATCTTTTAATTCTATCCTTTTGATACTTACTAGTATTTTTCCTATGTTGTTTATTTGTTTTCTTTCCATAGATTGTGGCTTCATAGATTCATATAATACATGTAGCAAGCATTCTTTGAATCATGATTATAATTTAGAAGTGAGATACATATATTAAATTAAAAGTGAACGAGATTAAAAAAAGTATTGATAAAAGATCAGGAGATATATTTAATAGTTGAGAGTGTTTATGTTTGAGTCATTGAGTGGTTACCTCCTCCATAAGTTTTAGGATATTATTAACTTCATAAAATTATTGACTATTAAAAGTGAGAAATTATATAGAAATAATAAAATATATAAAAGTGAGGAAAAATGAGAAATGAATGTAAAAATTAAGATGTTTTTATTTGTCAAGAGTGATTTGTTATTTAGATGAAATATATTTGAAGAATATATGGTCTATGTTTATTTGACAAGGTGAATGTCAAGTTTTACAAGGACCTAAAACTATGAGTTTAAACAAGAAATAAATTCAAGTAAAAATGAACAAAATAGAAGCAGGCCAATCAAGCCAACCAACCACTATAATTTTGTAAACTTTCAACAAAATAATAGGACCTAAAAATAAAATAGGACTCAAAACTATAAGTGATACTTCTAATTTAGTGTATTCTTGTGAAAGTTAATAGTTTTTATTTATTCATTTAATTTACTAAATCTTATTAAGATATTTAAAATTTCTTGAAACATATCACACTTAAAATTTAAACACTTTTTTAATACACCATGAAACTATCTTTCTATTCTATAGGTCCTTTATGATTAAACTAGTCAAAATGAGATTAACCTTTACAATAATAGAAAGGGTTGATTAGTTCACAACTAAAATTTTTAACATCAACAAATTTAATAACTCTAATGGGGATAATGTTAAATAAATTTATGTTTCAATTGAATTTTCACTCTCTTTTGAATCTTACTGTTTCTATACAACCATTAATATAATTACACTCATTTTTCAATTAGATATTGATATGGCTAGAAAAAATAATTAGATTTATACTCACTAGAGTGGAGAAATTTTTTTCCAAAAATAATTTTTCTATATTCCAAATAAACTAGACTATTTCAAACCATTTGGGCACAGATAATTTTGAATAAATTGGACTATTTTGAATAATTTGGATTTATACCTATTAAACTGGAGTGGAGAAAATTTTCTTCAAAAATATTTTTTCTATATTCCAAATAAATTGGACTATCTCAAACCATTTGCACACAAATCATTTCTAATAAATTGGACTATTTCAAATAATTTGGACTTATAACCACTAAGTGGAGTGGTAAAAAATTCCCCAAGAATAATTTTTCTATATTCCAAAAAAAATGGACTATTTCAAGCTATTTGGGCTAGATCATTTCAAATAAATTGGACTATTTCAAAAAAATTAGGCTTACTCTATATTCCAAATAAATTGGACTATTTCAAATAATTTAGACTTATTCTATATTCCACATAAATTGGACTATTTTAAAACATTTGGACAAAGATCACATTCTTGTAATAGTCCAGGGATAAGATTCATATTTTAATATTTTTGATGTGACTACAATGAGACATTTGTACTTGTAACAAGGTTAGAAATGGTAAGGATAATCATAGTCATTATTTCTCAACACAAATGGAAGGTGCAACAAATGGATGTCAAGTTAGCCTTGTTGAATGAAGTGCTAGAAGAAGAGGTTTATGTGGGAAAACCACCCAAATATGAGATTCTTAGTCATGATAACTAGGTATATAGGATGAAAAAGACATTATATGGGCTCAAAAAAGCCCCAATAACATTGTACAACCATATAGACTCTTAATTATTGAGCAACATCTTTAGTAAAAGTTCTAGTGAGCCCACACTCTACATCAAAATGAGCAAAGATGATATTTCAATTTTAGTTTTATATTTGTATGATCTAATATTCATCAAAAATATAAATCAATCAATAGAAGAGTTTAAAATAGCCATGAAAAAGGAGTTTAAAATGACTAATTTAGGCTTCTTAAGGTACTTTATTTGGATAGAATTTAAGTAAATGGATAGTGGCATATTCATATTCCAATCTACTTATGAAAAGAAGATTTTAGAGAGTTTTAAGATGTTGGACAATAATCCAATATCTACACTAGATGAGATAAGTTTGAAGTTGTACAAGGATGATTACCGCAATAATGTAAACCCCACATAGTATAATAACTTAGTGGGAAGCCTAATGTATTTGACTACAACTACACCAAACATCAAAAATGTAGTTAGGCTCATATCTATATTCATGGTGACACCAAAAGAGACACATTGAAAAGCAAGAAAAAGGATATTAAGGTATGTGAATAGAGAAAGAGATTATTGAGTTTTATATATAGTAGTAGATGAGTTTTAGATAATGGGTTACAGAGATAGTGATTGGGTTGGTAGCCTTAATGATGGAAAACCCACTTTGGGCTATGTATTTCAAATTAAGTTAGGAGTCATATATTGGACTTCAAATAACAAACCTATAGTTTCACTTTCTACATCTAAAGTAGAGTATATCATAACCAATGTAGTAACATGCCAAGCTATATGGTTGAGAGGGATAATTTTAGATTTATATAAAGAGAATCAAGGAGATTATACATTCTATTTTGATAATATATCCTAAATTACATTGTCAAATAACCCCATATTTCATGATGAGAGTAAGAACATTTCAATCCGGTATCACTTCATTTGAGAGTTAGTTAAGAAATATGTGATAGAGCTTAGTTTTTGTAAGTCAAATTAGTATCTAGCTAAAAAATTACTAAGCCATTGTCGAAATAAATTTTCATACACTTAAGAGGAAGGTTAGGGGTCATTAATGTAGTAGTAATTTAAACTTTTTGAGAATATTGGAGTCTGATTCCTAATTTAGTTAAGGGTATAAGTTGAATAAATCAGTAAATAATATTGCAATAATTTAGATACTAATAGATACAATTTAACTATATTTTTAGCCTTTCTATAAATAGTAATAAATATGAATAAAATAAGACTTAATTAAAAATCAAATGAAATGACTGAGACAAGGTCTAGAATTTATTGTGCACGACTAGGATAGTGCTGCAAATAAAGAGTTGGATTTCATTTTGTAAAAGGATAAGAGCACTAAAATAGGACATCCTAGGGTTTGATACTATAGTCTTCTTCTTTTACTATTATCCTAGAGACCCAAGATTTATAGGTTTTATTTGTTATCCACGTGTGAGTCTGCCTTTGAAATTTTGACTATTGAAGATCTACAAAACTCCTTGTAAACATGATTTAGTATTCAAACCCTATAACTCATTATGATTTGATTAGTCTTGAAAAATAATGGGGGGTTGGTGTGTGTAAGATGCATTGAACGTGTATCCACACCCCTTGTATGGGCATGTTACCTACATACCAATACTTTAAAGATAGATCAAGCCATATGTAGTTCTCCCACTTGATGTGATTTATGTAATAGTGTTATGAAGATGCAAAAATGTTAAACTAGGTGTCCTTGAGGTGGCTAGGGATTGGTATTAGGATTTGGATGTGCTTTTAGCTATATTAGATGGTTGTATGTAGAGAATAGAGAAGTTTGCCTCAATCGTCTTGCTTGTATTCTTGCTTGATTTTGTAATATTTTCCAACCTCTTCTAAAATAAATTTGAATGGGATTTTATATAGATTTGTTAGCGATGGGTTGAATGTATTTGCATTAGGCCAACAAGAATAAGGATAGGAACCAGAAGGAAATGATGGTTGAAGCGAAAAATAAAATTTGATAGTTGTGTCAAAAATAAAAGCCCTAGAGTTCAGTGATATAGTCCAAGTTGAGTGTTATTGTCTTACAAGTGAGGGACCTAGGGGATGGAATTATCACAAGAAATGTAGCCTAACTGACCTATAATCAAGGCTTGAAAGTCCATGGATGACTGGGAATAAGCAAATATATGTCTAGAAGGGTCATAAGAGCATTTAAAAAGGACCTATCGATTGGGTGTCACAATCCACACTCAAACTACCAATTTTCACATTTTATATGACTGTATTTGCCCCCCCCTTCATTATTGTGATGTAATAAAATCAAAATATTAGGATAAAGGAAAAATAGAAAGCATACCTAAACTTATTTGTAAAGGTGAGGGTCATGAAGCTATGTGATGTTGGTTGTGAATAGAGAGAGCATGTCATGAAGTGTAAATATACAAAATAAAATTAGGAGTAGATCAGTTCTTAATAGACACATTATGTCTAAAGTAAAAATGTACAAAATCTTGATTAAAGAGAAAGGAAGAGAAATGAATGAATACACCTCACTAATTAAATGAACCAATACAAAACTTATTGTGATGTTAAGTGATACTATACCAAGATTAATATCACAAATGGAGTTAAGTGCTCAATTCCCCTAGAGTGGCTCAAGAATACAAAGGATAGCCTTTTTGCTCCATCATCACCCACTAAGTGAAGCTATGTGATCGTGCATGTGTTAATCGATGTTTAAACTATGTCCAATCCCTTTGGGTAGGTAGCTTAAGAATACAAAGGCTAGTTAGTCCTTTGGCTCCATCATTTCCTTATAAAGTAAAGATATGAATTGATACTAGTATGAATGTGTGTCATGTTGACATAGTGGATTGCACCGGGGTAGGAAGTCGAGCTCTTGCCTTCCACATGCAATAATGGAAACTCTCCTCTCAGCTATGGGACTGGTAAAGCTAGAGGGGAGAGTCTCTAGGTAAGGGCTATCTCCCTTTGATGCATCTGAGTTGTTCCAATAAGTGCTAATATAGGTATATAGATATATAATGGGGGGGGTGAAAAGAGAGAAGGAATATAGGAAAACAAAACTACTCTAAAATAGGTGATGCACCAAATGATTCGACCTACTCACACTCACACTTGAAGCCCGACAAAAACATACATACACTTCAAATTGATAGAGGGACCAGGCTGTAGGAAACTTAACAGGGAGGATTTAATGGGGTACATAGAAAATAGGGACTCACCATAGGTGTTGTGAAAGGGCACACTGTATAGTAGCTTCTCTCTATCTCTGCATTTCCAGGTATAGCTCTCCTTGTCACCTATAAGAATAACACCTTATAGATACCAGGTGTGTTGGTGTTAAACCTATGGAAGCATTAAGAAGAAATGACTAAACACAGAACCAACACTTAGACACACACAGAGATATCTAACCATAATAGAGGTAAAAATGTGTTTATTGATTTTAGGTGAAAATTTTCTAGGGTTTCGCCTTACAAATGTGAAAGATCCTTTTCCAAATGACAAGTCTACAATATATACAGGAAGGAAGGAGGCCTTTTGGCACCCTTTTTTACAAATAACCCATTGGTCTCCGGTCATTGGGAAGAGCAATCCACTTAAACATCAATGAGAAATTATGAGCCATGTTGTTTGTATACTTACAAGACCACTTCTTCAAGGTGATTACGCAGTTTGTCTACTCATTAATGTGAAATGAAGAAAAATGGGTTGCACTGTTAGCCATTTTCACCTCCTAATAATCAATTCATAGATGATGTATCACCTGTCAGAGTAACTTCTTGAATCGGTGCCTCCCTTCACCACTTGGAATATCTTCATGTTCCTACACTTGGAACTTATCTCTCTTTATTCTCTAGGCTCTTTGTCTTCTTCCTACTTTGTCTCCTTCTACTCCTTTAGCCCTCGGGGGTGATCTTCTAGCAGGTCGCTGCATTCCTTAGGCTCTTTCCATGGTTGACACGTAAGCATTTAAAAACTAATGGCTATTTCACCATCTTAAATTTGACGTCCACACATCCATCATCTCTTGGACTTTTCCTTCAACTTTCTTTCTTTGGCCTTTTCCTACAGATCTTTTTTGTGGTTTTTTTCCTCTATTTCAGACCCTCCTGAAGGGGAAGTGTCCCTTCAGCTCTAAAGAAATGCCCTTCATTTGGCTAGCTGAGAGCCCCCCATAAGGGCACCTACCCTTCAGTTGCCTTTTGTCTCTTCGGCCCTTCCTACGGGCTTTTTGCGTGGGCCTTTTATGTGAACAATTTTCTTGCAGACAAAAAGTCTACGAGAATTTATCACCTTTGCTCTCCATTCTTTTGAGTTCTTTGGCTGCAACCTCTCCCGAATTCCTTCAAACAAAAAGTCTAAAGGAATTTGATACTTTGCCTTCAATTTTTTTTGAAAGGTCCAAACTGCTTCCTTGGGGCCTCTTTGAAGTCAGCAAGGGCTCTTGAACCTAAAACTACCCTCCACAAGGGCACCTGCCCTTTGGATTTGGGACACCCCCTTAAAACAAGTCATTGAACCAACCCATTGAACCAAAAATGGTTCAATGGTTCAACACTACATGCCATTTTCTTGAAATGAGCCTTTGAACCATTCACCTGAACCAACTGTTGAACCAGTTGAATGGTTCAACACTGCGCATTGAGCCTTTGAACTGAGCATTGAACCAAGCTTGCTGAACCATCCAATGAACCAAGTGATTGAAGCATCCATTTAAACTAAAGTGATTGAACCAAGGCATTAAACCAATGTGTTAAACTAAGCTGATGAACTAATTGATTGAACTAAGCCGATTGAATCAAGGTAGTTAAACCAAGCATTGAACCCAGTCGATGAATTGATTGATTTAACTAAGCTGATTGAACCAAGGCAATTGAACCAAGCATTGAACCCATTGATTGAACCAAGCGTTAAACTCACCCATTGAACCAAGCGATAAACTGAAGGCATTGAACTGGTTCAATGGTTCAAAGGTGCTAACTCTTAGAATGATTATGTTGTTGAACCACTCTTCCAACCTTAAGGAAAATTGTCTTTTGAACCATTTTAGCTCTCTTTCCTTGTGAATTTCTTCAGACAAGATTTTGAAGAAGCTTTGCAAAACCTTGCACTCTCTGAATTGGTCCTTCATTTGTCAAAGAGTACACTTACAAAGTTCATAGAAAAACTCACGTCTAAGTCCATAGAAAATCAAACCCTACTGAGTCTGTAGAAAATTAAACCCTACTGAGTCTGTAGAAAATCAAGCCCTGTAGAGTCCATAGAAATTCAAGCCCTGTAGAGTCCATAGAAATAGACCTGCACAATCCATAGAAATTATTGGACTTGTGAAAAATAAAAAAAGAATTGGCCTAAAACATTAGAGGAAGAAGGGGACTGATTTTTGGCCTCTTAGACCCAAAAATAGTCAAAAAATTGGTGACTCCCAGAGGAAGCATGCCTGTTATGCTTAGAAGCTAGTTGCCTCAAAATCCATTAGGCATAGGGTCAGATTGTAACTTAAAGATCAGCAATAACTCTGATAAATATAGAACCAATCACAAAGATTTACCTCAAAAGGAAATGAAAACACACAAATCTAACAAAATCACCAACATGTGTAGAAAGCACTTAGGGAAAATAGGAGAAAAGTAAGGGAAAAATATATACATGATGGAGAAGGGGCTTAGTGGTAATGCTTAAGATGTATCTCATTAACTGGGATATACAGTTCTTCACCATCCAACCTAGAGAGTTAGAATCCATTATGCTTCTTATACTGAGTAATCACGTATGGGCCACTCCATAGGGCATCAAACTTTGCATGATTTCTAGGCTTAGCTTGATCTTCATCTCATTTCAAAACAATGTCTCCTTCAGAGAAACCTTTTGATGAATATTTCTTGTCAAAGTGTCTCTTCACTTGCTGTTGGTATCTGGTCATAAAAGCCATAGCCTGGTCCCTTATCTCTTGGAGTTCCGTCATCTCACATAGCCTAACCTCAATGCTATTTCTTTCTTCTAATTGCAGCTGGCGAGTGAGATCCAAGGCTGGAAACTCAAGTGAAATGGGGAGCCTAGCTTCCCTTCCATAGATGAGTGTCTATGGTGAGTTACCAATTGCCCTCTTTGGGGTGACCCTATCTACCCACAGGGCTATTTTCAACTTGGCATGCCAAGTCTTCTAATTTTCCTCCATGGTTTGCTTGATGATCCTGATCAGGTTCTTATTTGTAGACTCAGCCAGTCCATTCCCCTATAGATAGTAATTGGATGAAGTGCTGAGATATATACCATATCTCAGCACCCATTTACTTGTTTTGGTTCCCAGAAAAGCTAACGCATTATCTGAGATTATGGTTGCTGGAACCCCAAACCTTTCCACCAAGTCCTCATAAAAATCTAGGACCACACCTTCATTTGCCTCCTTTAGAGAAACAACCTCTACCCATCTTGTGAAATAATCCATGGCAGTTAGGACCCACTTGTGTCCAACACTGGAGGGAGGATTAATCATCCCTATGAAGTCTAGGCCCCATTGCATGAATGGCTGCTCCACCTGAATAGGCTATAGAGGCATGGCAGCCAATCATTGCTTCCCATAAAAAAGCATGCACTTTTGGCACTTTCCTACCCAAGCATGGGTGTTCCTGAAAAGAGTAGGCTAGAAATAGCCAACTCTCATTATTCTTTCTGCAGTAGCCCTAAGAGCAAAATGACCACTAGCTAGTCCATCATGGAACTTAGACAGCACCCTATCAGCCTGACTTGAGTTTAAGCATCTCAAAAAGACTCCTAAGAGATCCCTCCTAAACAACACTCCATCAATCAGGGCATAAGGGAGACACTAGAGTCTAAAATACCTTTTCTTGGTCCTGTCAAGTGAGTGCAGGAACTCACCAATGAGAAGTAAATGCCTCACGTCTGATGTCCAATCCTTCATGACAACTAGTTCTTCTACTATAGATACATCAAAGATTAGCAGACTGTCCTCCTTTTGCTACTTAAAGTCTACAGCAAGGTGTTCACACATGCCTCTCCCTCTTACCAATTTGGTGATCTTGATATCTACATCATATTCCATCACCTTAGTGATCCACCCCGATCTCTTCTCATTTAGGTCTCGGTTGACCAAAAAATCTTTGATGTCGAGATGTGGAACCATGAGGTGGATTTTGCTATTGGATAACATGTGTGAATTTCTTTAGACTCTGTATGACCACCAAGACTTGTTTTTCCACATATGTGTATCTAACTTCAAAACCTTTTAGGCCTTGGCTAAAAAATGCAATTGGCTGCTCAAGGTTATCATCACTTGCTTGGGTAAGCATGGCAGAGATTACCTCTTCATTGTCGAGGGTGTAGAGGATGAAATCTTTGGTGAAGTCAGGGCTGATCAAAGTAGGAGCCTGGGCTATGGCCTGCTTGATTTCTTCAAAACTATATTTTATTTGTACTATCCATGTGAACTCCTCACCCTTCCTCAGCATAGAGGTCAATGGCTTGACCATCTCCACAAAATTTGGGATAAATCTCTATATGAAATTTATCTTATTGAAGAAGCTTTGCAGGCCTTTCTTGTGATTGGGTAAGGACAGCTCTAGGATGGAGTGAACTCTTTCTGGATCAATAGCTAGACCTTTCAAAGAAACAATGTGACCAATGAGCTTTCCCTCATGGACAGTGAACATGCATTTATTAAGATTGAGAGAGATACCAAACTCTCTACACCTCTCAAATATTTTCCTGAGGTGTTTCATGTGTTGGCTCACTTTCTTGGAAAAAACTATCACATCATCAAGATATACCAGCATGGTCTTATTTATCAAGCCTTGAAAGGCCATGTCCATAACTCATTGGAAAGTGGCACCAACATTAGATAGTCTGAAAGACATTTTCCTATAAGCAAACATTCCCCACTTAGTTGTGAAGGCTATTTTGTGATGGTCGTAGTCTTGCACAACAAATCTGGTTGTATCCTAAATACCCATCTAGGAGGGAGAAATGCTCACTGCCTATCACCATTTGAAGGATTTGCTCCATGCCTGGGAGAGGATAAGGGTCTTTCAAAGAGACTCTATTAAGGTCTCTAAAATTGATGCATAGTCTGATCTCCCCATTCTTTTTCTGAATAGGAACAAGATTGGCTAGCCAAGAAGAGTGTTTGATTGGAAATATTATCTTGGACTCAACTAGCTTGGTGAGTTCCTTCCGCATGAGAGGCTCAATCATTGGGTTGATAGGTCTTTGCTTCTGATTGATTTACATGGCACCTTCTTCTAGCTCAATGGTATGCTGGGCCAAGCTTGGGTCAAAATCCTTCAAATTGCTATACTCCCAAATGAAGATATCAGTAATTCTTGGCACAACAAGATGAAGGCCTACCTTTCTTGGTCTGTGCACATTTTCCCAAGTGCAAGTAACTTGTCTTTGAAAATTTCCACCTTCTCATGGTGTTCCTCCTTTGTTATAATGCACACCTTGTCACTTCTCAATTGATCATCTCCATTGAAGATACTCTCTAGAGTGACCAAACCTTTGGGAAGCTTATTGTTCTTCAGCTGAACAATTTAGATGTCATATTGCTATTGTAGCTTTGCTTGGTTTTGTGTAGTGAATTCCACTTAATATTGAAATAAGAGTGCTATTTTTTTATCACTATTGAAAACTTGCTAGTTGGTGATGTTATCAAGTACAAAGGGCCAGATCACTACTTTCAAGTGATGTGAGCTGTGGTCTCAACCTATTTCCTAAGGAATATCAAACTAGGCACCGACTGCTGCCAGCCTGTCTGCTTTCTTGTTCTATTCTCTAAGAATGGAGTTGATATTGAAAGCAAAGAAATTTTCCACTAAGTCCCATACCCTATGTTTGTAAGACTTTAGTATAGAATTCTTTGTCAAATTTTGCCTCTCACCTGGTTGACAATCAGCTCACTATCACCAAACACTTGCATCTCTTTGATTCCTCTTTTCCTTGCGCACTCCAAGTCATGGATGAGGAATTCATATTCTAAAACATTGGATGTGCAAGAACCAAAAGGCTAAAACATACCTCTCTTTTGAAGGAGAGAAAAGCACCGCTCCACCACCAGCTCCTAACTTACTCCTTGAACCATCAAAGAACAACTGCCATAGACCTAAACTTTCCTAATTGGCCTTCATCAGATTTGGTACAAAAGTACCCTCTTCATGCATGTAATAAATCCCAAGGCACACTTCCTCTATGGATTTGTATGGGTCATGCTCAAATTTGTCACTTCCCCATTCATCTAAGAGCAGGTCTGCAACTCCTTCAAGGGTAGAGGATGGAGATTGCTTTACTTGGAACTCTTTCTGGTTAATGATGGCATAGCTAACATTTGCTGCCTTAAGTGAGTAAGGTTCCATATGATCTCTGTGGAGTGGTTCAGATTCAATCTTGACATTAGTCCCATACATGGTTCTAAGAACTAGATAAGACCAATTAGCTACTAAGTAGTCACCTATCTTGGATGTCAAATCCGTGGATAAGCAGATAGCAAATTAGGGAGGGACATCTACCACTACCACATCATGAGGAACTAAGAAAGTTGGGCAAGCATGCAGCATCAAGCTCAAACCTCTTACCACCCCAATTGTCCCCTTGGTCATTTCTTTGTATTTAAAGCCTAACGTGTTGGCTATGCATTTGGGCATTACTGAGGTGTTTGCTCCAATATCAATGATGCAATTGTGCACCAAGAAATCTCCTATGACCAAGGACACATAAAAGGGATGGACCTTTTCTTCTTTCTAGGCCTGACCTGAGGTGGAAGGCTGTCCATTCATCATCAAAATGTTATCATCTTTTACTGGGACAACTTGTTCAATTAGCTCATGCAATTCCTTTTGTAGCATGTCTTTATGCCCCAGTATTGATAGTGAATCCCACAAGGAGATGTTCATGTGCAACTTCTTCATCTGGTCAAATACACTGACTTAAGGGTTACCTTCTTTCAAAATTTCTTTGGAATTATGTACATCCTGAGGTGTAGGCTGAGGACCTAGAGGTACAACCAGCAGTTTAAAGCTTGGAACTTTTTGATTTGCATGTGATGAAGAAGGTGTCGCTAATGTTTGGGCAATAGCCTGAGATTCTTCCATTACCCTTCTTTTGAATCTTGTGTTGGATACAACACAGTTAGCTTGATTGTCTACAGCACCCAAATAATTAACTGAATAGAATTCTCCTTCCAAATGATTCATGAGGATAGAATCAGGCTGGGCTTGACTGCTACTTGTGTTGGGTTACATTACAGTCTCAAAGACTTGGGAAAGGGTAGCTTCCTAATTTTCTTGCACATTTGGGCAATAACCCATCATCTCATTTGTATAAATAGCTTGCTCCTGACCATATTCCATGGTTGAACAACTTGGTTGTTCCTGCACTAGATTATTTTGAATGGGCACTATGACTCTAGATGATGAAGGGGCACCTAGGTTGTAGCCTTGAAAGGGTATGGTCTGAGTAAGCTGACCCTATCCTTGATTGTAAGTTTGGAAAGGGGGTCTAGGAGCTTGACCATATTGCTGGTATCCTTGGTTTGGTCAATTGCTTTGAGCTTGCTATCTTTTAAGAGCCACAAGTTCATTTGACACACTTTGCAATAGACTCTTAACTTCGTGAAGCTCATTGGATGGAGTAGCAGCTAGTTTTTCTATGCTAGGAAGAGGAGCTAATGTGGGAGTAGCGGTTTGAATTAGAGGCATCATTTTAGGGAAAAGTGGCATATGGGGTCTAGGAGCTATTTTCCCAGCCTGAACTAAGCAATTTTTAGCTGCTATAGCTATGTCATAGGTAGCAGGAAACACATATCCTCCCATGGATTGTATCATAATAGCAATATCACTATTCAATGCTCTTAAGTAATATAGGAAATCATAGCTAGGAGTAGGTTTTACCAAAATGGGGATTCTATCCCATGTCTTCTGAAATCAAGAGTTGAAATCTTGCATGTATTCATGTGGGGCCCTTTTCATGGTAGTCAGGTGCTCATCAAGTGAGAGGCGATCGCTCTTTTCCCTAAAATATTTTTTCAAATGAGTGCCCAATTCATTCCAAGAACTGATTAAATTTATAGTCAAAGTCCCATACCAGTCAAGAGCTTTTCCCTTGAGAGATAATGATAGCAATCTGATTGCAATATTTTCCTCAGTGACATTGTGGATATTACAGAGGTTAGTAATATTTTTGATGTGTTTGATGACTGTAATGGGCCCCTCTCCATCAAAGGAAGGCACACTTTCGAGGGCTGTGCTTGGAATTGGGTCATAACATTGGAGATTCAAGGGGCTCTGACCACAAAAAGTCACAAAGGGTAATACCATGGCTATGATGGCATGTAATTGTGGCCCTGCTACGCATGTTTTGCTTACAATAGGTCTAGGAAGGTGGTTTTTTGAATTAGGATAGGTCCTCTCAAACCTTAGTCTTTTGTTGAGTTCAAAGGCAACTCAATGAAGTCAAAAGGAACACCCTTAGAAGCAAACTATGTGGTGACTTTAGGTATAGGAAGTCAGACTGGTCTTTGATTTAAAAATGAGGTTCTTACCAGTGGAGTCACCAGATGCTAAAAATAGTTGATTTGTTGTAACAGGACTAGCATCAATCTTGAAAATTTACTGAGTGTAAAAATTAGGTCCCACCAGGCGTGCCAAAAATTGTTGACATAGTGGATTGCACCCAAGGCAAGAGGCCAAGCTCCTACCTTCCACATGCAATAATGGAAACTCCCCTCTCGCCTATGGGACTGGCGAAGTTGGAGGGGAGAGTCTCTAGGTAAGGGCTATCTCCCTTTGATGCATCTATGTTGTTCCAATAAGTGCTAATACAAGTATATAAATATATAATGGGGGGTGAAAAGGGAGAAGGATTATAGGAAAAAAAAGCTACTCTAAAAGAGGTGATGCACCAAATGATTCAACCTACTCACACTCACACTTGAAGCTAGACAAACACATACATACACTTCAAATTGGTAGAGGGACCAGGCTACAGGAAACTTAACAGGGAGGCTTTAATGGGGTACATAGAAAATAGGCACTCACCATAGGTGCTGTGAAAGGGCACATTGTATAGTAGCTTCTCTCTGTCTCTACATTTCTAGGTACATCTCTCCTTGTCACCTGCAGAGATATCTAACCAGAATAGAGGTAAAAATGCATTTATTGATTTCAAGGGAAAATTTGCCAAGGCTTCGACTTACAAATGTGAAAGATCCTTTTCCAAATGACAAGTCTACAATATATAGAGGAAGGAAGGAGGCCTTTTGGCACTCTTTTTTATAAATGACCCATTTGCACTCTAGTCATTGGGAAGAACAAGCTGCTTAAACATCAATGAGAAATTATGAGCCACACCATTTATCTGCTTACAAGACCACTTCTTCAAGGTGATTATGCAGTTTATCTGCTCATTAATGTGAAATGAAAAAAAATAGGTTTCACTGTTAGTCATTTGCACCTCTTAATAATCAATTCATAGACATTGTA
This sequence comes from Torreya grandis, assembly GCA_037957365.1. Classification (NCBI taxonomy): domain Eukaryota; kingdom Viridiplantae; phylum Streptophyta; class Pinopsida; order Cupressales; family Taxaceae; genus Torreya; species Torreya grandis. The sequence goes on from JARHVA010001385.1 coordinate 717,958, forward strand.
TCACCTGCTAGAGTAACTTCTTGAATTAGCATCTCCCTTTGCCACTTGGACTATCTGCCTATTCCTACACTTGGCACTTTTCTCTCTTTATTCTTTGGGCTCTTTGTCTTCTTCTTGCTTGGTCTCCTTCCTACTTTATCTCCTTCTACTCCTTCAGGCATTGAGGGTGATCTTCTGGTAGGTTGTTACATTCCTTGGGCTCTTTCCATGGTTGGCATGCAAGCATTTAAAAACCAATGGCTATTTCACTGTCTTAAATTTGACGTCTATGCACTTTTCATCACTTGGACTTTTCCTTTAGCTTTCTTGCTTTGGACTTTTCTTACAAATCTTTTTTGTGGTTTTTTTCTCTATTTTGGACCCTCCTGAAGGGGAAGTGTCCCTTCAACTTTGAAGAAATGCCCTTCATTTAGCTATCTGAGAGCCCCCCACAAGGGCACCTACCCTTCAATGGCCTTTTATCTCTTCAGCCCTTCCTGCAAGCTTTTTGTACAGGCCTTTTGCACAGATAATTTTCCCATGGACAAAAAGTTTGTGAGAATTTGTCTTGGTTACTCTCCATTCTTTTGGGTTCTTTGGCTGCAGCCTCTCTCAAATTCCTTAAAAAAATTTGTCTGAAGGAAATCCTTCAAACAAAAAGTCTAAAGGAATTCAAAACTTTGCCTTAACAAAATTCTTAAAGGTCCAAACCACTTCCTTGGGGCCTCTTTGAAGCACTCCCTACCCTCTGCAAGGGCTCTTGAACCTGAAACTACCATCCGCAAGGGCACCTACCCTTCAGCTTTGGGATGCCCCCTTAAACCAAGCTATTGAACCAACCCATTAAACCAAAAATGAATTGGCCTAAAACATTAGAGGAAGAAGGGGACCAATTTTTGGCTTGTTAGACCCAAAAATGGTCAACATGTCATATGAAATGGCTCCTAAATCCCATGAAGGTTTTTTAATCTAAAAATGTGGTATGGATAGTTAAATGTGTGTTAGAAACTAGGCCACTCTTGGCCATTCAAAAAAGGTATAGGATTATATGAAATCCACTCCAATATTGGTCAATAGGCTTATGTAGAAGCCACTTAAAAATGATGTCAACCACTTGCAAATGGAATAATACATTCAACTATTAAGAAACCTAGGTAATGTACTAAACTTAAAAAGAAAAGAACTCAAATGTGCCATTCACATTACCCCCAATCACTGGTGTCTAAAACATGGATTCCGATCCAAAAGTTATACCAACTACCTAATCTAAAATTGGAAGTAAGATCCATCATGTTGTGCATGATTCCCCTTATATTTAGATTCTCTAAGAAAAACTATATTGAAATTGTTGATTCTAAACTAAACTATTGTTGATAAAACTATAATTGTACTTACTTTTTTAATCTATTTATAGAAAATTTAGTTATTTTTCTATTTGGATAGGAGCACAATTATTAGACACCCTACTATCCAACATTGTAGTCCAATCTTGGCTCTCTTGTCTTATGTTGATTCTAAAGAGTGTTTTATAATTGTCACTATCTACTTGGTTTATTATATCTAGTTTGAAGTCTTGATACTATTTTGGGTGTTTTAAAAGCTTATTTTTCAACTGGTAGGAGCTCTGATCTCTATGATAAAACCCCTATTTATTTCTCCCTCTTCTAAAGTTAGGAATGAAGACCCTAAAATGACTATCCTCAGAAGAAAGAGCCCTATAAGTGTGTTACACTACAAAAATACATGATATAGAAATGATAATTGGCAAGATATCTTAAGATATAGCATGGTTTGTATGAGAGATTATTATATCAGTAGGGGTATGCCTAGATAGATATAAAAATTTAATAACATGTGAAATATAATGAACTTGAGCTAGAAGTTTGGTTAGTTTTTTAGTTGTTAGTTGTTAATTGTTAGCTGTCAAATATGGATGGATCATGATGTCCATAATAGAATCCAAAAAATAAAGAGAATGCATGATGTGGATCATGAAATTTTAAACATATGAGAAGTAATTAAGGAAGAAGCACACAAGGCAAAAATCAATAAGTATACAAGAATGGCCAAAGGGCCAAGCAAACAAGGAACATGGGCACATGTTACTCAAATTTGAAAATAAACATACAAGGCGTGTTCAAATACCACATACACACAATTGGAAACAAGTAAGGTTGGCATGAAATCCATAATCAAATAAAATAATATAGGCAAAGGACATTGGTAAATGTCCTAAGGCACACACAAGATATAGAATAAGAACTGAGAAATGTAATCACATCTAGTTACATAAAATAAGAAAGGAAAGAATGCAATATATTAAAAGTTAGAATCACATCTAACTAATCAAAGTAAAAAGTGAAATTATACAAGACATGGAGTACAAGACTAGGTATATGCTAGTAAATACACAAGTGATATATACTAGTGAGTGTTGATAGATTAGTTTGTGTAAGCTAGTAAGTAATGTATACCAACATGATAACTAGAGTGTGTGGTGTAGGAATGGCATAACTTTAATGGTGTAGTCATGTATAAGATACCCCTAGTAGGTAGATATGTCAATCTATGTCTTGAATGTAGAAATAGGATGCCCATTTAATGTGTAGAGTGAAGCAATCAAAGATCTATAAGTCACTGTACACACTCAAAGAAGATCATGTGAAGCATGATAATGTAGATAAATCAACAAACAATAATATAGAATAACAAAATGTAAGTCTAGCATGGTAGTAGACATGTAAATCATGAAGGATGCATGCAATTTAAATGTTTTTGTGTTTTCAAATTATTTGAATGTTTTTGTATTTTTGGAAAAAGCTATGTACAATCAAGCATAAAAGAGACTATGTAAAATTAATACTGAGAAGAAATTATACTAATTGATGAGTCTCATGGGGGACTCCCTATTATGGTGTCATGTATCAATGAGATGGATTGGGCATGATCATGAAGCGCGATGGAAGGGCTGAGACTATGACTCTAAAAGTTGCGTATGTTATAAATTATCTTAAATCTCTATAGTGGAAACCAGCTATGGGGTCCCCTTGTAACTCTAATACATGGATGAAACTTTAGGGTTATTAAGGACCCACCTAGTTGTAGGAGAAGCTCTTTGAACATGTGCTTTATGAGTAGAGGCATGAGACATCAATGATACTACCCTGGGTGTGAACATTGTAGCTGGAAGTTGTCTAGAATTTTGAAACTATGATTTCTATAAAAGAGACATCCATGGAAGTGTATGAACTCTCTGTGATAGTGATGAAGGCCTCGATTGTGTCTGAATCTAAACTAGAGGAAGAAATATAATTGGTGGAGAAGCTAAAACTAGTGATTGTAAAGTAAAAGATGGATCTAAAGTGGGGAGTGGTAACTCATATGGAACTATAACAACTATAAAAACATGATTATCATGAATGAATTTCATGCATTTATGAACTATAGAAGGTACTTCTCAAAGTTTTTCAATCCATGGTCAACCAAGTAACATATCAAAAAATATTACACTCGAAATAATAGTGAATAGTGTGGCCATGTGTGTTGGACCAACCTATAGAGGAAGTATAATCTCACCTAATGAAATTATTATGTGCCCACTAAATATAATAATAATTGTGTCTATTGGAGTAATATCCTAATCTAAATATCCTAAATGTTGTAGTAATGTCATAGTGCACATGTTTACACTGAATGTATTGTCTATGAGAACACTATAAATAAAATGATTATGAATGTAAGCTCTAATAAATAATGCATGATAATCTGAATCATCCTTAACTATCTCCTGCTTTAAGAAGGAGATTGAAGGTCTAGCTAGAACTCTAGAATTGTATACACCAATCATGTTACTCAAAGGATGTGACTCAATTAAAGGTGCATTACATATATATATATATATATATATATATATATATATATATATATATATATATATATATATATATATATATATATATTTGGTGGTGGATGTGCATGATATTTATGGTGAAAACCTAATGTATCCCCTATCTCATGTTTAGAATGTTGTGGAAAAAGATCTAAGATTTTTTTTAGAGATTTGTCTTGTGTTTGCTTTAATTGCAGAGGCTCAACTAGAGTGCCAAGATCAATAAGATTTCCATCTATCAAGTTTTGTATCTTGTGTTTCAAATTGATGCATCTAATTATTGTGTGGCCTGGTGTCTTGTGAAAGTCACATAATGTATTCTGATCATATCCCCATGGAAGATACTTTATTGGATCAACTTCTCAAATAAGAGGGGAAGATAAGATATTACATTCCAAAAGATGTTATAAAAATTTGGCTAGATAAACTAGTAGATTGGTAAAAGCTCATCGAGGAGATGTTGATAAAACCACTCGTTGAGGAGAATCTAAAGTTGCATTGGCTGTAGGTTGATTTTAACTCTTGCTATCATTGACTTTGACTTTATATGGGACTTTATTGTTACTCTTGTTTTTTGTTTCTAATATACTTATGTACTTAACTTTTCCCATTGAAATTAGTATGAATTCCCTTTCCTTTAGTGTATGACATAACTCAGTGAAGGAAGAGAATCTTTTGAACTTTATTGATTCTTGTAAGGCTAGTAGAAGACTCTGTTTGAAGAGATATTGGAACTCCTGATCAGCCATGGGGCTAGTCATCTTATCCAAAATAGTCTTATATCAAAGAAAAAAACCTATGAGATGCTCATTTTACCTTTATTTATGTTATGAAACTTGGGCATAGGAAACCTTATCATCAATGTTAATGCTGAAATTAGCTAGGAACATATCGGTTAAAGGATTGAATGCATTAACTGACAGATTTAGTAGACTATAAAACCATTATAAATCATAATCCTTTAGACTTCATGGAAATAACTTGGTTAGTAGCTATTCATTTGGCACATAGTCCAAGCATGCTATGTGAAAATATCTCAAATATGTCTCTAGATCGCCCTTGCTATCATATAAAGTGAGCTTGGGTTGAACAAAACCTAATGGCAAGGGTGTCAAAGTAATATGATGTGCCAATGGTGTATGAAGTAGAGTAAAAGAATCCAAGGTCTATGTAGGTCTAGAGGTACTTTGCTCAAGATGTAACACCTTGGATTGAAGATATTTTATCTCTTACACAAGGGCTACCACATCAAGAGACAAAGATATACTAGTTATAACTAGTGGTGCCTCATAAGAAGGTTGGGATGTTATAGGGGGTTTTTGAGACATAATTACCTCTATAGTGTTATTTTTAACTAGTTTCTCTATGCTTTGAGAGGATTGACCATTATTTTTTTCCTCTTCTTTTAGTATTTTAAGCATATCATCTTACATGTCAGGGTGTTTGGTTAAGAGTTCTTGAAGCTCCCTTTTATTAGTTTCATCAAAAATAGTGTATTGGGCCATTGTTAAAGTAGGAAAATAAATTGAAAATTGATTGAATTTTTTTTAATAATTTATAATAAATAAATTGATATGGAAGGAAAGTACTGAATATAAGAAATTTAAGATGCTAAAAACAACAAACTGAAAAATGCATAAAAAGGCTACGAAGCTCACGAACATGTAAGGTGATACCTAAATAGAAATGTGACCTATTATATGAAACTAGGGGTTTGGAAAAATGATATTTTTAAAATTTACTATGGAATTTTAAAAATTATAGTGATTTTATAATTTAAATATGTAGGTAAAAATTAGAAAAATATTGGAAAATTTTTAATTTAAAGGAACCTAGTATATGTAACTAGGGTTTGGATGAAAATAATATTTTAAAAAATACTATGGAATTTTAAAATTTGATGTGAATTTATGTTTTAAATATGTAGGTAAAGAATTAGAAAATATTTTTAAAATTAGCAAGAAATTTTCCCTAGGGTTTCTAGGGTTTTTGTGTGCAAAAGGACCTAGTAAATTCAACTAAGGTTTGGAATAAATTATTGTTAAAATTACTAAGATAATTTTAAAAAATAAAAATTAATTTATGATTTAAATATGTATGAAAAAATCAAAAAAATATTGGAAAAATTAACAATGAATTTACCCTAGGGTTTCTTGGATTTTTATGTGCAAAGTTAGGTTCACCAAATGATTTAATTTTTTTTGGGAATATTGGAGTCTTACTCTTAATTTAGTTAAAGGTATAAGTTGACTAAATCAGTAAATAATATTTTAATAATTTAGATACTAATTTTTATAAATTAACTATTTTTTTAACCTTTTTATAAAAAGCAATAAATATGAAGAAAATAAGATTTAGCTAAAAAGTAGATGAAATGGCTAAGATATGGTCTAAAATTTGTTGTGTAGAATTAGGATAGTGTTAAAAATTGGGATCCAGCATTCATTTTATGAAATGATAGGAGAAATAAAATAGAAAACCCTAGGTTTTGGTGCTATAGTCCTCTTCTACCACTATTATCCCAGAGACTTGAGTTTTCTGAGTTTTGTTTGGTGCCCTTGTGTGAGTTAGCCTATGAAATTTTGACTATTAAAGGTCTATAAAACTCCTTTTAGAGTTGATTTAGTATTCAAACCCTATACTTCATTATGATTTGATCATTCTTGAGAAATAAGGGGGGGGTTAGTGTGTGTAATATGCATTGAACATGTATCTATACCCCTTGTGTGATCACGCCACCTACATACTAATAATCCAAAGAGGGATCAAGCCATATGTAGTTATCCCACTTGATGTGCTTTGTACAATAGTGTTATGAAGATGTAAAAATTCTAAACTTGGTGTGCTTGAGGTGCCTAGGGATTGGTGTGAGAATTTGTATGTGTTTATAGCTATATTAGATGGTTGTATATAGAGAATAAGGAAGTTTGCCTCAATGATCTTGCTTGTATTCTTTATTGCTTTTGTAATATCTACCAACCTCTTCTAAATGAACTTTGAATGGGATTTTATAGAGATCTATTAGTCATGGGTCAAATTTATTCACATTAGATTGACAATAATCAAAAGGAAATGACCATTGGAGCTAAAAATACAATTGGATAGGAGCATTAAAAGTGGACACTCTAGGGTCCAGTGTTATAGTTCAAGTTGGGTGTTATTGTCTTACAAGTGTGAGACCTAGGGGGATGGAATTATCATATAAAATATAGCCTGGATGAGCTAAAATCAGGTCTTGAAAATCTATAGATAATTAGGAATAAGCAAAAAGGCATCTAAAAGGGTCATCAAGGCATGCAAGAGGGACATATGGGTTAGGTGTCACAAGTCACACTCAAGCTACCAATTTTCACATTTTATATGAATATAAGTAGTATTGGAATTAAAAGGTTTTATGTTGGCTCTAAACTCTAAAAATCCAGCTCTAAACTCTAATAGGGTAGTTCTAGACTCTAATATGCCAGCTCTGAACTCCAACAGACTAGCTCTGGACTCCAACAACTTAGCTCCAAACTTTAACAACCTAGATTTAGACTCCAATAGCCTAGATCAGGAATCTAACATGCTAGCTCTAGATTATAATAACTTAGATCTATAATCTAATAGGATAACTCTAGATTTAAGAACCTAGTTCTAGACTCCAACAACCTATATCTAGAATCCAGTAGACTAGCTTTATACTCCAACAGGCTAGTTCTACACTTCAACAAACTAGATTCAAACTCCAATAGGCTATTTATAAACTTCAATAGGATAGATATAAAGTTCAATAGTCTAGCTATGAAATTTAATAGGGTAGATATGTAATTTGATAGTGTAGATACATACTTCAAAAATCCATCTATGGACTTTGACAATCTAACTACCAACTTCAACAAGGAAGCTCCAGACTTAAATAAAAGAGATGTAGAAGCATATGGAAAGGTAAAGAGAATTTAAAAGGATGTTTTATTGGTTAAAATAAGTTCATCAGATAATTATAATAAGGTCAAGGATAAGGGGGAGTGTTAAAATATGATATCCCTACCCCATGATATCCCTACCCCAATTTTCACCTACCTAGTCATCTCTGAACATCCACATTAGGATCGTTTGAATTAATTAAAGGCACAATAGGTTAAAATTAAAAATATGTGGACCATTTGAAGTCTTGTAGTAAAATAACATGGTTGGTGAGAATCCCAATAATAAATACAAAAAGGGAAGATGTGGTATAAAAATAAAGAACTACCTCATACATTTTTTATGTAGTAGAAATTAGAGGAAGAGCAGAGCATAAAGACTAGATAAGAAAGTGAAGGGTAGAAGAAAAAGATAGTAGAAGAGAAGAATAACATAATATAATATTGTGGACAAAATGAAGGTAGAAATAAGAAGAAGAATATTAATAAAATAGATAAATATATAAGAATGCTTACTAATAGTAGTTAGAGGAAAATGAGGATAAAATTTTATTTTGTAACTATACTCATTATACATGGATCTATAATTTATATTTCCAATTTTTTAACATACATACACATGTACATGATTATAATGAATCTTCATCACTTCACCATAGTAGACACTTATGCATTTGCTAAAATAAATGTAACTCGTCATATTCTAAAACAAAAAAATTTGATTAATTTTTTAATCTATATATTCCATTTAACACACACACACACACACATAATGCCCTTTTTGACCACTTTGAAATAAAGATCATGTATATTGTAAAGATAATTTATTTCCTTCAAAACACAATATATCATATATTGTGCTATTTTAAATAGGGAAAATTCAACATTTAAATAACATTTTAATGGGTAAATAAAACTACATTCATGTTGACACAATAAGAAAAAAAACCCACACTTCCAAATCCCAATCCAATGCACTATTTTTTTTGTCTTCTAATCTCTTATATTTATAAATAAAAATTCAATTGTAATGTGTTTAAATAAATAAATATAAAGTATATATTCTAGTATATTAAATTGTATAATTACACATTCATTGAAAGGTGTTTTTCACCTTTCTTTTTCCTTTTTGTAGTTTGTCCAGCTATACTCTTTCACTGAACCTTGTGTTATTTATACCCTACAAAACATCATGTATTGTAGTAACTAAAAAATCTCATCATCATTTGATTTGATATTTTTATTTAAAAAAAATGGTTTTTTGTAGAGTTTTACCTTGACATGTTTTTTGTGGAGGCTTCAAATTATAGAGCTGTATCTTGGGTTGTTTTCTTTGAGACACAAAGTTGTAAAGTTGTGTTGTTAATTTTTTTAATTGATACATAAATAGATGAAAAAATATTTGGTTAGTATTATAAATAATTTATAAATAATTTTTTTTATAATTATAAAAATATGCATGATCTTATCTTAACTTCTTCAACTTGAAATTTGTCATGTTTATTGATTTGATTTTACATTATTATTGTTTCATCACTTTCATTTAATGACATATTTGCTACACACTAAAATATTTCTAAGTTTATAGGTTTAAAAAAGAAAGCGTACACACTGAAAGATTGTTAAGATGTTTTATTTGAAAAATAATTCTTGATTATAAAATTAATTGAAAATGTTATACCCCTAGTAGTGATTGAAATAATTTTTCTTATATTGGTTGCCTTGAATTTGTAAAACATTTTTAAAATTCAACATTAAAATTTGTTTGTTCTTCAATTTTTTTAATGTAAAATAAATTCTTTTGCATTTGTGTACAAACACACACCAATCCAACTCTTGTATATACCCCTAGCACTTCACATGTATCTAAATTATTTAAAGTAGAGATAAGTTTCTCCCAAAAGAATTTATCTAATTCATTTTTGAATGGCCTTCGTATTTTATGTAAACTAATCAATTTTGGTATGTCTTTACTGATGTCAAAACCTTCCTCTAATTTACTTTGTTGTCAATGTAGGATGAAATATTCAAACTAAAAAGTAATGGAATTTTGAGAAAAATTGATTAAATGTAGTATGAGTCCAATTGAATCCATCACTATCTATACCCTAAAGTATGTCACTCATACTTTTCATATAATGGAAAGGACCAACATAAAACTTTCTGAAAGAGTTCTAAATGCTAGATAAATGGTCATGTTTGTGAATGATGAATACATTAAAAGCCTCAACAATAACTTTATAAATCAATTCCTAAATTAATAGGTGAAGATGTTCTTATTTAATTTCTTAAATGACATTCAAAAGATCAATAATTATTAAATCAACATTCACACCAACAATGAACATTTTAGTTAAATCTTGTAAAATGGATGGCCAGAGACATGTGGACCATAATGATCGATAAATATTTCTATATTTATCTTGAGAAGATGACCTACATCACTATATAGATATTTTATCAATATGCTGATTAAATATGGAGATAATGCTTCCCTATATTTATTTATTTTTGAAATACTTTCATTTAGGACACACAATTATTCAAACCTTTTCATAAAAATTATGTAACAATCCATTAATTCTTCAAGTGTGATTATTTTTTCTATTGGAAGTGACACATCATGATTGGTGAAAAAATCTATATTTTTTGATAATATGTTACTTTTTAGCTTCACTTTTTTACACCAAGTGTCCATATTGTTGCACTCAGGGGTTTTCAATAAAGAAATAGACCTTTTTTTCAATAAATATTTTATTTCTATTTTTGTTTGTCTGAAATTCTTTGAATATTTCTTAGTACTATTATACCAATCAGATTTAAATATTGTTAATTAGAACCTAGTAAAGTACCACTGTCAAACAAATCAATTGCCTTATCAAAATAATCTCAAATGGGTTATTCCATGAAAAGAAGGCATTTTATCTCCTAAAATTGTTGTGTTGAGAAGTCATTTGTGTGAACAAGTGTCTATTTTATCCATGTATTTTTTTCTCTTTTTTTCCTTGTTTTAAAATTCTTCCAACCTCTTAGTTGGATAAGGTCACATGTAGATTGCACTGTTTCTACAAATGAAGCCTTATAAATTGCTTCATTTGCTCCATTATATTAGTTACATATTTTATAAATAATATGGAATGGAGTAACTATTTTTAGAAATCTTACCTTGTAACAGAACATTTATTTCTCAATGACAGTGAATTGTATTCTTCATTTGAAATAATTCTATATTGTGTTGTAATTGTGTGTTTTCCATCTACAATTTTGAACCTTACTATTTTTTATCTATCATATCTTCAAGGAATTCTTTCGATTCAATAATACATTGATATTTATTTTGATCAAAAGGAATTAATAAAGCATCCTTCATTTGTACCTTATTATATTTCATGAATGAATGAATTATAAAATGCACCCATATTTCATTCAGATTTTTTATTTTGATATTAACATTTCCCAATTCACATATATATAAATGAATGTTCAAGGTGTAATTATTTGAGGAAATATACCATGTAGAGAATTCGTTATGTGTCTGATCAAAACTTAGTGCCAATAAAAGTGTATCAACTTTCTATTTGATCTTATATTTATCCACTGGTGTGAGTAATTGTATAGCCTTTTTCAATTTTACATACAAATATGTTACCCTTTCTTGTCTTGTTTTCTTTAATTTTTTTTGGTCATGATCATAGGGTGTCTTAAATACATATTTACATGGTGGAAAGTAGAAGAAGTTGGTTCCCCTTATTCTTGTTTTTATTTCAACATATTTTGTATTCTAAGGACCAAAATATCTCTATCTATCAGCTTAGACATTTCAATGTTGTCATAGCTATTCAAATAAAACCCAAAAGATTCACAAGGAGAAACATTTATTTTTGTCAATTCCATTTTACTGGGTGTAAATTTATTGAAATTAGTAATATCATGATGGAGAATTCCCTCTTCTTTTTTATTTGATTGGGTAAAATCTAAGTTTTAAAGGGACCTATAACTATAAAAGTATATTAAAATATAATAAACAAGCCAACAATAGGGTTGAGGAGCCAGAAAAAAAGAGACTACAAAGTCAAACTAGGAATAAAAAATTGTAAAATAGAACCAAGGAATAACTAGAAGATAAAGCTCGAAGGGTGATCCCCCTTCATCATGTCATCATAAAGGGCACTGCATACCAAGAAAGCCACCTAAAATAGAGGTATTTCACCATCGAGGTCATCTACGTAGCCATCGAATGATAGAGTTATAGTAATATGGTTTATCTTTCCACTAAGAAGTGCAACCTAGTAGAGTTCCACAAGAAGCAAATGACAAGTCATTTTAAACCTTAGAATAAGAGAGCCAAGGTCCTTAGACAAAATAGTAAATTTGTAGAGGACCCCTAAGGGTATTTGAGTAATAAAAGAGATGTCAAATTGACATCTTGAATCATCAAAAGTGAGATAAAAGGTTCCCAAGGATTCACACCTAGCAAGGTCCCTAGGGTAAATGTGAAGAAAGAGAGAGAAAGAACTCCAAGTTTTGAAATCTAAACATCCACATCCAAAAATGAAGAAGTGACATCAATCAACCTCAAAATCATAGCTAAAATAAAAAATTGAATTTCTTTTTTTGTTGAAGCTACCAATTTAGATAGACATATTGTAAAAGTCTGATCATTCCCAACATCTAAAATTTTGAAACTAATGGCCTAAGTCCATCAATGCATATTTGACAATAGTCATCCCAAAAAGGTAGATAACATTGGAATTTGAATTCTTGGGGTCAAATACCAATGGATAAATAAAGACTATCCAATAGACATATGACTAAGCATTAATGAAGACAACATTCTAAAATTAATAGCTAAACTAAGTCAAATTCCGCATGACCATGTCAACCATCCACCATGGCTTACAACTTAGAGAACATGGGATTGAACCTAGGTCCATCTAAAAAAACAATTACTAGAGGGAGACTTTATAAATCCAATTTGAGGGAGGGAAAGCTCACCAATATCCTAGAATAGAATTGAGATCCAACCAAGCCTGGTAAAATAAAGGAGCAACAATGAGTGGAATATACCTAAACATCCTGACTAGAGTGGCATGGATCGATGCTCTTTAGATATTTAATATGTACCACACATACCAAACCACTAATAACTAATAAAAAAAAGGATCTATAAAGGAAATACCAACTTATGTCTAGATTCTAAAGCTAGGATTGTGTTGGCCAGAAGAAACAAGTTCAAAGCCACTAGATCTCCTCCTTTGAAAACTATAGGATAAACTTCTAGGAAAAATTAACAAGCATAGACATATCCTCCTTTGGAAACATTAGTACATAATTTAAGTTAAATATGACAAGCTTAGAAATAATTTTGAAACTATTTTGTGTTCCATTCTTTAACAATATTCTAAATAGTGCCAATACAAACTTGAAAGCTAAAAGGAATCTAGCTTACAATAAGTCTACGAGACTGGCAGTGACAAAAGGAGGTCAAATAAACCAAGAAATTAAGGAAAAATCATTCAAAAACTAATTATCTCAAATAAAAAACCTTGGTCTAGGATGTTTTGATTCTTGGGTCCCAATTGAATATCCTCATGAAGTGTAGAGAGTGGTAAATGGCTTCCAGTGAGTAGAGGTTCTTGACCAACCCTATCACCATTATTTTTAATCCCTTAGTAAATAATGCTACTACTCAAAGGAGTCCAAATTATTTTGGGTCCTCTTTAAAACTACCTAACCCATAAAAGACCCTAATACCAACAACCTCCAACCCCCAAGTTGAAGAGTTGCTATATTTTTGAAAATTTTTAGTCAGCTTTGATTCATCACCATTACAAGCATAACCTTGACACCAAACTCCACCACATGCTCACACAAAGAGGAGTTGTTTAATGGTGAGTTTTAAGATTTAGATTTTATGGCCTGAGAGGAAGGAGGTAGCTCTGATCCTAGCACCTTTTCCACCCACACGTTGTGCCAAGGAACTACCTCTATTTTTAGAATGTTGTTATTGTGCATAACTAAGGCTATATTCCTTCTAAGGTCTAACCATATTTTAAGGATCTATCCAAGTTCTAGTTCTACCCCTATCTAAACCCTAATATTTTTTAGTAAATCCTCCATTAATTCCTCTATTAATACCTCATGCTCCTCCTCTATCAGTTGAAAATCTAGCTTTCTATCAAAATCCACTTTCTCATCATCTTCCAAAACTCCCAAACCTTTTGAATATATCAATTCACCTCGAAGTCCTCTTCCTCATGATCTTCCAAGACCTCCAAACCCTTTATAACCAATAGATCCTCCTCAAAATCTAGTAGATCCTCCTTCATAATTTTTAGATCCTTCTCTAAACACAGTAGGTCCTCCATGGCTTGGCCCTCTTCTTCAGTCCATACTTTTAGTTGAAATTGAATGACATCTTTAATTTCATCCTTATCATAGGCAATGATTATTCCAATCTAAGAAGATTATTTTTTAGAGATAGTGTTAAGTAAATAAATATATGCATGCATATTTTTTGGACTAAACAACTCAAAATACCAATTAGCAAGAGGAGTTTTATTACCAACATAAATTGAGATATGGTGATGTGGATTTAATTTTAGTTTTTATAGTTTAAATGGTACTATATCTAGATGTTCTTTGATTTAGATCTTATTCTACCATTTAAGTGCAAGAATTTCTTTATCATCTAAAAACATTCTGTAAATCCATTTAAATGATTTAATTATTGATCTTTTGTAAAATCTAAGTTCCATATTGTATCACTTATAAAATTATTTATGATTAACTAGTGATTATTTGAATATCAACAAATGTTAATTCTAATATAAAATATAAAATACGTATTAATAATTCATAATATATACAATAACTCAAACATAAAATAAAAATGTATGACCAAAATGAAAATAAATTATACATTGAGATATGTTAAACTCAATCAAAGGGGATTGCCTAATAACTGATTGTGCATTTATAACACATCAAGCACTTACTAAGCATATCCTAAAATTATAAAACCATACTTACTTAGTGTTCTGATTCAGTGAGCTAGATGTAATTTTTAAAAATTATAACTATTGAGCTATCCTTTTCACTAATAAACATGTTGAAGGTATCTCCTAGGAGATACCTTAAACATCCCATTGAATTTATGATAATTATTTTGAAGGAAAATCATAGCCAAAGTAGGACTAACCAAAGGAAAGTAGAGGGTATTTTAAATACAAGTATTAAGTGTGTCAAGGATTATAAGTAGATAAAAACACTAGCCAATATAAAATTATAGGCAAATGAATCTAAAAACATTTATTTTGAAGGAGAAATAATAAGAATAAGTATGTTTTAAATATTCAACTTAAGGGGTCTGATGTGATGTGTTAAAACATTAGACAATTGTGGATAATTTTTAGTCCATGATTTCATCATTATTTCAAAAATATAAGTAAGCATATGCATGTGGGAAGAGGCATCAACACCCATCATGACTGATGATATGATGTACATATCTTGAAGTATGATGCATATCAATCAACACCAAATTCTTACACATTTTAAAAACTATAAGAAGCTCAAAGCCATTTCATTCAATAAATGCCCAACATTCGATGAAAAGAACCAAAAATCTGAATGTATTATAATGTTTGATGACTTGGCTAAGTTTACAAAAATTATCACAGCCACCTCCAAGACCCAATAAGATAAACACCAAAAATAAAAAAACCTTACAACTATTCTTGTATCACAATTTTAGAGAATTTGGTGTCAGCCTCAATCATGTATCAATTGTCTTCTCCTAAAGGATGTTTACTCAAAGTTGTGCCCATTGTCATGGTATATGAACTACTAAAGTACCTTTAACGTAAACCAATAAAGGCCCCATATATGAAATGGTCTAAATGAGTGACTGATTGGGGTTTAGTGTAACTAGAGAAGGTTAAATAGACCATGGGGAAGTGCCCTCATCCATTATTTATGGGCGTGGATGGGAAATCTCTCTTTTAGGCGAGGATTGTAACAGACTAAAAATATCATACCTAGCCTATAGTTGATTGTTTTTTCAAAATTCCCATCAATAGGTACCATCAATGTATTTTCTAAGAGATACCTTTTAAACATTCACAAGACTGAATTTTTCATTCGATATATCTCCTAGGAGATACCTTAAAGTTACACATTAAGATATCACAAGGTAATTTTAAAGACATTGAAGTAATTTCCCAAGAGATACCTCAAAGGGTGTTGTTAATGGTCATATATTCAAGGGGATGTTAAATGTATCTCCCAATAGTTACCTTTAACATGCATATGAGTGGAATTTTCCTTTACATTGAAGGCACTATTTGATTAAATTTGCAATACCTTCGAGGGTACCTTCAAGGTAGCTCCTAGGAGATACGTTCAAGTTACTCATGCAGGTATTAAATAGGTTTTAATTTTTATTTTTTTTTGATAAAGTTAAAAGGCTTTTCACCCCATATTTTGATTATCCTAGATCCATGAAAGTATGATATTGGGCATCCCTTTGTTAAAATTGGCTCATATAAGATAATTTAAAGGGTTTTGTCATACATTCCAAGGAATGCTAAAGGTATTTCTTAGGTTACACCTTCAACATGCATAGGAGTGTAGTTTTCCTTTGCTTTGAAGGCACTAATGGGTGATACTTGAAGGGCCTTGTAATACCTTCAAGTATACCTTCAAGGTATCTCCTAGGATATGTAGACATCCAATTCCTAACACCTTTGTGTTGAAATTGTAAATTTTACTTAAAATTTGTGAAATTGCATAATTTGGGCCAAAATAATTTAAATATGCTAAATGGTTTGATCTTGTCCTATACAATTATTAACTTAGGCTAATGTATAGCTAAATAGGGTAATGAATTTTATGTGATTATTATCTTTCATCAAATCAATTTGAGTCAAAATGATGAAAATGCATTTTGGTGCTCTAAAGCAATTTTTTATTCTAATTTAGAAGCACATGATACATACATGTGCTATATTGTGTTGACAACATCCTAAATGGGATGACAGTCCATACACAACTAACATCACCTTCTAATTCTTCTCTAGATAAATTACAACCCAGAAATATGATATTCTAACTAGTTTGATTAATAAAGTGCATCAATTTATATAGAATTTCACTAAAATTGATTAATATTACTTAGGCAATATAAACCAAATTATGAGCTTAATCAAGAATTCCATGGAATTTATTGAATATTTATTTATTGGAAATTGATTCCTATCAACTACATCATCAAGTGAGGCCATTTTTGGGGTGGCATCCATAAGCCATAAATGCAACAAATATCAATATTATGGCATCCTATGTCTCTTTAATTCTCCTTCCTCCCAAATCATTGTGAAGATATTTATGGATTTTATTTACACAATTGGATTAATCCATGGCCACATATATTGATCTCAAGATGGACAGTCATGGTTGATCTTGATTAATTTGGAAAATATATAAATAGAAGGGCCAAGACCACTTTAAGTAAGATTAATTTGTGTAAACATATAATGTAGGATTCTCTCCACAACCTTTATTTGTGTTGATTATTATGTTTTATTTGTAATAGGATAGCTTCATTGATAGGCATAGATTTGATTTCATATCATGAGCCTAGATTATAATTGGTAATCTTAAAATGGTAGAGGAGCTTACCTTGCACCATTTTTGAAGACTTGATTGCCAAATCAAGGAGAAAAACACGTTTGGAGCCACTTATGGATGATGAGATGCTCTTGGGAAGGTAATGTATGTTTGCTTTTCTTCAATGAGTTTTTAATTGTCATTTGTACACCCTCTTGAATAGGTTGGCCTGGATTGTTAGTTATTTATGCATTTTTCTTTGATTTCTTCACTAATGATTGATCTATCCATCTTTGTAATTCATCTCTACATTTTGGCATGACCAGTGGGACAATTGCATCCCTCTCAAGCAAGGAAAACATTTTGGCAATCTTATACTTCCTTAAAAGTCATTACAATTCTATTAACATCAATTTTTAGCTTGTTTTTCCCATGTTTTGGACATTTTTTGTTAATGCATAGGTCACAAAGTGACCGATGTCAGTTCTAGGTGATTAGCATTGATCAAGGCCAATTATAATTAGTTGGGTTCCAGGGAAAAATATGTATAAAATTTTACATTTTTTATCTTTTCTCAAGTTTCTAGTGGTCAAATTGAGTTTTTAAGTCTCTAGTCTGAACATTATTCTTGATCCAGATGTTTTCATTTGGAAATTTTATTCTAACATTATGCTAACATTTTTTTTCCAAATCTTTTTGCCTAAGGGTTCATAGGTGACCATTATCAGTCATTTTCAACTAGCAAACAATTCTTTTATGATTGGTATCAGTCTTGATGCAACTGACATCAGTCACTATTGACCAACATTGTTCTCTATGTGTAAAAAATAGAGAACCCAAGAACATGTTTTTCAAACTTGTTTGTTTCATCTTTGATTATGCTTAAAATATAAACAACACTCTCTAATTTTCTTGTAGGACCCATGAGGAAAAGTGGTTAATTTGAGCATAATTAAGTCTATAATCTTCCCTTTGGTGTCTAAAATGAAATTAGATGACTATGTTTAAATATTGAACCTTTCCTTTATTGTTTAAAAGGAACTTAGATGGTTTATTTTATTGTTTTGTGAATGTTTTTCAAAGTTTTTACAAACTAAGGCTAAGGAGACAAGAACTTCACTAAATTTTTTAATTTGGTGCCTAAAACTTACACTTCAATTAAAATTTCAAATTTATTGAAGTCTTTATAGGGAACTTAGGTGACTAAAAGTGCCTTTTCATTATGATTATGCATTTTTCTAGGGCATGAAAAGAAATTTGTCTAGGATCTCCCTAAAACCTATATGGTTTGGATGATCTAAAAATAACCTTTAAAGTATTTTCACTTAGATCATTTTATTTCATGCAATTGGCTTTTAGAGGGGAGGTCATTGCCTCCTTGTGAGTTCTTTAGGGAAGATTTGACCTGGGCTTCATCTCTTAACATTAAATTCAAACTCTCTCTATAGGGGGGTATATAAATTAGGATTTCCCCATTAGGATGGTGGTTTGAGTGGTTAAACCCTCTTAATTAGTGGCAAGCTAGCCCAAAATGCATGATCAATTAGGACATCATACTACACTAAGCAATTTATGGATATAGTGGTTATGAAAAAGATAAGACATTTTCATAACAAGCTGATTGATGTGAATCTAATTGACATGTTACATCCCTTATGTTAGCCACACTTGGAACCATCTAGACAATCATAAATTATAAGTTTTAGACAACCCCACTTATAATGAAGTATTATTTCGAAGGTCCATATCACCGTATTATATCTTATGAGAAGGGGGGTGTAAAATAACCTACCAACTAATGCACTTTTATTTTTTGATTAACAATTTAATTCCTTCCAAAATCAAGTATAAAGAGATATTTCAAAAATACAAAGTAACCTTTTCAATTTAGGGATTAAGATGATTTACTTAATTATATTTTGGTCTTTATCTTTACTTGGTCTTGATTTGAGTCTAAATTTTTTTTTAAACAAAAATTCATAACCAAACACGTTGTCCACCATTTCTTGAACAAAGAGGCATTATAATACTCAAATCAAAATCATCTTTGCCTTGTTCAATTTCTTATCTTAAAAATTGTGTTTGTTTGTCTAAGTAGCATAGTTATGCTACCCATTTGAGTCTAAACCACTTTCCAAAATATTTAATTCCTTCATTGATAATTCAAATATAGAATTGCACCTTACTAAGTTACTAGGTTAACATACTAATTGGTTTTACCATTTACACTTAGATTGATTAACTTGGGATCAATTTCTAATTTTGATTGAAGGTCGTTTATAGACTCTTCATCATTTGATCATTATGAACTTAGGTCACTAAGTGTATTACTCATACTCTAAGTTATATAACACGTTTTATTATACCTCCTATTATCATGTGGCAGTGTTGTGATACCTATTTGGTTATAGTTTTATACTTAGGAATTATTTCATGTTTTCACATCTTGAATTTTTTGCTTCACACTTTCACCTTCCCCAAAGGGCTTTCTTCTAGTTTTATAGTAGCAACTCATTGAATTTTAACTAGCTTTTACAATATTAATGTATCTCTAAACCTATGTTTGGTGTACTTGTTTACACTTAGGTATTTGAGTTATCATACCCTCTTCTAATTCATATGAGTTTAAACTTACCCAAGGTTGAGTATTTTTGTGAACACATTCTTCTAATTGTGTGATAATAAGCCACCTCTTTTTTTATTATAGTCTCTTTGGTACCTTGTCACTTGTTTAGAAAATATCAAAACATGTACCTTATTTAAATGTATACAAAACATTTTATAAATCTTATCAACCATAGAGAACAAAAAAAATTAGACATGACTCAAAGGTACACCCATAGTGGGGTCTCTTATGGCCCTAGCTATGAAGAGGAGCATTATTATGATGTTCAAGACAATTATATGGTATTTGAAGACATTCCCATAACTATAGGATCCAAAGAAGAGTTTATAGAATATCAACCCCAAGAGGACAAGGATGAAGTCATTATAAGGTTGATTAGATCTAGTGTTGGACTACCCTTAGACTTTCCCATGGAGAAATTACATACCTTGGTTAGATAAAGAGAATAGTAGTGAGAATAAACCTTCACAAACATTGCACAAACAAACATAACTTAATATAACAAAGGTAAGTAATTACTTTTAGAGTCAAAACCAAATGATCATGACCTTGTCAAAAATTTAAAAAAAATAAGTAAATTATATGTAGACCAACTTATCACAGACTTGTAGACTCTTTATTCACTACTTAAATCCACAATGATGCTTCCAAGGAGTAAAGGACTATGGTTGAACAAATGTAAGATCTAGTTGAGAACATAAAAAGGAAGGATCAAGATATCTCAATTGAATAATTGAAATCATAAGAGGTTTCATAACATGATTTTCTAGACATGAAGCATACATTTTTCAATCATCAAGAACCTCTTGTCCCTTCGTAGAACCAAAGACCAAAACATTCAATATGCATTAAATAAATCATACAAAATAATTTGGATAGTTCATCTTAACCAACATGTACATTGTAGAATAGACCATGACTCCCCAAAATAAACAAAGTACATATAATTCAAGGAAATAGATTCCAAGGAATCAATTTCTTACTTACTCGACTCAAGGAATGATCCCAAACCAAGTTGTGGATGGTAGGGCATACATCCCTAACAAATACATGCAAAAATTAGGGCATATACCACCCCAACAGAAAAAGCAATGGCACATATCACCCCAATAGTATAAAGGACACATATCACCTCAAAAAATTACGTTTTACCCACAAATGCACCAAACATTAAAGCATGGAACTTCATAAAAGAGATTGTGTCATGATTGGAGATTGAAAACATAATCAAGAAATTAAAATTCAATGAGATATGTCCATATCCATTTGATTTAAGAATTATCCAAGTATCCTTTCCATCTTATCTTGAGGCACCTAAAATCAAAAAATATAAAGGAAAGGATGATCCTCATGAACACATTTAGGCATTCTTTGTGTTATGCCAAGAGGTTGTTTACTATAGCATTTATTTACTTCATTTGTTTCCATGAAGTCTAGTGGGATAGGCTCGAGATTGGCTACTAAAATTACCCAAAATATCGATTATGGATTGGAATAAATTATCTAAAAATTTGGTCAACCACTTCTCATATAACATTGAACATGAATTTACCATTGCTAAATTGTGTAAAGCCAAATAACATGATGGAGAAAGCTTCATAGCATATCTACAAAGGTGGAGAGTTTTATCTAGTCATTTTCAACATAATTTTCTAGACAAATAGTTTTAATACATATTTTCATATAAATTACACCCTGAGGTTATGCAAAATCTATGGATTGCTTGTGTAAACTCATTTGAGGAAATTATAGACAAAGGGATGTAGATTGAGAAGCTGCTTATTACAGAGGGCCTTGTCAATATTTTCATGTAGGATCAAACATAAAATCAAACCAAATCATTGGTTCAAATAGTTATGTAAAAGGAACTTAAGGGTTTCAACAAGAATAAGAATATGGTAGGGAATGGAGTGACTAAAAAGCAAGACATGTACAAATGGTGTAGGCCCTACTAGCCCCAATGTATAATTATCTCCCCTAATCCACTAGCCAATTTGCAAAGACAACCACAATGAAAGACACTCCATAACTAATTTAGAGCCTTCAACGAATTGGGAGAACTAGTTGAGACAATCTTCTAATAGCTTGTAGTAGAAAACCTAATTATATGACTTATACCAAGGCCATTTCTCAAGATTAACTAAATCTAGATTGTTACAAGGAAAATGAATGGTGAAACTTTCATCAAGTTATTGTTCATGGTGCTTATCATTACATCCAATTATGGTACCTTATTAAAGATCTGATCGAGAGTGGTGAAGTCGAGATCAATCTTGCCCTACAAGGCACTAATCAAGATATGGGAATCTACTGAGATCCATTTCCTTGACATAATCCACAACCACCAAAGAACAAACAAAACCAAGGATAGAATCAGTAATAAAATTAGAACCAACATCAAGGTTAAAATTGTAATCAACATGAGCATAATGAGGATCATAATACCCATGCTAATAGCTTGGGTTATAAAAAAATGCCTTATGATTATAATAACACTATGGGATGCATTTATGCAACTCACATTTCCATTATTGCTATCAAATCCTATGAACCATCTAGTACTCCTTATAGTACTGGACATAATATTATAGGGTCAGCACCCTCTCCCTCTAGTAATGTTATATCAAGTTGACATAATTCTATTATGACTTAATTTGCATGGGTTACTATTTTTGGACAACGCCCTTCCTCTAATTACAATGGCTCCTCATCAACTTGAAATTACTCCAATATAACTAGGTTCCCATGAGCCACCCTCTAAGGTCCAACACGTTCATCTTCTGATTATAATGGCTCCTTGCCACATCTAGATTGTGTAGTCATAATTAGACACTCATGAATTACTCTCCAGGGCCCTTCACCCTCTTCTTCCATTAAACCCAATGTGAACATTATGCCTTTGGATACAAATTTGAATACTTTACTAGCCAAGGCCAAATTATCTCATCCAAATGTTGAGAAGCCTTATAGTCTATAAGACTAAGTAAAACCCCTATGCAAATTTCCATTTTGTATCTCTTGCATACGTCTAAATTCCATAAAATATTTTGAATAGCTTTTCACAAGAATCAATTATTCCCAAAGATATAAATCTTAAACATTTCCAAACACTAATGGGATATTTGTCTTCATTTTAACAACTTATGTTTGATCAAAAAGACATGTCCATCCTAGATATGAACCATAATAACCCATTGTATATTGAGGTAATCATTGAAAACCATAAGATCAAGTGGGTTCTTATAGATTATGGTTCATGGCTAAACATAGTGTCATTCAAACTTATATATATATATATATATATATATATATATATATATATATATATATAGGGCTACACTATGAAATACATTCAACTAGAGATGATCACCATAAAGGCTTACAATAACACTAAGAAGGAGTCTTCTTGTACTATTTGGTTGCCAATCATTCTTAGGTTTGTTTCCTAACACACTATATTACATATTATGTAAATTGAGATGAATTATAACATACTTCTTGGTCATCCTTGGATCCATGAAATACAGGCCATTCCAGAGATTGAGGTTACTATTCTTATCGATCAGCATCCTTATCAGTATTATAAACATCTAGAGGCTAAATATTATAATTATAACTATTGTCCTAGTTCTAAATTCATTGTAAAGAAAAATAAGGAGATAGTTTCACATCCACCTCCATCTAATTAAATCAACCCTACTGACCTCACTTCCACTTTGATTGATCCATTTCCTGAAACTCTTGGAAAACCAATTGTTATTAAAGATGTGAGAATTTTTACGTATCATATTAAGGACATCTTCCATGTTGCTAAGTTGTTAATGTCTTTTAGAAAATTTGGTAAACCCAAACCTTCTAAAATCCCTAACAGACCCAACTTGATCTAGCAACAAAAGAAAGAATAGTAGAAACCACCTATGGTATTTGTGCATGTTACTTCACCAAAACATGATCAAGAGGCTTTCATATAAAGAAACTAGTTATATTTTGATAACATTGCTGGTTGTTTTCAGAATCCAAAATATCTTATCCCTAATCAAATCATGGATAACCTTGATTATATAAGACAAGGCCTTGGCCCATGAATGCAAGGAATGTTGGAACCTTTATCAGTTGGAGTACCTAATTTAAATCATGGTCTTGGATTTATACCACTTAGGGGTGACTCATGACTTTTGATAGTGATTCTTATGAATCGACAACTAATGAGACTCTCAGAAGTGACGTAGTATCCCATTATAGCTTATTTGATGAGCTTGTTGACTTAGACTTATTTTATCAAAATGCCATTATAACCTTAACACCTCATTGTTCCATATGATTTTTTCATCTCAAACTCATTGATTTGAACAAGTAAAATTTGATCATATGCCTTGATGAGTTTTAAGTGAAGAATCAATTATAGAATACATGGGCCTAAGATATGGATTGCCTATTGGTGATCACAAATAAGGATTTTATTTTTTATTTGATCCTTTTGCCTAATTTGGAGAGAAGGTAAACTATCTTGTTCATAATAGAGATAAAACATTGAGATCTTGAGGTGAAAACCTCTCTGAAGCACTCTTTGATCGAAGAAAAAGTAAAGAAAAAGATAAACCCATGAGTGAAAACTTATTTTAGGTGCTCTTGTATGGGGAATTTTTCTCATCTTGATATGGTAGATTCATATTCATCACATTATCCAAATCTTTAGTAGGGAAAAAAAAGAATATGTTGTAGGAAGATGATCACAGTCACACATTTCTTTATATTCTAGAAGATGGATCCACACTCCTTGTGGAAAACATAGTTGAAGTGAACTTGGGAACATATGATGATCCCAAAAATATTAATCTTAGAGATTCACTTATTGAAGCAAAATGTGAACACATTATATCCATTTTAATGGATTTCATTGACATTTTTGCATGGGCATATTCAAAAATTATAGGCTTAGACCCATAATTGGTACTATATTGACTTGTTGTTCATCTAGATGCCAAACTAGTTAAATATAAATTGACAAAGATGCATGCATGCATTGCCCTCTTGGTAAAATACCAATTAGATAAATTATTGGGAGCATGCCTCATTACACCACTAGATAATTTTGAATGGATGTCAAATATAGTTCCAATTACAAAAATTCCATAAGACATATATATTTGTATAGATTTTAAAGATATTATCAAATCATACCCTAAAGATGATTTTCTTCTACCCAACATTGACATGGTCATTAGTTCTACTACTGCATATGAGATGTTTTCCCACATGGATGAATTTTTTGGATATAATCAGATTAAGATAGCCTAAGAATATCAACACAAGACTATGTTCACCACTCCATGGGGAAAATTCTGTTACCAAGTCATGTCATTTGGCTTGAAGAATGTTGAAGCCACATATCACCGTGCCATGACTATCTTCTCTGACATGATACATGATATTGTTGAGGAATAAGCTGATTACATACTATAAAAATTAAGAACACGTGATGGACATCTTGACATTATATGAATAATATTTGAGAGATTTTATGAATATAAAGTCTACCTTAATCCTAAGAAGTGTGTCTTTAGAGTCACTTCAGGTAAATTGTTAGCTTTCATTATATGGCAAAGAAGGATCAAATTAAACCCTACTAAGGTCAAAGCCATTATTTAAATTCCTCCACATTTAAATCTTAAATATCTTCAAATTTTTCAAGGAAATATCTAATCAACCCATATGTTCATTTCTCAATTAGAAGATTAGTGCCACCCATTTACTTATCTCTTGAAGAAAGGGGTCATGTTTCAATGGGATGAAGGATTTTAGTTAGAATTTGTGAAGCTCAAAAAATATTTGTCCATACCACTAGTTTTGAGACCACCAACACATGGACAACCACTACTTATTTACATATTAGTAATTGAGCATGCACTAGAGGCACTATTGGCCCAACATGATGATCAAGGTAAAGAAGATACAGTCTATTATTTAAGATGCACATTGTTGTCTTATGAACACAATTATATGCCTATTGATAAGGTGTGTTTAGCTATAGTTTTTTCTTCCCAAATATTTAAACATTATATTCTAAACAATAAAATAATTGTCATTGCTAAGGTGGATCCTCTCAATTTTTTATTATTCAAAACAACTCGCATAAGATGCATGGCTAAATAGATCATGCTTTTAAGTGAATTTGATGTTGAATATCATAATGAAAAAGCTATCAAGGTAAAGGTTATTTCTTATCAAATTTAATAATCCCCTATTATAGACACTCAACCACTCATATTCAATTTTCTAGATGATTCTATCATGATAGTAGAATAAGTTGAACAAGAACCTGAATAATGGAAACTATATTTTGATGGTTCTTTCACTTCTCATGGATCCAAAACTAGAATATTACTGATTACACCATAGGGGGATTTTATTCCCAAATCATTCCATATCAATTTTCATTGTACCAATAATATGGCTGAGTATAAGACACTTATTATAGGATTGTGTCTTGTCATTTATTAGGATATTCAATATTTAATGGTTTGTGGTGATTCTCAATTAATCATCAATCAAACTACTGATTAGTATTAAACTAGAGATGATAAGATTTTTTCCTACAAGTAAATCATGGATACTCTAAAGGTTCATTTTAAATATCTATAGTTTGAATAAATACCAAGGGCCATCAATAGATCTATTGATGCAATGGTGATGATTGGATCAATAATATAGATTGATGGTAGTGCTAAAGTGTATCAATTTTTGATTAAGAATATTCTATAGCCTACACATATTATGCTAGATTAATAAAATATATGTGTCATTTCTACCTGATCCCCCACCTAAACTACCTTAGTTTTAATACCATTATAATTACTTCCATGATCACATTTTTCCACCTGACTTATCCAATAACCAACAGAAAATTCTCTTTCACTATTTATCCCATTATACCCTTCTTGAAAACATGACTTATCATAAAGGCTATGATGGAATTCTAATTCACTATTTATCTTTAGGAGAATCCAAGCTAACACTTAAAGAGGTTCATGAAGGAATGTATGGGGCCCTAGTGTAGTCTTCACTAAAAATCTCCTTAAAATAAGCTATTATTGGCCAAAAATGGAGACAAATGCTTACAATTATGTGAGGAAATGTGTTTCTTGTTATGAAAATAGAAATTTTATACATGCACCTTCCTTACCACTATAGTTGGTCATAATACCATCTTCATTTTATACTTGGGGCCTTGATCTCATTGATAAAATAAACCTAACATCTTTAGATGACCATAAATAGATGTTAACTACTACTGACTACTTTACTAAGCAGATTGAGGCCATTCCTCTCACTTATGTCACCAAGAAGTAGATAGCTAAATTTGTTCATTACCATGTCATTTGGTTATAAGGAATCCTAGATTGTACTATATACAATAATGGTAGATCCTTTGTAAATAAAAATGTGAAAGACCTTTGTGAAAAAGTCAAAATCAAACACAAAAAATCTACACCATATAACCCACAAGGCAATAGACAAGACAATGCATCAAATAAGACCATTATAGCCATTTTAAAGAAGATTATCAATGATGATTTCTGTAATTAGCACTTAAAAATATTTCTTACCATTTAAAATTATCGAACCAGTCATCAAACACCTAAAGGAGCCACTCCATACTCTATTTTTTATGCCACATAATATATTATCCTAATTGAGATCAAGTTGACTTCATTGCAAGTATTTTTATAGCATATTGAAGATGATGAGCAATATAGAGTCTCAAGGATACAATAACTAGAACTTCTTGATGATAACTATTTGGCTGCACTAGAAAACTTATGAGCCTATTAGAATAGGTTATGGAGAAGATACAAGTACATTCTCTCTCAAGAGTTTGAGATTGGTGATTTGTTCTTGAAAGAGAACTAGAAGAACATAAATGTTTAACACAAGAAAAAAGGTAAGTTCCAACCTAATTGGTTGGGATCATATGCTATTATGGCAAACTATGGATCAGGGTCATACAAATTAGCTACTCCAAGTGGTGAAGAAATTTCAAAGCCCATGAACATTATGCATCTTAAGAGGTTCTACACTTGATAGCTTTGAACCGTTGTCTACAAGACCAATTACCTTAGTGGAAACTTGTGATAAATTACTTTATCCTACCATTATACCTTGTACTATCCTCTCATGGACCATTTTCATTTTAACCTACCTTGGGCCATTCTTTTGAGAACCATATCATTTTCACGACTCTAAAAACTGAAATCTTTAGACCATTGGCACTCTAAACATATTTTATCCCACCCTAGACCATACTCTTTTGGACCATATTCATTTTATACCATCCTCTTTTGGACCATATTAATTTTGGACCATTCTCTTTAAGAACCACATTATTTTTATGTCTTAGGCTATTTTAACCCAAACACTTTTATCCCTTAAACAATTATGATCCTAATTATGACTCATAGGTATTCTTAACACATTCAATTCTATTTCTACAAAGTAGTTCAATAGGAATAGTATTTTTTAGTTTCTTCTATAGATAAGTGAACATAGATACCGTAGTGTATGGTTATTGCTTGTTGCATGGTTATTTTGATTTTATCTCATGCTACGTATTATTCTAGTTATTTTTCTATTATTGATTAGACATTATTGCCTTATTAGGATCTTTGTTCTCACTGATTCGCAAGCATGTACCATTGCATTTAGCTTAGTTGTTATTATAACTTCTACTCTCAGATGAGCATATCCTTTATTAGTTAGTTCCCCTTGTATATGTTTTATTCCAAAAACACCAAAAAATTAGAAAATAATCCAAAATAATAACAAAAACATTATCATATGCTTTTTGTGTATTTTGGTATCCATGTTCTTGCTATTTTGCACCATTTTTCAAGTATTTTATGTCACTGCTTGCCATTTTTCAAGACCATTCACATTTATCCCATCCTCCCTTTTCTTCTACAACATTAATTTGAACATTTTTTGGTCATCTCTTTTCTTCTATCCCACTTCTTGGGAGAACTAAATTTGGCCTAAAGTTCATGTTGGACTTGTTGATGACTAAATGTATACCACCAAGTCAACCTATAGTGTTTAAGAAACACTTCTCATTTTTGGATTCAAAGAGTCCATTTCATGAGTTTCATGTTGTGATAATCCTACTATATTTATTGGAATAGAGGTAGAATAAATGAACTATTTAACAAATTTGTATTAATTGGTGGTTGGGAGCCATCATGGCCTATAGTTGATGTATGAATTTGAAGAGGATATATGTTGATTAAGGTGAATTATGCTCAAAAATATAAGTCTAAAGCTAAAATAGGATGGATATTCATAATTGGGACTAAACTAGAGTGATTTAGTTAAAAAAGGAGCAAAAGGAATGGTAGGGTAGGAAAGGGAGGTGTTTTTGATCTTTATTTCAAACATTATGAAAAAGTTCCAATGTCATTTTAACATGCATTTAACCAATGTGAAATATGAAGTAGCATAAGCTCTAATATTATCACGCATTAGGCAATCATCTAAGGAAAGTATGAAAAGATGCAAATCAAAAAAATATTTACTTTAAGAATTTTATACTTGTAAGTAAATAGCATTATCCCAAATGCAAGAAGAGCAAATAAAGTTAAGTAAACATAAGGACTTTCAACTAGTACAACATTATCACAAATTATCAATTCTGCATTTCAATATGCACATCCAGAATTCAAAAGAACCATTAAAATATAAAAATAAGATCAAAAAAATGAGAGAGAAACCATGATAGCAATTCACACAATCAAATGTATACAAACTTTGTAGAACTCCTTTTTTATACTAACTTGCTCAAAAAATTAAAAATATTTTTTAGCTCAAAATCTCTCTCTTTTACAATGGGAAATACCTATTTTATAGACAATTCATGAGATATGTCAATCATTCCTTCTCAACATGTAATTAGACAAGTGTCAACATGCAACTGGACAAGTGTCATAGACAAGTTTCCCTTTACAAATGCTTCAGAACTAATGACACTATTTAATTATGACTAATCTAAAATCTATATATGTTCCATATTTTTCCAACTTTCTTAGAATATAATATTCCCTTCGAAGGATTTACAGGCTCTTTTTTCATATATATTATGTCAACTTAATTGACTTTTATACCATTTTCAATTTTAGCCTTTTTCTTTCATCCTTGATCTCTATGGATTTTTTTCAATTTTTTGATCTTCCTTGGTCCAAAAAAAGTATAATTTAATTGGTTTCATGTTTATAGGACCTCGTAATCCAACATGTCATGTCTATGTGGTAATGCCCATGCCAAACTATTAATTTGATCTCAAAACATGACCTCCACCCCTAAGACATGTGTCAACACATCATTAGGTCTACATCTTTGAAAGGTCCACCTATGACTTGTACTATCAGATCCATTTTGGATCCCATTAACATTAGCTTTCATTATGAGTCATTGATATTCATATTTGACCTTTGAGATTATGCCACATGATGGAATTTCATGAGATCTAGGCTCCCTTAATCATTTGAGAAACTATCATTTCACATAAAATCCTACCATTAGATCTTTGGCCTTATTGAATTATCAACTCTTTACTTGAACCATTAGATCTTTGGCCTTATTAAATTATCAACTCTTTGGAATTTCATGAGATCTAGGCTCCTTTAATCATTTGGGAACTATCATTTCACATAAAATCCTACCATTAGATCTTTGGCCTTATTGAATTATCAACTCTTTGCTTTAACCATTATATATTTGTAATATGCTTGAGCTTTAATCATGAGCCATAGGCTTGACACTTATCACTCCTTCACTTGCTCTAAGTTCCTTTTAGATTGATCTCATACCATCAGATCTAATGTGCTTGAGTTAATGCACACCATAGATTATAGGTCTTGACTTTTAACTCCTACTTTACTTGTGAACTTGCCATTTGACACTTCTAGGCTTGATTTTGAATGTGGGCATGCCACTTGGTAGTTACATAGGGTCACATGTTTATTAACTTGTTAACACTATGGAAAGGCTCATAAACCATTGATCTATCATTTCGGCTCCCAAGATGTTTCCACTTAGCATTCTCAAGTTGTTTCATAAGTGTTTTGGCTTTATTAACTTTCCCCCACACCATTATATCTTTGGTTCATGAACAAACATGCACCATTGATCAATATTTTAGACCTATTGACTTTGTATATACTCATATGCCATCAATTTTTTACTCGAGCTCCCGAGTTGGTGGTACATGGAGATTTAGCATTAGTTAGTCCCTGAGGGTATAAAATTAAAAAGATAAGTGTTTGAGAACATAAAAGACTTACCATAAAAATTTAGACTAAGGTTTTAATCATGATAATAAATATGATTAAAAATTTAGTATAAAATTTAAGCTAAGTTTAAAACATAATAAAAGAGACCCCATGTTTAATTAGTCCCTATGAACCATAAAATAGACTAAGCAATGTTTTGGGATGTAAAGTACTTAGCATTAAATTTTTAGACTAAGGTATTTTAGACGTATTAATAAATATGCTTATGACTTAGTATAAAACTTTAGACTAGGTGTAAAATATGATCCCGTGTAAATTTGAATACAAATAACCCACTTAAATTTTGAATCTTATTTTAAATGACTTAGGCTAAAACATATTAGACTAAGGTTTTATCACGGTTTAAACATAGATTCAATTAATCAATAAGAAACTAATGATTAAAATAAAAGGGTCAAGTTAGAAATAAGGCATAAAATCTTGAACCCTGTTCCTACAATATGGAAACATGTGAATCAACATTAGCAACATTAGATGAAGTCAAACTAAGGTTATATGCTAATAGACATATGTAAATAGATCAACAAAATATTGTTAAAATGATATAATTTGATCAAGTTGAATATTTAATTATATCACAGATGTGGATAAATTTGAACAAGGGTCCCCATTTTCTAAAATGGGGGAATGTTAACCTCAATAAATGGTAACTTTTGTGGGAAACATAGTAATATGTTAGAATTTAGAGACTCTAGTTTAGTCTAATAATTAGTTTATTCATTACATTTGATTAGGTATCATTATTAAGAACAACTCATAATTAAAATAAGTCTTACAAATGTATAATTGGGCTCAAACATAAAAACTTAGTCACATTGTGTGTGTGTGTGTGTTTTTTATTTATTCCACTTACTGTTTGCCATGACATTTAGGGAACAACTTCTCGATTCATGACCCTGACCATTAACACTAACTTATAGCATATTTGGATGTTCATTAAGAACATGATTTATATAGGGAAGTCTTGGGCATTACTCTACTGCTAGCCATACTTTTATACCCCAACAGAGATACCTTTGGCTCCACTCAAGGCCTTGTTCTGCTGCCAACCAGGTGTCCATAACCACAATGGAGATTACCATAATCACCTTTGCTTAAAAAGATCTTGAATTTTTCAATAAGGCTCTTACTTTTTATATTTCAAAATCATTTTTGACTATTTAGTAAAGGTTGGGAACTAGGTTAACTAGGTTTTGGGATTTGGTTAAGTGTTTTGATCTTTAGACAATCATCCTTGGTTGCAAACATTGTCCCAAGCAATAATGTTTATTAAGTGCAAACATTACTATGTTTCAATAATCCAAACTTTAGTTTCACATGTGTAATCCTTCTTTAAATAAATCTTATCTTAAAATAAGGATTAAAATTTGAAGGAATAATTAACCTATCCATTAGTATTTACCAGTTTCACCAAACTATAACACCAAGCTCACATTTTAATAATCCATAATCAACCAATGTTGAGAAGTCATACTTGCATTTCTAAATGTGAAGTTCTTGATCAGGTACCATTATTAAGAATAACTCATGATTAAAATAAGTCTTAAAAATGTATAATTAGGCTCAAACATCAAAACTTAGTAACATTATGCATGTGTTTTGATTATACTTATTGTTTGCTATGGGATTTAGGGAACAACTTCCAGATTCATGACCTTGACCATTAACACTGATTTATAACATATTTAGATATTAATTAAGAACCATGATTTATATAGAGAAGGCTTGGGTATTACTTTATTACTAGCCAGACTTCCATACCCAAATAGAGATACCTTTAGCTCTACTCAAGGCCTTGCTCCATTACCAACTAGGTGTCCATAGCCACAATAGAGATTACTACATTCACCTTTGCTTAAAAATCTCTTGAATTTTTTAATAAGGCTCTTATTTTTGTATTTTTAAAATTATTTTTGAATCTTTAGTAAAGGTTAGGAACTAGGTTAACTAGGTTTTTAGATTTGGTCAAGTGTTTTCATCTTCAGACAATCATCCTTGGTTACAAACATTATCCCAAGCAATAATGTTTATTAAGTGCAAACATGACTGCGTTTCAATAATCCAAGCTTTCATCTCACATGTTTAATAATTCTTAGAATCAATATTAAATTTGAACAAGGATTGAATTTGAAGTAATAATTAACCTATCCATTAGTATTTACTAGTTTCATTAAACTATGACATCAAGCTCACATTTTAACAATCCATAATCAACCAATGTTGGGAATTCATACTTGCATTTTTGAATGTGAAGTTCTTGATCACTTAGGTGAACTTTGAGCTAAGGGATATCTAAAAGGACTTATTAAAATCAAGGAATAAATCACAAAAAGTAAACACACCAAACAAACAAATAGACAACAAGAAAATAAAAATTTATAAACATTACATACAAATAAAGGAAAAGAAAAAAAGAAACATGAAAGAAACTAATCTAAATTGCTACACTAAATCCATAAAAAACCTACCTCCAAGATCAAATGAAAAGTTACTTATCCTACTATATATATTGAAATATGATTTCTTCCTTTCAATGGCATCTTCTTGTGGATAGGAGCACTTGTGTGTTCATGTCTTCGGTTTGATGTATCTTGATTCCTCATCTCCATTATCCAATACCTAGATTGAAGATATAAATCTAAAAACCAAAAATCTTCTTCCCAAGTCCTTCTGTATTACATCAAGAGTGATAATTCTCCTTCATTTATACATTGATAGTTAGTTATATCATGATCATTCAATGATGGTATCTCATCTAACATTCTTAGACTGATGTTTGCATTAAGTGTAGCTTGAGGTCAAGATGGATTACCAATCTTTACACCAAAACATTCCAAGTCGTCCCAAAAGGATACTTCATCACGATCAATTAAAATGGCATGAGATTCATTTTAAACCTTACCATTTAAATTAGGTTAATCACATAGTTCCAAATTTTGATGGGGTTATGTGGAAATCCCTAATTTACTACACTTGCTTCATGCTCATCCTTTGTGAAGAATGGTAACTCTTCTACCCAATTGAGTCCCACCTCATCTTGTTCTAGGATCTCTATAATGAAATTGTTGTCTTGGAATACCTCAATTTCTTTCAACAAATCTTGGTATAAATGTTCCCATTGGTCATCTTCTTCAGAGATATCCTCAATTTCAGCAATGGCCTCATATGAATTATCCTCACAGTTATCTTCTGAAGAGAGGTCAACATGAATCTGATCTTGTTCATGGGGTTGATCTTCTTGAATGTCTATTCCTTATTTTATAGAATCTTTTAGTTTAGTTTCTTCTTTGGATGGAAAATCCAAAATCTATACCATGAAGGATTTAGATGTCCTTGAAAATCTAGATGTCCCTACACCATTGTTTTGATTAAACATAGGTTCAGATGTATCATTTTCATTTTTATATACTTCAAAGACATTACAATGATTAGTTAGACCTATATTAAAAATATTAATTTCATGTACATCCTTAGATGACCTATTTGTAGGCCTATTGAACCTTTGAAAAGCATATCTTCTATTGGATTTTTCCCCAATATTGCCCACTTGCTTTTGCAATTGAAGGAAATTAGTACTCATCTTTCGAATCATCTTAAGTATGCATTAATTCTCATTCTTCAGTGATTTTGAGTTATGAACTAGATTTTTATTACTAGTGGGAAATAAATTTCTTTATCCTTGTGGATGAAATCCATTTATAGAATTATTCAAGAACCCCAAATTTTGGTCGAGATGGGCATGGCTTAAGGGTAATTACTTCAAGACTAAGAGCTAGTTAAAAGCTAAATTTTTTTTATTGGAATTAGGGATAGCATATGAAAGCTAATGTTGAGGCTGCATTTGATCACTGATTATTATAGCTTCAACATAAGCCAATGATGCTAGGGTGTTTATGACTCCAATAGAACTTTTAAGAAAAATACAAGTCATGGGATCCAAAGCATCATTGTAAATCTCTAAGGATAAATATTAATTAGGTCTATAAGGGGACATGGTTATATTGAACATATTATATAATATACCACTAAAGGATATAATGGTCTCACTATAATCTCTCTTAATAGTGGTGAATTATTGATACAAAATACATGGACTAATAATTTTACCAAATTGGTCAATGAAGTAATCATTAAATTTGTTCCAAATCACAATGTAATTCTCAAGTAGGTTAAAAAAAAATTCATATGTAACATCCTTAAAAGTAAATGGAATAAATATACATGCTACATCTTTATGAACTACATTCATAAATCTCAAAGTAGCCTTTAAGCTTTTAACATGCTCTTCAGTGGTAAAAACATCACTAGGATCGAAAGATGGTAAATACCTTTTAGGATTTATTGGTAAGTCATATAACTGACCACGCACATTGATAGAATATACACCTAACCATGCCATACCTTGATGAGGATCTTATTTGTGACAGTTATATCTTGCAAAATCTTTGAACCCTATTTGAAATACAATGTGTAAATCTCATCTTTGTAAAGGACAATGATCAAACCTATGCATTAAGCCAATTTTATGCAAATATATATAAAAGACATCAATATTTAACTAAATTATATCAATTACATGTCCAAATACATGAATGTAAATTATATTTACATGTTCAAGCTTAGATAAACTCAAATTTGCAAAGGATTTATAAATCTTTGAACAAAACCGCTATTACTAAGCTCAAACACCTTTGATTCATATATATTAAGTTATCTTTGCCACAATTACTCATGGAACTTCAAATAACATCTATCTTTGTATAAATAAGCAAAAATATTGGTATGAAACCATTAATATCAATGATATTTACACAAATATGCCAGAAGAAACACACATATACAAATAATACATGAATATTTGAACACAATTCATAAGAATGAGC
Organism: Torreya grandis; assembly: GCA_037957365.1. NCBI lineage: Eukaryota > Viridiplantae > Streptophyta > Pinopsida > Cupressales > Taxaceae > Torreya > Torreya grandis. The sequence goes on from JARHVA010001385.1 coordinate 754,185, forward strand.
AAAGATACTTCAAATCCATAAAGATATAACTAAATCCCTCTTTCTAGAACCAAATTTTTTAATGATTGAATGTGTACCACTAGGTTGACCTATAGTGTTTAATAAACACTTCTCATTTCTAGGTTCAAAGAATCCATTACATGAGTTACATGTTGTGATAATCCTGCTATCTTTACTAGAATAAAGATAGAACAAATGAACTGTTTCAAAAATTTGTATTAATTGGTGGTTGGGAGCCATCATGGCCTATAGTTGATCTATGAATTTAAAGAGGATATGAGCTAATTAGATTGAATTGTGCTCAATAACCTAATTCTAAAGCTAAACTAGGATGGATATTCATAATTAGGACTAAACTAGAGTGATTTGGATTAAAAAAAAAGTAAAAAGAAGGGTAGGGTAGGAAAGGGCAGTGTTGTTGATCTTTCTTTCAAACATTATGATAAAGTTCCAATTTTATCTAAACATGCATTTAACCAATGTGCAATATGAAGTAGCATAAATGCAAATCCTTCCACACATTAGGCAATCATCTAAGGAAAGTATGAAAATGTGCAGATCAAAACAAGATTTACTTTAAGAATTTTACCCCTGCAAGTAAATAACATTAGCCTAGATGTAATAAGATCAAAGAAAGTGAAGTAAACCTTAGGACTTTCAAATAATCCAATATTAACACAATTTATCAACTTTACATTTAAATATGCACATCTAGAATTCACAAGAACCATTAAAATCTGAAGATAAGATCAAATCAATGAGAGATAAACCATGATAGTAATTATAACAAGCAAATGTGGAAAAAAATTGCAAAACTCTTTACTTATATTAATTTTCTCAAAAGTTAAAAATAGTTTTTAGCTCCAAAACTATCTATCTTTTACAATGGTAAATACCTCTTTTATATAGACAATTCATGAGATATGTCAATCATTCCTTCTCAACATGCAACTGGACAAGGTAATGTATGTTTATTTTTTTCATTGAGTTTTTAATTGTAATTTTCACACCCTCTTGAATAGGTTGGCCTATATTGTTAGTTATTTTGCATTTTTCTTATATTTCTTCACTAGTGATTGATCTAACCATCTTTGTAATCCATCTCTACATCTTGGCATGACCGGTGGGACAATTTCATCCCTCTCAAGCAAGGGAGGCATTTTGGAAATCTTACCTTTCCTTAAAATTCATTAAAATTCCTTTAACATCAATTTTGAGCTTGTTTTTCTGATGTTTTTGACATTTTTTATTGATACATAGGTCACACAGTGACCAATGTTGGTTCTAGGTGACTAGTATTGATCAAGGCCAACTAGAATTAGTTGGGTTGAAGGGAAAAATATGTCTAAAATTTTACATTTTTGAGCTTTTCCCATGTTTCTAGTGGTCAAATTGAGTTTTTAAGTCTCTAGTCTAAACATTATTCTTGATCCAAATGTTTTGATTTGGAAATTTTATCCTAACATTATTCTAACAAGTTTTTTGTCCAAATCTTTTTACCTAAGGGTTCACAGGTGACCATTATCAGTCATTTTCGATTAGCAATGCTTCTTTTATGATCAGTATCAGGGTTGAAGCAACTAACACTGATCACTATTGACCAACATTGTTCTCTGTGTAAAACATAGAGAACATAAGAACATGTTTTTCAAACTTGTTTGTTTCATCATTGATTATGCTTCAACTATGAACAAGGCTCTCTAATTTTATTGCAAGACCCATAAGGAAAAGTGGTTAGTTTGAGCATAATTAAGTCTATAATCTTCCCTTTGGTGTCTAAAATGAACTTAGATGACTATGTTTAAATCTTGAACGTTTCCTTTAGTGTTTAAAAGGAACTTAGATGGTTTATTTTGTTTTTTTGTGAATGTTTTTGAATTTTTTTGTAAACTAAGGCTAAGGCGACAATAAATTCACTAAATTTTTTAATTTGGTGCTTAAAACTTCCACTTCAATAAAAATTTCAAATTTCTTGAAGTTTTTATGAAAATCATGTATTACTTGTTAGATTGTTTTATCAAAAATAAAAGTGCATGTATGCTCTCCCCCCATCCCCTATAGGTAAATTGAGTGACTAAAAGTGCCTTTCCATTACAATTATTCCTTTGTCCAAGTAATGAAAAGGAAGTTGTCTAGGCTCTCCCCAAAACTTGTATGGTTTGGGTGATCTAAAAACAACCTCCAAAGACTTTTCACTTAGATCATTTTATTTCATGAAATTAGCTTGAAGAGGGGAGGTCATTACCTCTTTGTGAGTTATTTAGGGAAGATTTGACCTAGGGATTCATATCTTGACATTGAATTCAACCCATCTCTATAGGGGGTATATACATTAGGATTTCCCCACTGGGATGGTGGTTTGAGTGGTTATACCATCTTCATTAGTGGTAAGTTGGCCCAAAATGCATGATTGATCAGGATATCATACTACACTAAGTAATTAATGGATTAGTGGTTATGAAAAAGATAAGACATTTTCATATCAAGCTGATTGATGTGAATCTAATTGACGTATTACCTCCATTGTGTTAGCCACACTTGGAACCATCTAGACAGTCATAAATTGTAAGTTTTAGATAATCCCACTTAAAATGAATTATTGTTTCAAAGGTCCATATCACCATATTATCTCTTGGGAGAAGGGAGGGTGTAAAATAGCCTACCAACTCATGCAATTTTATTTTTTGATTAACAATTTAATTCCTTCCAAAAGTAAATATAAAGAGAGATTTCAAAAATACAATGTAACCTTGTCAATTTAGGGATTAGGATGATTTACTTAATTATATTTTGGTCTTTGTCTTTACTTGGTCTTGATTTGAGTCTAAAATTATTTGTAAACAAAAAGTCATAACCAAACACATTGTCCACCATTTCTTGAACATAAAGGCATTACACTACTCAAATTCAAATCATCTTTGCCTTCTTCAATTTCTCATCTTAAAAATTATGTTTGTTTGTCTAATTAGCATAGTTATGCTACCCATTTGAGTCTAAACCACTTTCCAAAATCTTTAATTCCTTCATTGATAATTCAAATTTAGAATTACACATTTCTAAGTTACTAGGTTAACATGCTAATTGGTTTTACCATTTACACTTGGATTGATTAACTTGGGTTCAATTTCCCATTTGGATTGAAGGTCATTTATAGACTCTTCATCATTTGATCATTATGAACTTAGGTCACCAAGTGTATTACTCACACTCTAAGTTATATAACATGTTTTATTATACCTTCTATTATAATTTAGTAGTGTTGTGATGTCTATTTGGTTCTAGTTTTATACTTAGGAATTATATCATGTTTTCACATCTTGATTTTCTTGCTTCATACTTTCACCTTCCCCAAAGGGCTTTCTTCTAGTTTTCTAGTAGCAACTCATTGATTTTTAACTAGCTTTTACAATATTGATGTATCTCTCAACCTATATTTGGTGTAGTTATTTACACTTAGGTCTTTGAGTTATCATACCCTCTTCTAATTCATATGATTTTAACCTTACCCAAGGTTGAGTAGTTTTGTGAACACATTCTTTTAATTGTGTGGTACTAAGCCACCTCTTTTCTATTATAGTCTCTTTGGTACCTTGTCACTTGTTTAGAAAAGATCAAAACATGTACATTATTTAAATGTTTACAAAACATTTTATAAATCTTATCAAACATAGAGAACAAAAAATTTTAGACATGACTCAAAGGTACACCTATAGTGGGTTTTCCTATTTCCCTAGCTATGAGGACGAGCATTATTATGATGGTTAAGACAATTATGTGGTATTTGAAGACATTAACACAACTATAGGATTTGAGGAAGAATTTATAGAATATAAGCCCCAAGAGGACAAGGATAAAGTCATTATAAGGTTAATTGAATCCAGTGTTGGACTACCCTTAGACTTTCCCATGGAGAAATTACATACCTTGGTTAGGTAAGGAGAATAATAGTGAGAATAAACCTTCACAAAAATTACACAAACAATCATACCTTCCTATAGCAAAGGTAAGTAATTACTTTTATAGTCAAAACCAAATGATCATGATCTTGTCAACAAGATTAATAAAATAAGAAAATGATATGTATACCAACTTATCATATACTTGATAGAGTCTTTAGTCACTGCTTAAATCCACAATGATGCTTCCAAGGAGCAAGGAACTAGGTTTGAACAAATGTAAAATCTATTTGAGAACACAACAAGGATGTATCAAGATATTTCAATTGAATAATTGAAATCATGAAAGGTTTCATAACATGATTTACTAGACATGAAGCATACATTTTTCAATAATGAAGCCCTTGTCCCTTTGCATAACCAAAGACCAAAACATTTAGTATGCATTGAATAAATCATACAAAATAATTTGGATAGTTCATCTTAACCAACATGTACATTGGAAAATAGACCATGACTCCCAAAAATGAACAAATCACATATAATTAAAGCAAATAGATTCCAAGGAATCAGTATCTTACTTACTCGACTCAAGGAATGAACCAAAACCAAGTTATGGATGGTAGGGTGTATATCCCTAACAAATACATGCAAAAACAAGGGCATATACCACCCCAATAGCAACAACAATGTAACATACCACCCCAATAGTAGTAAGGACACATATCACCCCAAAAAAATTATGTTCTACCCACAAATGCACCAAACATTCAAGAGTGGAACTTCATGAAAGAGATTGTGTCATGATTGGAGATTAGAAACATAATCAAGAAGTAAAAATTTGATGAGATATGTCCATAACCATTTAATTTAAGCATTCTCCAAGTCTCCTTTCCATCTCATTTTGAGGCACCTAAATTCAAAAAATATAAAGGAAAGGATGATCCTCATGTTCACATTCAGGCATTCTTTGTATTATGTGAAAAAGTTTCTTACTATAGCATTTATTTGCTTCATTTGTTTCCATGAAGTTTAGTGGGATAGGCTCTATATTGGCTACATAAGTTACCCAAAATATTGATTATGGATTTTAATAATTTATCTAAAAATTTGGTCAACCACTTCTCCTATAACATTAAACACGAATTGACCATTGTTAAAATGTGCAAAGCCAAATAACATGATGGAGAAAGCTTCATAACATATCTACAAAGGTGGAGAGTTTGATCTAGTCATTTTCAACATAATTTTATAGAAAAATAGTTTGTATAAATATTTTCATAGAACTTACACCCTGAGGTTATGCAAAATCTATGGCTTGCTTGTGCAAACTCATTTGAGGAAATTATAGACAAAGGGATGCAGATTGAGAATGTGTTTAATACTAAGGACCTTGCCAAGAATTTCATGTAGGGTCAAACATAAAATCAAACCAAATCATTGGTTCAAATAGTTATGAAAGAGGAACTTAAGGGGTTCAATAAGAAAAAGAATATGGTAGGGAATGGAGTGACTAAAAAAAAGACATGTACAAATGGTGTAGGCCCTACTGGCCCTAATGTACAATTATCTATCCTAATCCAATAGCCAATTTGTAAAGACAAACTCAATGAAAGACACTCCATAATTAATTTAGATCCTTTAACAACTTGGGAGAACTAGTTGAGACAATGTTCCAATAGCTTGTAGTAGCTAACCTAATTGTATGACCTATACCAAGGCCATTTCCTCAAGATTAACTAAATCCATATTGTTACAAGGAGAATGAATGGTTAAACTTTCATCATGTTATTAGTCATGGTGCTTATCATTGCATCCAATCATGGTACCTTATTAAAGATCTGATTGAGAGTGGTGATGTTGAGATCAATCTTGCCCTACAAGGCACTAATCAAGATATGGGAATCTACTAAGATCCATTTCCTTGACATAATCAACAACCACCAAACAACCAAAAAAACACAGGATAAAATTAGTAGTAGAATCAGAACCAACATCAAGGTTAAAATTATAATCAACATGATCATAATGAGGATTAGAATACCCATGCTAATAACTTGGGTTAAAATAACATGCCTTATGACTATAATAACACTATGGGATGCATTTATGCAACTCACATTGCCATTGTTACTATCAAATCCCATGAACCATCCAGTAATCCTCATAGTATTGGACCTAATATTATAGGGTCAATACCCTCTCCCTCTAGTAATGTTATATCAATTTCACGTAATTATATTGTGACTTAATTTACATGGGTTAATATTTTTGGACAACACCCTTCCTCTAATTATAATGGCTCCTCATCGACTCAAAATTACTCCAATACAACTAGATTCCCATGAGTCCCCCTCTAGGGTCCTTCATGTTCATCTGTTGATTATAATGGCTCCTTGCCACCTCTAGGTTATGTAGTCACAATTAGACACTCATGAGTTACTCTCCAAGGCCCTTCACCCTCTTCTTCCACTAAACCCAATGTGAACATTATGCCTTCAGATCCAAATTTGAATATTGTACTATCCAAGGCCAAATTCTCTCATCCAAATGTTGAGAAGCCTTATAGTCTATAATACCAACTAAGTAAAACCTCCTATGCAAATTTCCTTTTTGGATCTCTTGCATAGGTCTAAATTCCATAAGAATATTTTGAATAGCCTTTCACAAGAATCAATTATTCCCAAAGATATAAATCCTAAACATTTATAAACACTAGTGGGATATTTGTCTTCATTTTTACAACCTATGTTTGATCAAAAAGACATGTCCATCCTAGGGATGAACCATAATAACTGACTTTATATTGAGGTAATCATTGAAACCTGTAATATCAAGTGGGTTCTTATAGATAATGGTTTAGGGTTGAACATAGTGTCATTCAAGCTAATATAGATATTAGGCTACACTATAAAGAAAATTCATCTAGAGATGATCACCATAAAGGCTTACTATAACACTAAGAGGGAGTCTTTTGGTACTATTTAGTTGCCAATCATTATTGGGTTTGTTTTGTAACACACTATATTACATATTATGGAAATTGAGATGAATTATAACACACTTCTTGTTCATCCTTGGATCCATGAAATATAGGCCATTCCATCCACCTTGCATCATTGCCTTAATTTTTCCCATGATGAGATTGAAGTTACTATTCTTACCGATCAACATCCTTATTAGTATTACAAACATCTAGAGGCTAAGTATTATAATTATAACTATTGTCCAAGTTCTAAATTTATTGCAAATAAAAATAAGGAGATAGTTTCACATTCACCTCCATCTAATTAAATCAACCCCACTGACCTCACTTCCACTTTGATTGATCCATTTCCCGCAACACTTTCTAAAAAAATTGTTATTGATGATGTGAGTATTTCCATGTACCGTATTAAGGATGTCTTCCATGTTACTAAGTTACTAAAGTCTTCTAGAAAATTTGGTAAACCCAAACCTTCTAAAATCCCTAACAGACCCAACTTGATCTAGCAACAAAAGAAAGAATAGTAGAAACCACCTATGGTATTTGTGCATGTTATTTCACCAAAACATGATTGAGAGGATTTCATAGAAAGAAACTAGTTATATTTTGATAACATTGCTGGTTGTTTTTTTAATCCAAAATATCATATCCCTAATCAGATCATGGATAACCTTAATTATGTAGAAAAATGCCTTAGCCCATGAATGCAAGGAATCCTAGAACCTTTATCAGTTGGAGTACCTAATTTAAATCATGGTATTGGATTTATACCACCTAGGGGTGATGTCATGAATTTTTATAGTGATTCTTATGAATTGACTACTGATGAGACTCTTAGAAGTGACATAGCATCCCATTATAGTCTCTTCGATGAGATGTTGACTAAGACTTATTTTATAAAAATTCAATTATATCCTTAATACCTCATTGTCCCCTATGTTTTTTTCATCTAAAACTCATTGATTTGAACAAGCAAAATTTTATCATATGCCTTGCTAAGTTTTAGAGTGAAGAATCAATTATAAAATACATGGGCCTAAGATATGGATTGCCTATTAGAGATCAAAAACAAGGATTTAATTTTTTATTAGATATTTTTCCCTACTTTGGAGAGAAGGTAAACTTTCTTGTTCATAACATAGATAAAAAATTGAGATCTTGAGGTGAAAACCTCTCTAAAGCACTCGTTGAATAGAGAAAAAGTAAAGAAAAAGATAATCCCATGAGTGAAAAATTATTTTAGGTGCTCTTGGATGGGAAATTTTTTTGATCCCTAAGGGATGTATATGGTTCATCAAGTCCTAGATATATATCTACTAAAAACATCTCTTTAGAACAATAATAAATGTTTGAGCATCTCACTCTTGAGTTCTTAAAGATTTTTACTACTTGGCCAATACCTGATATGGTAGATTCATATTCATCACATTATCCAAATATTTAGGAGGAAAATAAAGAATATGTAGTATGAAGATGATCATGGTCACACATTGCTTACTATTCTTGAAGATGGATCCACACTCCTTGTGGAAAGCAGAGTTGAAGTGAACTTGAGAACATATGATGATCCCAAAATTGTTTATCTTGGAGCTTCACTAATTGAAGAAAAAAGTGAACACATTATATCCATTTTAATGGATTTCATTGACATTTTTTTATGGGCATATTCAAACATTCTAGGATTAGACCCATACTTGGTCCTACATTGACTTATTGTTCATCTAGATGCCAAACCAGTTAAATATAAATTGATAAAGATGCAAGCATGCATTACCCTCTTTGTAAAATACCAATTAGATAAATTATTGGGAGCATACCTCATTAGACCACTAGATAATTTTTAATAGATGTCAAATATAGTTCCATTTATGAAAAATCCATAGGATATATATCTTTGTATAGATTTTAAAGAAATTAACAAATCATACCCTTAACATGATTTTCTTCTACCCAACATTGACATGGTCATCAATTATACTACTGGGTATGAGATGTTTTCCCTCATGGATGGATTTTTTGGATATAATCAGATCAAGATGGCCTAAGAATATCAACACAATAATATGTTCACCACTCCATGGGGAAAATTTTGTTACCAAGTCATGCCATTTGGCTTGAAGAATGTTGAAGCCACATATCAACATGCCATAACTATCTTATATGACATGATGAATGATATTGTTGAGGAATATTCTAATTACATACTAGGAAAATCAAGAACACGTGATGGACATCTTGATGTTCTATGAATAATCTTTGAGAGATTTTGTGAATATAAAGTCTACCTTAATCCTAAGAAGTGTGTCTTTAGAGTCACTTCAGGTAAATTGCTAGCTTTCATTGTATCACAAAGAGGGATCAAAGTCAACCATACTAAGGTCAAGTCCATTATTGAGATGCCTCCATATTTAAATCTTAAATATCTTCAAATTTTACAAGGAAAGATCTAATAAACCCATATGTTCATTTCTCAATTGGTAGATTAGTGTTACCCATTTACTCATCTCTTAAAGAAAGGGGTCATGTTTCAATGGGATGAAGGTTGTCAGTTAGAATTTGTGAAGCTCAAAACATATTTTTCCAACCAACTAGTTTTGATACTATGAACACATGTACAACCACTGCTTATTTACATATCAGTAATTAAGCATGCACTAGAGGAACTATTGGCCCAACATGATGATCAAGGTAAAGAAGATGTAGTCTATTATTTAATATGCACACTATTGGATTATGAACACAATTATATGCCTATTGAGAATGTGTGTTTAGATATGATTTTTACTTCCCAAAACTTTCAACATTATATTCTGAATAATAAAATAATTGTCATCGCTAAAGTGGATCCTTTCAATTTTTTATTATTCAAAACAACTCTCATAGGATGCATGGATAAATGGACCATGATTTTAAGTTAATTTGATGTTGAATATCATAAGGAAAAATATATCAAGGGTAAGGTTATTGCTTATCAAATTTAGGAATCCCCTATTATAGACACTCAACTACTCATATTCAATTTTCTAGATGATTCTATCATGACAGTAGAATAAGTTGAACAAGATCCTAAATAATGAAAACTATATTTTGATGGTTCTTTGACTTCTCATGGATCCAAAACTAGCATATTATTGATTACACCATAGGGGGATTTGATTCTCAAAGCATTCCATATCAATTTCATTATACCAATAATATGGCTGAGTATGAGGCACTTATTATAGTATTGTGTCTTGTCATTCATTGGGATATTCAACATTTAATGGTTTATGGTGATTCCCAATTAATCATCAATCAAACCACTGATTAATATTAAACTAGATATGATAATATTTTTTCCTACAAGTAAATCATGGATAATATAAAGGTTCATTGTAAATCTCTATAGTTTGAATAAATACCAAGGGCCATCAATAGATCTATTGATGAAATGGTGATAATTGGGTTAATAATATAGATTTATGGTAGTGCTAAAGAGTATCAATTTTTGATTGAGAATATTCTACAGCCCACACATATTATTCTAGATTAATAAAGGATATGTACCATTGCTAGTCCTGATCCCCCACATAAACTACCTTGGTTTTGATACCATTATAATTACTTCCTTGATCACATTTTTCCACTTGACTTATCCAATAACCAACACAAATTTCTCTTTCACTATTTATCCCATTATACCCTTCTTGGAAACATGATTAATCATAAAGGCAATGATGGAATTATAATTCACTATTTATCTTCAGGAGAATCCAAGCTACTGCTTAAGGAGGTTCATGAAGGAATGTGTGGGGCCCTAGTGTAGTCTTCTCTAAAAATATCCCTAGAATAGGCTATTATTGGCCAAAAATGGAGACAAGTGCTTACAATTATGTGAGGAAGTGTGTTCCTTATAATAAAAATAGAAATTTGATACATGGACCTTCCTTACCACTATAGTTGATCATAACACCATGTTCATTTTATACTTGGGGCCTTGATCTCGCTGAGAAAATAAATCCAACATCTTTAGATGGCCATAAATAGATGTTAACTACTACTGAGTACTTTACTAAGTGGATTGAGGCCATTTCTCTCACTTATGTTAGATTGGTGATTTGGTCTTAAAAGAGAACTAGAAGAACATACATGTTGAATGCATTAAGAAACCTAACTTTCAACCTAATTGGTTGGGATCATATTTTATTATGGCAAACTATGGATTAGGAGCATACAAGTTGGCTACTCCAAGTGGTGAATAACTTTCAAAGCCACGAACATTATGCATCTTAAGAGGTTCTACACTTGATAGATTTGAACCATTGTCTACAAGACCCATTACCTTAGGGGAAACTTGTGATAAATTATTTTATCCTACCATTATACCTTATACCATCCTCTCATGGACCATTTTCATTTTGACCTACCTTGGGGCATTCTTTTGAGAACCATATTATTTTCATGACTCTAAAAAGTGAAAGATTTAGACCATTGGCACTCTAACATATTTTATCCCACCCTAGACCATACTCTTTTAGACCATATTCATTATATACCATCCTCTTTCGGCCCATATTAATTTTGGACCATTCTCTTTAAGAACCACATTATTTTTATGTCTTAGGCTATTATAACTCCAACACTTTTATCCCTTAAATAGTTATGATCCTAATTACGGCACATAGGTATTATGAACATATTCAATTCTAGTTCTACAAAGTAGGTCAATAATAATAGTATTTTAAGCTTCTTCTATAGATAAGTGAACACAAATACCATAGTGTATGGTTATTGCTTGTTGCATGGTTATTTTGATTTTATCTCATGCTACATATTGTTCTACTTATTTTTCTATTATTGATTAGACATTATTGCCTTATCAAGATCCTTGTTCTCACTTATTTGCAAACATGTACCATTGTATTTGGCTTAGTTATTATTATAAATTCTACTCTCAGATGAGCATCACTTTTATTAGTTAGTTCCCCTTGTATATATTTTAACCCAAAAACACCAAAAACATTAGAAAATAATCCACAAAAATAACAAAAACATTATCGTATGTATTTTTATATTCTGGTATCCATGTTCTTTCCATTTTGCACCATTTTTCAAGTATCTTATCTCACTACTTGCCATTTTTTAAGACCATTCTCATTTATCCCATCCTCCGTTTTCTTCTAAAATATTAATCTGAATGTTTTTTGGTCATCACTTTTCTTCTATCCTAGTTCTTGAGAGAACTGCATTTCACCTAAAGTTCATGTTGGACCTGTTGATGACTAAATTTATACCACCAGGTCAACCTATAGTGTTTAATAAACACTTCTCATTTTTGGATTCAAATAATCCATTTCATGAGTTACATGTTTTGATAATCCTACTAGATTTAGTGGAATGGAGGTAGAATAAATAAACTATTTCATAAATTTGTATTAATTGGTGGTTGGGAACCATTATGGCCTATAGTTGATCTATGAATTTGAAAAGGATATATGTTGATTAAGGTGAATTATGACCAAAACTCTACGTCTAAAGCTAAAATAGGATGGATATTCACAATTGGGACTAAACTAGAGTGATTTGGTTAAAAAAGGAGCAAAAGGAAGGGTAAGGCAGGAAAGGGAGGAGTTGTTGATCTTTATTTCAAACATTATGACAAAGTTCCAATTTCATTTGAACATGCCTTTAACCAATGTGAAATATGAAGTAGAATAAGCTCAAATCTAATAATTCATTAGGCAATAATCTTAGGAAAGTATGAAAAGAGGTAGATCAAAACAAGATTTACTTTAAGAATTTTATACTTGTAAGTAAATAGCTTTAGCCCAAATGAAAGAAGATCAAATAAAGTGAAGTAAACCTAAGGACTTTCAACTAATCCAACATTATCACAAATTAGCAAGTCTACATTTCAATATTCACATCTAGAATTTAGAATAACCATTCAAATCTAAAAATAAGATCAAAAAAATGAGAGAGAAACCATGATAGCAAATCACACAATCAAATGTGTACAAACTTCATAGAACTCTTTTTTTATATTAACTTGCCCAAATAATTACAAATAGCTTTTGGCTCTAAAACTCTCTCTCTTTTACAATGGGAAATACCTCTTTTATATAGACAATTCATGAGATATGTCAATCATTCCTTCTCAACATGCAATTAGACAAGTGTCAACATGCAACTAGACAAGTGTCATAGACAAGTTTACCTTTACAAATGCTTCAGAACCAATGACACTATTTAATTATGACTAACCTAAAAGCTATATATGTTCCATATTGTTCCCACTTTCATAGAATAGAATATTCCCTTTGAAGGATTTATAGGGTCTTTTTTAATATATATTATGTCAACTTAATTGACTTTTAAACCTTTTACAATTTTAGCCTTTTTTTTAATCCTTGATCTTCATGGATTTATTTCATTTTTTTGATCTTCCTTCATCCAAAATAAGTATAATTGAAGTGATTTTGGGTCTATATGACCTTGTAATCCAACATTTCATGTCTATATGGCAATGCCCATGCTGAGCTATTAATTTGATTTCAAAACATGACGTCCACCCCTAAGACACGTTTAAACACATCATTAGGTATAGATCTTTGAAAGGTCCACCTATGACTTGCACCATCAGATCCATTTTGGAGCCCATTAACATTAGATTTCATCATGAGTCATTGGTATTCATCGTTGAGCTTTGATATTATGCCACATGATGGAATTTCATGAGATCTAGGCTCCTTTCATCATTTGGGAACTATTATTTCACATAGAAGCCTACTATTAAATCTTTGGCCTTGTTGAATTATCAACACTTTGCTTGAACCATTAGATCTTTGAAATATTCTTGACCTTTAATCATGAGCCATAGGCTTGACATTTATCACTCCTTCACTTGCTTTGATTTCCTTTAAGATCGATCTCATACCATCAGATCTATGGTGCTTGAGTTAGTGCACAGCATAGATTATGTGTCTTGACTTTGAACTCCTACTTTACTCATGAACATGACATTTTTCACTTTTGGGTTTGATTTTGAACATGAGCATACCACTTGGTAGCTCCATAAGGTCACAGGTTTGTTAACTTGTTGACACTATGGAAAGGCTCATAAACCATTGATCTATCATTTGGGCTCCAAGATCTTACCACTTAGCATTATCAAGTTGTTTCATAATTTTTTTGGCTTTATTAACTTTCCCCCACACCATTATATCTTTAGCACATGAATAAACATGCACCATTGATCAATATTTTGGACCTATTGACTTTGTATATGCTCATATGCCATCAATTTTTTACTCGAGCTCCTGAGATGGTGGTATCTAGATATTTAGCGTTAGTTAGTCCTTGAGGGTATAGAATTAAAAAGGTAAGTGTTATATAACATAAAATACTTACCATAAAAATTTAGACTAAGGTTTTAATCATGATAATAAATAGGATCAAAAATTTAGTATAAATTTTGAGCTAAGTTTAAAACATAATAAAAGAGCCCCCATGTTTAATTAGTCCCTATGAACCATAAAATAGACTAAGTGAGGTTTTGGGATGTAAAGGAATTAGGATTAAATTTTTAGACTAAGGTATTTTAGACGTATTAATAAATATGCTTAGGACTTAGTATAAAACTTTAGACTAGGTGTAAAATATGATCCTGTGCAAATTTAAACAAAATAAACCCACTTAAATTTTGAATCTTATTTCAAATGACTTAGGCTAAAACATATTAGACTAAGGTTTTATCATGGTTTAAACATAGATTCAATTAATCAGTAAGAAACTAATTGTTAAAATAAAATTTTCAAGTTAGAAATAAGGTATAAAATCTCAAACCCTGTTCCTACAATATGGAAACATGTGAATCAACATTAGCAACATTAAATTAAGTCAAACTAAGGTTATATGCTAACAGACATATTTAACTAGATCAACATAAGATTGTTCAAATGATATACTTTGATCAAGTTGAATATTCAATTATATCATAGATTTGTATAAATTTGAACAAGGGTCCCCATTTTCTGAAATGGGTGTATGTTAACCTCAATAAATGGCAACTTTTGTGGGAAACATAGTAATATGTTAGAATTTAGAGACTCTTGTTTAGAATAATAATTAGTTTATTAATTCCATTTGATCAAGTAACATTATTAAAAATAACTGATGATTAAAATAAGTCTTACAAATGTATAATTGGGCTCAAACATCAAAACTTAGTAACATTATGCATGTGTTTTGATTATACTTATTGTTTGCTATGGGATTTAGGGAACAACTTCCAGATTCATGACCCTGACCATTAACACTGACTTATAACATATTTAGATATTCATTAAGAACCATGATTTATATAGAGAAGACTTGGGCATTACTTTATTACCAACCAAACTTCCATACCCCAATAGAGATACCTTTAGCTCAACTCAAGGCCTTGCTCCATTGCCAACCAGGTGTCCATAGCCACAATAGAGATTACTAGATTCACCTTTGCTTAAAAATCTCTTGTATTTTTGAATAAGTCTCTTATTTTTTTATTTTTAAAATCATATTTGACTCTTTAGTAAAGGTTGGGAACTAGGTTAACTAGGTTTTTAGATTTGGTCAAGTGTTTTCATCTTCAGACAATCATCCTTGGTTACAAACATTGTCCCAGGCAATAATGTTTATTAAGTGCAAACATGACTATGTTTCAATAATCCAATCTTTCATCTCACATGTGTAATAATTATTAGAATCAATATTAAATTATAAAAATGATTAAAATTTGAAGGAATAATTAACCTATCTATTAGTATTTACTAGTTTCACCAAACTATAACATCAAGCTCACATTTCAACAATCCATAATCAACCAATGTTGGGAAGTCATACTTGCATTTTTGAATTTGAAGTTCTTGATCACTCAAGTGAAATTTGAGCTAAGGGACATCTAAAAGGACTTATTAAAATCAATTAATAAATCATAAAAAGTAAAAACACCAAAAAAACAAATAAACAACAAGCAAATAAATATTTACAAACATTACTTACAAATAAAGGAAAAGAAAGAAAGAATCATAAAAGAAACTAATGTAAATCACTACACTAACTCCATAAAAAACCTACCTCCAAGATCAAATTAAAAGTTACTTATCCTACTATATAACCTTGAAACATGATTTCTTCCTTTCAATGGTATCTTCTTGTGGATAGGAGCACTTGTGTGTTCATGTCTTCAGTTTGATGTATCTTGTTTCCTCATCTCCATTCTCCAATACCTAGATTGAAGATATAAATCTAAAAAACAAAAATATTCTTCCCAAATCCTTGTATATTACTTCAAGAGTGTTAATTCTCCTTCATTTATAGATTGATAGTTAGTTATATCATGCTCATTCAATGATGGTAGTTCATCTAGCATTCTTAGATTGATGTTTGTATTAAGTGCGACTTGAGGTGGAGATGGATTACCAATCTTTACACCAAAACTTTCCAAGTCATCCCAAAAGGATACTTCATCATGATCAATTAAAATGGCATGAGATTCATTTGAAACCTTACCATTTAAATTAGGTAAATCACATAGTTCTAGTTTTTGATGGGGTTATATGGAAATCCCTGATCTACTATACTTGCTTCATGTTCATCCTTTGTGAAGAATATTATCTCTTCTACCCAATTGAGTCCCACCTCATCTTGTTTTTTGATCTCTATAATGAAATTATTGTCTTGGAATACCCCAATTTATTTCAGAAAATATTGGTATAAATGTTTCCATTGGTCATCTTCTTCAGGGATATCCTCAATTTCAGCAGTGACCTCATATGAATTATCCTCACAGTTATCTTCTGAAGAGAGGTCAACATGAATCTGTCTTGTTCATGGGGTTTATCTTCTTGATTGTCTATTCCTTCTTCTAGAAAATATATAGGTTCATTTTCTTCTTTGAATGGAAAATCAAACACCTGTACCATGAAGGATTTGGATGTCCTTTCAAACCCAAATGTCCCTACAACATTGTTTTGATTAAACATAGGTTCAGATGTATCCTTTTAATTTTTATATACTTCGAAAAAACATTACAATGATTAGTTAGACCTATATTAAAAATATTCATTTCATGTACATCCTTAGATGACCTATTATTTTTTTATCATAAAACCTATTTGTAGGCCTATTGAACCTTTGAGAAACATAGCTTCTATTGGAGTTTTCCTCAGTATTACCCACTTGCTTTTACAATTGAAGAAAATCAGTAATCAGCTTTTGAATCATCTTAAGTATGCATTCATTCTCATTCTTCAGTGTTTTTGAGTTATGAACTAGAGTTTTATTACTAGTGGGCACTAAAGTTCTCTATCTTTGTGGATGAAATCCATTTGTAGTATTATTCAAGTACCCCAAATGTTGGTCAAGATGGGCATGGCTTAAGGGTAATTGCTTTAATACTAGGAGTTAGTTTAAGGTTGACATTTTTTTATTGGAATTATGGATAGCATATGCAAGCTAATCTTGAGGCTACATTTGATAATTGATTATTACAACTTCAACATAATCCAATGATGCTAGGGTGTTTATGATTCCAATAGACCTTTTAAGAAACACAAAAGTCATGGGATATAGAGCATCCTTGTAAATATCTAATGATAAATCCTCATCAGGTCTATAAGGGGATATGGTTCTATTGAACATATTCTATAATATATAATTAAAGGCTCTAACGGTCTCATTATAATCTCTCTTAATAGTGGTGAATTATTGATACAAAATACATGGACTAATGATATTTCCAAATTGGTCAATGAAGTAATCATTAAATTTTTTCCAAATCACAATGTAATTCTCAAGAAGGTTAAGGAACCATTCATATGCAACATCATTGAAAGTAAATGGAAATAATATACATGCTAAATCTTTATGAACTACATTCATAAATGTCAAAGTAACCTTTAATATTTTAACATAATCTTCAGCGGTGACAACATGATTAAGATTGAAAGATGGTAAATAGCTTTTAGGATTTTTTGGTAAGTCATGTACCTAACCATGCACATTGATAGAATATCCACCTAACCATGCCATACCTTGATGAGGATCATACTTGTGGCAATTCTAGCTTGTAAAATCTTTGAACCCTATTTTAAATACAATGTGTAAATCTCATATTTGTAAAGGACAATGATCAAACCTATGAATTAAGCCAATTTTATGAAAATATATATAAAATACATCAATATTTAACTAAATTATCTCAAATACATGTCCAAATACATGAACACAAATGATATTTACACGTTCAAGCACATATAAACTCAAATTTGAAAAGGATTTATCAATCTTTGAATAAAAATACTATTACTAAGCTCAAACACCTTTGATTCATATATATTAAGGTATCTTTACCACAATTACTCATGGATATTCAAATAACATCTATATTTGTATAAATAAGCATAAAAATTGGTCTGAAACCATTAAAATTAATGATCTTTATACAAATATATAAAGAATACATCAATCTTTGAACACAATTCATAAGAATGAGCAAAGATACTTCAAATCCATAAAGATATAACTAAGGCCCTCCTTTGAGAACCAAATTATTTAATGATTGAATGTGTACCACTAGGTTGACCTATAGTTTTTAATAAACACTTCTCATTTTTGGATTCAAAGAATCCATTACATGAGTTACATGTTGTGATAATCCTGCTATCTTTAGTAGAATAGTGGTAGAATAAATGAACTATTTCACAAATTTGTATTAACTGGTGGTTGGGAGACACCATGGCCTATAGTTGATCTTTGAATTTGAGGAGGATATGAGATAATTAGAGTGAATTACACTCAAAAACCTAAGTGTAAATCTAAACTAGGATGGATATTCATAGTTGGGACTAAACTAGAGTGATTTTGATTTAAAAAAAAGTAAAAAGAAGGGTAGGGTAGGAAAGGAAGGTATTTTTGATCTTTATTTCAAACCTTATGAGAAATTTCCAATTTTATCTAAACATGCATTTAACTAATGTGCAATATGAAGTATCATAAACTCAAATCCTACCACACATTAGGCAATCATCTAAGGAAAGTATGAAAAGATGTAGATCAAAACAAGATTTACTTTAATAATTTTACCCCTACAAGAAAATATCATTAGCCTAGATGCAATAAGAGCAAAGAAAGTGAAGTAAATCTAAGGACTTTCAACTAATCCAATATTAACACAATTTATCAATTTTGCATTTAAATATGCACATCTAGAATTCACAAGAACCATTAAAATTTGAAGATAAGATCAAACCAATGAGAGAGAAACTATGATAGTAATTCTAACAAGCAAATGTGGACAAAATTTTCAAAACTCTTTACTTATATTAATTTTCTCAAAAATTACAAATAGTTTTTGGATCTAAAACTATCTATCTTTTACAATGGGAAATACCTCTTTTATATAGACAATTCATGAGCTATGTCAATCATTCCTTCTCAACATGTAATTGGACAAGTGTCAACATATAACTAGACAAATGTCAACATGCAACTAGATAAGTGCCATAGACAATTTTTTGTTTACAAATGATTGAAGACTAATGACATTATTTAACTATGACTAACCTAAAAGTTATATGTGTTTTATATTATTCCTACTTTCATAGGATAGAATATTCCCTTTGAAATATTTATAGGGTCTTTTTAAAATAATATTATGTCAACTTAATTGACTTTGAGACCCACTAAAATTTCACCCCTTTTCTTTTATCCTTGATATCCATTCATTTGTTTCATTTTTTTGGTTTTCACTAGTCCAAAATAAGTATATTTCAAGTGTTTTTGGGTCCACAAGACTTTGAAATCCAACATGTCATGTCTGTGTGGCAATGGCCATGCTGAGCTATTCATTTGATTTCAAAACATGACCTCTACCCCTAGGATACATGTCAACACATCATTGGGTATAGATATTTTAAGGGTCCACCTATGACTTACACTATTAGATCCACTTTGGAGCCCATTAGCATTAGCTTTCATCATGATCCATTGATCTTCATCTTTGAGATCATGAGATTATGCCACATGGTAGCATCTCATGAGATTTAGGTTCCTTTCACCATTTGGGCACTATCATTCCATGTGGAAGCCTCCCATTAGATCTTTGGCCCTATTTAACTATTAACTCTTTTCTCACACCATTGGATCTGTTAAATATTCTTGAGCTTTAATTGTGAGCTATGGGCTTGACACTTATTGCTCCCTCACTTTCTCTATGTTCCTTTTGGATTGATCTTGTATTGTCAGATCTATGGTGCCTAAGTTAACATTCATCATAGATTCTAGGGCTTAGATTTTGAATCCCACTTTACTTATAAACTTGACATTTGTCACTTTTGGGTTCATGTTTGAGTGCGAGCATGCCACTTGGTAGCTCCATAGGGTCATAGGTATTTTGACTTGTTGACACTGTGAAAGGGCCCACATACCATTGATCCATCATCTAGGCTCTTGAGACGTTGCCACTCAACACTCTCGAGTTTCCCCATAGGTCTATTAGCTTTATTAACTCTATCTTATGCCATTATATCTTCATTGTACAAATAAACATGCACTACCAATCAATATTTTAGACCTATTAAATTTATAAATTCTTGTGTGTGATTGATTTTTGAATTGAGATCCTAATATGGTGGCACCTGGTGGTTTAGCATTAGTCAGTCCCTAAGGGTATAAAATTAAAAACATAAGTGTTTAGGAACATAAAATACTTAGCACAAAAATTTAGACTAAGGTTTTAATCATCTTAATAAACACGATTAAAACTTTATTATAAAATTTAAGCTAAGTTTAGAACATAATAAAGGAGGCCCCACATTTAATTAGTCCCCATGAACCATAAAATAGACTAAGCGAGGTTTCATAACATAAAGGACTTAGGATTAAAGTTTTAGACTAAGGTATTTTAGATGTATTAATAAACACACTTAGGACTCAGTATAAAACTTTAGACTAGGTGTAAAATATGATCCCACATAAATTTGAATAAAAATAACCCACTTAAATTTTGAGTCTTATTTTAAATTAACTAGGCTAAAACATATTAGACTAAGGTTTTATCATGGTTTAAACATAGATTCAATTAATTAATAAGAAACCAATGGTTAAAATAAAAGGGTCAAGTTAGCACTAAGGAAAAAAACCTTGAACCGTATTTATGTAATATGCAAACATGTGAATGAATGTTAGCAACATTAGATGAAGTCAAAAGAAGGTTATATGTTAACAAACTTAAGTAAACTAGATCAACACATGATTGTTCAAATAATATACTTTGATCAATTTGAATGTTCAATTATACCACAAATTTTTATAAATTTGAATAAGGGTCCACACTTTCAAAAATGGGCGTATGTTGACCTCAAAAGGACTTACATCCATATAACTATGTAGACAATGTACAATTTTCTCATATGTCTACAGTTAGTTGGGCCACCTCCTTCACTTTATTCTCTTCCCCCATTTCTTCTATGTTGTTTCCCTATTATCTAGGGGCAACTTTGTGTCCTTGTTCTTATTACGCTGTTATAAAAAGTAATGCCTTTACTACATATAATTGAATAATTTTTTTCAAACCACACTAACATTGATTTTATTTATGTGTTTGTTTTATTTTTATTGGTGTTTTGTTTTGCATTTTCGTCTCTTATTTTTCTTTCTTTCCTTTGGTTGTTTCTTCTTATTCCTTCTTGGTCTTTTGTTTTCCTTTTTGGTCTTGTTATTTTCTTTTGTTTTCCAAGTACATCTTGATGGTCCACATAGATCTTGATATCTTTATCTCATGTTATTAAGGTGTTCTTACTTTGTTTTTAAACATTTTTGTTTCTACTTAAGTCTTGATTGTTCATATCTTGATTTTAGGTTAGGTTATATTTATGTATTGTTTTTCTTTGTCTTTTATTTTTTGTTTACATGTAAATAACTATAACTCTGGTTTTGTTCATTTTTTACCATTATCCTTAGTTATAGGTATTCATATTTCAACTTGATCAGTGCAATTTACCTCTAATGTCATTCTAAGTTCCTTATACTTATGATGCATAATGTAATTTTGTTATAGCAAGCACTTTGTGCTCTGGTTCCAAGTCTCAACATCGATGTAGCTTTGATGAATAGATCTTTATAACACCATTAAAACTAGGTACCTATGGCTTATCATACATCTAAATCTATACAAGACATGCATCTTTTGGCATACATCACGAGTCTAATCAAACATTCATAAGTTTTATTGATCCATCATTCCATTATCTCCTACTTATAGGTGAATTACATTGGCTTGAGGTCCATATGGACTATGTAGGAAACACTTGGACACCTATTGTATCTCAATTCAACATAACCATCTTCATTATTTTTATCATCTCTTTCATCACTTTACACATCATTGTATGTCTAGTTTTATATGGCTTATATAATCATTTAACCTTTGCATCTATGTTTTTGCTCACTCATTTTTAATTTATGCTATAAGTTATCTCTTTGAGCTATTTATTTCTAATTTTACCTATAGGGTCACAAAATTTATACCAACCATTGAGTCAAATCAACCCTATAATGGTAAGACATTTTTAATTAGTGACTAAAATCATCCTTACTTAGGAAAAAATTACTTTATCATGATCATATTTTTATTTATAAGAGCACACTATTATTTCTTCTCTCTTTAGAGATAACATTATCCTTTTTCCTCTAAGTCCAATCTTTACAAACTTTTTCACTCATTATGGAAATATCTTAGTGTGCATCTTGTCTCGAGATTGATTAGTTCTGAAGTGCGTAGTTTACACCCTAACTTTGGGTATTTTCAAAGTGTGCCACTTCTATTTTAGATTATATCCTTCCCATTCCTCCTATCTTTGGGGCCCATTTTATTTTAATTATATTTTGATCATTGATGGAATCATCATGTGCAAGCATTAACTCATCTGGATTTAATTTGTTCTAGGGTTAATCTCACTTTCTCTCTCCTTTTGAGAGTCCATCCTTCTCTTTCATCTTAGTATATCTTATTGAGGGGGACATCATGGGTCATTTATGATTAATTTCTTCTTGATAACTCTTTTCCTTGAAAATATGTTGCTTCACCTAAATGTCGCACTACACCTTCACCAATAAGATCAAAATGTAGACATCCAATTCTTAACACCTTTGTGTTGAAATTGTTAATCTTACTCAAAATTTGTGAAAATGCACAATTTGGGCCAATATCACTTAAACAAATTAAATGGTTCGATCTTGTCATACACAAGTGTCAATTTAGGCTAATGTATCCCTAAATGGGGCAATGAATTTTATGTGATTATTAACTTTGATCAAATCATTTTGAGTAAAAATGGTGAAAATGCATTTTGGTGCTCTAGATCACTTTTTTATTCTAATTCAGAAGCACATGATATGTGCATGTGTTATTTTATCTCAAAAACATCCTAAATGTGATGGCGGTCTATACATAACTAATATTTCCTTCTAATTCTTATCCAGTCAAATTATGACCCATTAATATGGCATTCTAACTGGTTTGATTAATTAAGTACACCAAATTCTAAAGAATTGCACTAAAATTGATTAATCTTACTTAGGCAAATTAAACCAAATTATGAGCTTAAGTAAAAATTTCATGGAAGTTATTGAATATTTATTTATTGGAAATTGATTCCTATTAACTACATCATCAAGTGAGGTCATTTTTGGGGTGGCATCCATAAGCCATAAATGCAATAAATATTCAAATTATGGCTTCCCATGCCTCTCTAATGCCCCTTCATCCCAAATCATTATGAGGATATTTGCAGATTTTATTTACATAATTGGATTAATTCATGGCCATAGATCTTGATCTCAAAATGGACAGTCATGGTTGATCTTGATCAATTTGGAAAATACATAAATATAAGGGCCAAGACCACTTTAAGTAAGCTTAATTTGTGTAAAATTATAATGCAAGAATATCTCCATAACCTTTCTTTGTGTTGATTATTATGCTTTATTTTCAATAAGATAGCTTCATTTATAGGCATAGATTTGATTTTGTATCATGAGCCTAGATTATAATTGGTGTTCTTAAGATGGTAGAGGAGATTACATTGCACCATTTTTGAAGACTTGAGCACCAAATCAAGGGGAAAAACATGTTTGGAGCCAATTATGGATGGTGGGATGGTCTTGGGAAGGTAATGCATGTTTTCTTTCTTTCTTTCATTAAGTTTTTAATTGTCATTTGCACACCCTATTGAATAGGTTGTCCTAGATTGTTAATTCTTTATGAATTTTTATTGGATTTTTTCACTAATGCTTGATTTAACCATATTTTTAATGCATATCTATAAGAGATACCTTTCAAAAAAATTAAATTGAGGATTCAAGGCATATGTCCTAAGATATACCTTCAAGTTATCCATGAAGGTATTACAAGGCAACAACATTTTTAAGTGTTCTATATTCCCACACCCCTAGGACCTACCAAGTGGCACTCCCTCAGTGATTTTGTTTACTATTTTCACTAAACAAATCCCTTAGATTTATTTTAATATTTGACACTCTACATTATACATATCTTATAAGAATTTAGTTCTTCAAGATTTATTTTAGAGGATTTATTCAGAATAGAGTATTCAATAATTTAGTGTAAAATACACGAAGCTACATATTTTGGTGTTAAAAAAATGTTAAATTTTTTTATTTGGGGTGCTCATAAATAGTGTTCTATGCTAACTCCTAACTTTTGAGTAGTGAAATATTCATTACTCGATAAACTAAATTTGAAGAAGTGATTAAATGACACTTGGTAGATGGAAATGATGTGATACTCTTACTAAACATTAATAGTGCCTACATGGCATACCCATCAAATGAGGTGGAAATTTTCATATTAAATAAAAAAACTAAAGTTATAGGTGTTAAACATTAATAGCACATAAACTAAAAATCATTGCCAAAACTATATCAAAGTATTTCAAGCAATGAGGTTCCCATTCGATCTTGAGATAACTTATGAATTCACTTACTCTCTTATAATAAAGCCCTATCCACTAGTGTATTTAAATTAAAAAAATACCTAGGACATACTTTCAGGACCTACCATGTGGCACTCCCTTAGTGATTTTATTCAATGATTTTACTCAATGAATCCGTCCAATGCATTTTAGTCTTGGGCACTCTGTACTCTACGTATATCACAAAAATTTAATTCTTCAATTTTTTCCTTAGTAGGAATTTTTTAGAATAGAGTGTTCAAGAATTTAGGGTATGGGACCTGAAGATAATTCACCAAGAATTATAATATTTCATAACTTACTCTTCAACCACTATACTTTAAGAACCAGGTCTCTAGTTTCACACATAAATTTATCTAGGTCTTTAAAAATATTTCTTTGGTAGTTTTTCTTGACATGTCCATCAAACACATTTATGTCTTTGGAAATTTTTCTTGGTATAAGAGTTATGCATGTTTTGGTGCTAAGTGAAAATGTTCATAACTTTTGTTTTGGATGCTCAGTAAACTAAATCTAAAGAAGTGATGAAATGACACTTGGAAAAGGGAAATGATGTGGCATTCCCACTAAACATCAACATTTCTATGTAATAACTTCAATAATATTTTAAAAGTATTTTTTAAGAGATACCTTTCAAACATGCATAATAGTGGATTTTAGGTATCTCACCTTTAAGTTACCCATGAAACTATTACAAGGTAACTATATTTTTAAGTGTTCTATAAGGTATTATAGAGACACACAAATTTATTAGTTAATTAGTAAGGTTTAAAGTTAAAATGTTTTTCCCCTAGTATTTTGGTACTCTTAAATCCCCAAACATATGACACTTGACATCATTTAGTTAAAATGGGATCATGAAAGATTAGATAATTCTTTGGTTTGTGGTCTAATGTCTTAGACTTCATTTATCTCCAAGACTCTGAGATTTCAACACGTGGCATGATCTCATCAAATTATGACCATAGAAGTTTCAAATGTAGTGAAAGGTATGAAGTCATAGATTAATGATAAGTTAAAACCTATCATCATCTAAAGGAACTAACATTGAGTATGTGGTAATAATATTGAAAACTATCTCAAAGTTGATGACTAAACATTAAGAGTTAATGAAGGTTTATCATATGCTAGGTAATTGAACCCACTAAAGTTGGCTATAATTTTCATAATGAAATGGGCATTTAATCTATTTTTTTATCTCCATTAATGGCACATTAATATATTAAATATTCAAAGTATGTGAATGATATATGAAAAATCTATGTTGAAGGGGATTCACATAGCCATTATTCTCAAGTGAACGCTACGTATTCAATCTCTCATAAATTTATTATTCCTAATTTGTTAGAGGTGTTTGTGAATTCAAACCATTTTTTTTATATAACTAGATGTATATATCCAATTCAACAATGGCATCAACTTCCAAACAATCAAATGTCCATTTTATGTATGCTTCCATTCATGTGGCTGTGTAGACCAATATAATCTTTAATAAAAGTGATTTAGATTTCAAATTCTACCATTATTTTTCACTATGAGATGAGGTAGAATTAGTAATTTTTTACTTGACTCAGGATAAAATAGCATGAGCCCACAAATAATACATTGATGATTTTCTTCTCATCAAGGTGTAGGGTCTTCATCAGATAGTTGTAAAAATAGAGGTAATGCCGTGCATAGACCATCTCAAAGATTTGTTTTTAAATGACATTTTTTATGGTGATTGCTTATATATTAGGAAAAATAAGAAAGTGGTTTTGTATATTTTTGGTAGATATTTTATGAGGTATCTTAGGTTACCTTCCCCTAAAAATCCTACAATCAAAACTTGGCTAATATCTGGCTTGAAAAAACACTATAGAGGGGAAATTGAAAGAGTGTATTTTTGAAGGACAAAAATTGAATCAAAAAGTGGGTATTACATACTATTGCATCGTTAAATTTAGTCCTAGGGTTAAAATATAAATGGATATATTGAATAGAATGTATATCTTTCTAAGTATTGCATATGTTCAGGTTGAGTAGGCTCTATTGTTGGACATTTTATTTATCTCTGATCAATTGGTTATACTGGGAGAAATTATATGTGCTAGACTAAAGTCTCAAATGTTTTATCTAGACTAAAGTCCACTAGATGGTAGTTTTTAAAATATTTCCTATTTGTTGGATGTTTTTTATGGGAACTATTTACAAAATCTATGGTGAGCTGTGGAAACCCTTAGAAGAATATGTGGCTAATAGAATTGGTGAAGATCATTCATTTATGTTTGTTCATAGATACATGTAGGAAATTGAAAAAATATGAAATTAAGTTTACCCTCAGATATATCATGAAATCCATGGGAAAGCTATGCTCAAGCTGTCCAAGAACATTCTAAGGACACTACACAAATATGGAGACTACTAATTATATCCAGATATTATTGTCATTCAAATTTAAGGGACAAGGACTTGTCCATTATTGCTACCACACCATGTTCTAGATAATATTAATGAAAAAAAAATTAGGTTTATAATAGTATTGATGAGTAATTATTCATAGGCATCTAGATTGTTATTTTAATACTCCCATGAGCATCGACCAAATGTAGTATGTAGTCAGAGCACATTTCAACTAGGCTAGCTAAATCATGATGAATTACAATTTAAAATTGGTACCATTTAGAGAAAGGGATCTGATTAAAATGGTTATAAGAACTTTAAATATCTTTAGGAGAAGAAGAAGGTACATGTTTCTTATCATTATGAGGAGTATGACCATGATCCCATCTTCTAAAATATGCCTAATGATTCAGCTATATGGAATAATATGAATGATAAGTTGATGTCCATGGTCTTGGATTAAGAATTATAGTATAAGCCTTAGGCAATTGAGGAAGAATCGAAGAGGGAATTGAATCACCAATGGCCACCATCCTAGCCTCATGTCTCTTAACAATAAGATCAACCTCCTTCTCCTCTACAAGAGACTATAAATGAGCAACCAACTGACTCTAGTGTCCAAAATGAATCTAATCCTCATCTCAAAATGGATATTATAAAGGGTCTTTCAAGTCTCTAAGTCACTTCCTCAACAAAAACTCCTGACACTCAAGTTTTGGGCATAGAAAATAGAAGATATAGGTTGGTAGCTTCTCTAGGTAAAGAAAGGAAGTTCAATTTTATGATGACTCTTTTTCCCCCTTAAAAAATGTGACATAGGTGAGTCTTTTAGATTTTTTTCAAGCTTCTTTTTCTTCCATTCTAACTATTCCTAATTTTCCCACATCTATTATGGTTATCCCTTCATCACTTACATCCATTTGTGATAATACCTTTACTCATGGTACCTCTACCATTTCACCTCCAAACACATTTAATCCCACCTCCATAACAACTATTATCATGCCTTCAGCACCATCTCTTATAATGGCTCCTTCCACTTCTATTCCTTCAACTATTACCTTCCATTCCACTTTCCACTCCCCCCATCATCACCTATAAGAAGAAGCCCAAGGATTATGCTACTCTTACTAAGAGCAAATATTTGGAATAAATACCATATATTGGTTGATATACCATTGAGGAGTCTCATGACAGGAAAAAATTAGAGGAATATGAGAAATAAAATGAAGGAAAATCTTAGGCAGGGTTGCTTATAGAAGAAGAAACAAAACTAGTTTCATTGGTTAATTACATAGATGATGAAGATGAAAAAGATGATTCTAAAGAAAAAAATAAGCCGAGCAAGGAAATATTCAATAAAATCACCTAAATGATGAAAAGGTGGAGTTTGAGAAAGTTAAAGCCTTGAGTCTAGGAAACCAAAAAGTCCTCATAAATTAACTAATCCAAAGGATTATTAAGGTAGTATCTTCTACTGTTTCTTCATCTATCAATGTTGAAATTCTATTTGTAAGTCTATTTTTTTTTATTTCTCAAGGTTTTGTATTTATTCCTCCTAATAGTTCATTAATTCTTTCCCCTTAGTCAATAAATATTTGAGAGAAGACGGTTCATTTTAAAGAATAGGTAACTATGTCTATTTTTGATCTTAAGAACCTACCCATTTCAAAAATAAAGTTGGAAGAAATAAGACTGCCCATTCCACAAGCCTCACTAGTACCCTCAACCATAATAACCATGGAGATAACCCTTGGTTTGGTCAGGTATATAGCTAATGTCTTGTCAAGAAGAGAGCCTTTTTTAAGGGAGATAATTGTCCACCAACATCTCCTATTTCCCACTCAAATTAATACTTCCACAATTCCTCCATTAATTACACCTACTCTTATGAATCCTCCACCTTATTCTCAAGGCATAACTATGATTGAATAAATAGGGGTTCTCATATTTCAGTAATGGGTGAAAGAGATGCAGGAAGACAAGGATGATGGACAAAATCTAGTTATAACCAAATTGACAACATTATCCACCAAGATTGATAAGAAGAGTGGGACAATTTAGAAGGTAAAGAAGAGGAAGGGAGTGCACCTTGGTACAGGTGAGGAGATGGATTTTAAGAAGAGAGAAAATATTTTTCCTCTTACAAATAAATTGAAGAAGAACCTAACGGACCCTACAAAATATATTGTTAACTTTAATAATTTTGTTGATTCCATATGGGAATCCTCAAAATAAATACACTATAGTATTGAGGAGGCATTGAGAAGGTAGAAACAAATAAAAATCACCTAGTCCCCTAAATAAATTATTGTTGATGTGCATAGTACAACCAATAAGTTGTATGATATTTTGTATAGTATTTAGGCCTCTAAAGCAGTACCCAGCCTAACCAAGTAAGCATCACCAAGATATGTCACTAGATGAAAGAATTAAAAAAGAGGTTAAATTTATTGATTTTGTATTCAAGGAATAGCTCTTTCAACCAATTGAATTTATTGTCTAGGATCAACATGATGTGATTCTTGAATTATGTCATTATGAAAAGAGAGGCCTTTCTCGATTGACTTAATCAGTTGAAGACATTATTTGGAATTTTTAATAGATATGAGAGTGAGGCCTTAGAAATTTTAGCAGATATGAGGGTCAATCATTTGATTACTCCTACTGGTAAGTTGGTCAATAGGAGTTATTTTGGTATCTGCCTTTATACCATAGTAGACAATTTTAAGGAGGTAGAGGAAACCATCTATAGAACCAATAAGGAGGTTCTACACCTGGTTAATTTTTATAAGAATAGAGTAATAAAGGTTTAAGCCTCAATCTCTAGCCTTAAAATCTTTGAGGAAAAGCAAGGTAGGTTAATATATGAAGCATGTAAAATTCTCACACCTTCCTTGCTCAATTTTTATATTATAAACAAAAAAATTGAGACAGAGGCACATTATTAGATAAACTTAAAGAAAAAAGAAAGATTCATCTTTAGTTTTAGTTACTCAACAAGCTATAAGTGTTACTATAATAGCTCAAGACTCTCAATATTTTAGGTTTATAATAATGCAAAATCCAACAAGTCCAGTATTCAATTCACCCATAATTATTCTTACGACAACTTCAGTTTCTTCTTCAACTCTTCTAACTATAAGTTCTACATTGATACTATGATTTGAAATGATTTTATATTTTCATATTTTTTTAAGGTGGAAATATAATTCATAACCTATTTATTGTACATACATATTGCATTTTTGATATAGAGTCTCAATTTAGACACTTCCATTGTGCATGCATATTTTGCATGATCTTGAGCCTATGGATCTATTTTTAGACTTGTAATTTTAGGAGAAGATTGAAGATATGAGGCCTTCCCATCTCAAGATTATAAATACATGTAACCTCTTAGATCTAAAGAGTGGAGAATTTTTTCTATTTAGACTAATATAAAATTTGAAAGAGTTCTAGTTGACTTTGTATTTATGTGTAAATATTGATTATTCTCTAATGATGTGGATTACTTGAGATGTTCTATTATTATGGTAACTTAATACCTAGATTTGTGTATGAGTTATTGATTTCAAATATAGTGATTCATTTTAATTTTTAGATGATTTGAATATATTTTACATACTAATCATAATCCTTCATGAATGTGTAATAGAAATCTAATAATTGGGCAAAATTTTACTTTGCATGTCTAAGTATATTATATTTGATTGTTGGTGTGCTATAAAAACTTTGACACTTAATTTTCCATATTTTCATTATGTACTTTCATAATTAGAATTGGGCATTTGCCATTTTTGCATAAGTAAATTTTCCTTCACCTTGAAGGTAATATTAGGTGATAACTTAAAGGGAATTATAATACCCTAAATGTATCTCTTTGGAGATAACTTTCAAACATGCACAAGATTAGATTTGTCCTTCAAGTTATCTCATAGGATATACCTTCAAGTTACCCATGAATATATTTCAAGGCTCTTAAAGGCATCTCATATGCTATGTACATACATTCAAAAACCACCCCTGAGAGTTCTCAAGGGTACATATGAGCACATTCTATGCACCTTAATAGAAACAAGTACTACTTCCTAGGCCCAACCCAAGCTTGCATCTCTATAATGATATTTTGAAAATTTTCTAAAGAAAAATTACTACAAGAAAATTAAATAGAGATAGGTAGTATGGACAGGGAATTTGGTTGTATATAAGGTTGAAATGTGTAGAGTCCTATATGGCTTGCCTACTTTGATGCACACTCACCTAACTAGGTTTATCTTCATGTGTTCATCACTTCATAGGATTTTCCTTGAAGGTCATTGTCAAACATTTAAGGGGAGAATGAAGGTATATACCAACATGCATATGAGTATAATTTTATTTCACATTGAAATCACTATTGGGTGTTAAAATAAATTATTCTTTCCCTCACTTACCCTTATCTCATATTTGAATATCCCCCTAAGCAACCATATTCATTGTAGTAGTTTGAATTTGAAGTTTTTGGGAGTCATTTGGTGTTTGGATGGAAAATAAAGTGGTAGGTGGAAGGAGAGTTAGTAAAAGACAAAAAATTGAGACAAAAATATAATATAAGAAAGGGGATAGAGAAGATATTAGTGAAACACCAATAATCACAAAAATATAACAACTTATAGAAAAATACTAACAGAAAAAGAAAGTGCATAAATAATGTAGAGTTTTAGCCTAGAGGAAGTAGATTAATACAACAAAAGGTTGTGTAAGTCAAATAAAGAACATCATCCTAGAAAAGAAGAAAATAAAGAAGATAAAATGTAATAATAGTCTATAAAAAATAGGGGAAGAAAAGAATAGAGAATAAAAATAAGACAAATAGACAAGTCTTGTACAAAGTAAGAAGAATAAGAAATATAGTCAGTAGAATAGAAGGAAAGTATAAAAGTTTTTTATAATCATTTTATAATATATGTAGCTATGTAAGTTTATGCATCAAATTAGTTTGTATTATAATTTTAAGAACAAATTAATATATGAAATTTGAGTGCTTTTTTGTATTAATACTCTACCCTCCCCTGCTATATCCTTCTTGAATGATCATTTTGTGAATTTACAACACTTGTGTCAAGCTATGGGATTAGTCTGAAGTTTAGTTTTTTTTTGTCCTTATCCACCTAGGCCTACACATTCTAATTTTTTGACAACAATTGGTATTAGAACCCTTAGGTTGTAATCCCATTTAAAGATTGTAGTAGGTAGTTTTGGTTCATTACATCATCCCCCTACATTGATGGAAAGTATTATGATGTGTGGAACATCAAAATGAATACCATATTTGAATCTAAAGATCTATGGGAGTTGATTGAAGGTGGATATAATGAGTTTTTAGAACTATCAGCCTTCAATTCATTAAACCAAGCACACAATAATGCATTGAAAGAGAATAAGAGAAATGATGCCAAGGTACTTAGCTACAGACAAATGCCATTAACTGGTTCAATCTTTCTTAGGATAGCAATGGTTTTCCATTATAAACAAGCATGGGATATTCTTCAAAACACCTATTAAGGAAGTGATAAGGTGAAGCTTGTCAAGTCACATCTCTTAATAAGGGACATTAAGACCCTACAAATGAAAGATAATGAGTCTATCAAATACTTCTTCATAAGGACAATAAATATTTTCAATCAAAT
Organism: Torreya grandis; assembly: GCA_037957365.1. Lineage (NCBI taxonomy): Eukaryota > Viridiplantae > Streptophyta > Pinopsida > Cupressales > Taxaceae > Torreya > Torreya grandis. Next base: position 787,135 of record JARHVA010001385.1, read on the forward strand.
GAAAATATGTGGTGATACTCTTAAATATCATAGGATCATAGAGAAGGTGTTGAGGATCCTTATAATCAAATTTGACTATATATTGGTTACAATTGAAGAGTTAAAATATTTTAGATGAATGATAATAAATGAGTTAATGGGTTCATTGCAAACCCATAAATAAAGGATGAATAGGTGAGCCACCTCCTCCCATGAACAAGCATTTAATACCAATGAGAATATGAGAAGAAGGGGTATAAGATCAAACAATAAATGAAGGGGAAGAACTTGCAACAGTCAAGAAGTGGAGTGCATAGTCATAAAGAGTCACATAGAAGAGGAAGAGGAAGGAACAACAACAATTCTATATTAGAATATACATAAAGGTATGATAAGTCTAACATCCAATGTTATTACTTCAAAAGGTATAGACACTATGCAAGTGGGTGTAGAAATGAGGAGTATGATATGAGTAGGTGGAATTCAAATTTATCTCAAACACAATAGGTTATACCTATTAGGAATGAGAAAGGTGGAAACATGTTCATAACATGTAACATTATGGAGCAAAGTGGTAAAGAGACATGGTACTTGGATAGTGGTTGTATAAACCACATGAGTGGGATCAAAGATATTTTAAACCACATTGATGAGTGAATCAAATAAAAGGTAAAGATATGAAATAATGATAAGGTTCTTTTCATGGGCAAAGGCAACATATTTATTCACACTAAGCAAGGAAATAAAATACAAATTCAATAAGTTAATATGTGCTCGGGATGAAGTAAAACCTTATTAGCATTGGGTACCTTGTTCAAAAGGGATACAAGGTTAGATTTGAGAATGGTGAATGCATGATACTTGATAGGAGTGGCTAAAATAGGCAAATTATAGCAATCAAGATAATAATTAATTGGATGGTTTTTTTTAGAATACAAAGTGATCTCACAACAACATTCAAAACTATAGAAGATGAGTCTACTTTTTGACACCTAAGATATGGTAATTTGATATTTTGAGGGTTTAACCTTGTTTATAAGAAGTAGATGTTGAGAGGTTTTCCCCTTATACAATAGCCAAACAAAATGTGTGAATGATGCCTATTAGGGAAGTGACATTGGAGTATATTTCCCATGGGTAAAGAATGGAGAGCCAATGTTTATTTAGATCTGATCCATTAAAACTTGTGTACTCTAATGAATATCCCCTCCCTATAAGTAATTCCTACTTCATTATATTCATAAATTATTTTAGTTAGAAGATATGGGTGTATTTTTTGAATAACAAATCAGATGCATTTGATAACTTCAAGCAATTCAAGACCATGGTGGAGAAATAAAGTGGTAACTACATCAAAAAATTTGGGATGGATAGAGGGGGATTGTATATCTCTAATGATTTCATGAATTTTTGTAAGGATCATTAATTTTTGATAGTCTAATTATGGACTACAACAAGGTAGCTACAAACTTTGATAGTTCAACTATGGACTCCAAAAGGGTAGCTATAGACTTTGATAATCTAGCTACAAACTTCAATAGTCTAGCTAAAATCTTAATCAAGATAGTTATGGACTTTAACACTCTAGTTATAGACTTCAGTAGGGTAGCTAAGGACTTTAAAAATCTAGCTATAGAATTTGATAGTCTAGATCCAAACAAGCACATAATGAGTCCAAAAGGATATGGACATATAAAGAGAAGTTATAAAAATGTTTTGAACACTAATAAAAGTCCTGCATACCATGGTAAGAAGCTCAAGAATAATGGGGAGTGTTAAAATAATTTTTTCTTGCCCTCATATACCCCTATCTCATCTTTAAAGTTCCCCCTTATCAATCATATTTATTATAGTAGATTGAATTTGGTTTTTTTGGAGTTTTTTGGTGTTTGGAGGGTAAACAAAGTGATAGGTAGAAGGATAGTTAGTAAAATTCAAAAAATGAGACAAAAATTAGTAGATGTGTAAGTTTATGCATCAAATCAGTTTGTATTAGAGTTTTAAGAACAAATTAATATATGCAATTTGAGTGATTTTTATGTTAATACTCTACCCTCCCCTATTCTATCATTATTACGTGATCATTTTGTGTATTTATAACAATTGTGTCAAGATTTAGGATTAGTCTAAAATTTAATTTTTTCTCCCCTTATCCATCTATGCCTACCCATTCTATTTTTCTACCAACACTGGGTGATAACTTGAAAGGCCTTGAAATATCTTAAAGGTATCTCCAAGGAGATACCTTTCAAACATGCATCAAAGTTAATTTCTCCTTTAAGCTACCTCCTAGGACATACTTTAAACTTACCCACTAAGGTATTAAAATTCCCTTGAAGACATCTCATAGAATATACCTCAAAGGTATTTGTCATATATTCAAGGGGATGTTGAAGGTATCTCTTAGTAGATACCTTCAATATGGACACAAGTATAGTTTTCCTTCACCTTGAAGTTATTATTGGGTGATACCTTGAAAGTCCTTATAATACCTTCAAGGGTACCTTAAAGGTATCTCTTAGGAGATACCTTGAGTGGAATTATATATTTGGACTATGTACTTCATTGATTGGACTAACCATATCAATGATGAATTTGACTGTTTGTGACTTGAGCATGTAATTGAATAGTATAACTAAGTTTTAGTCAAATGTTGAGCAAGATTGGGGAAGAGAAAATTAAAAAAATACTTGGAATTATGGTTATGAGAATTCTAAAACCTTTAATTACCACCTTATTATTATGCTAATATAAATTAGGTAGGATTACATGCTTCCTTATAAATTGAGTGTCAACCCTAAGATGTTTATATTTCGTTAGAGTATCACCATATTATCTATTGAAATACTTTAAAATTATAGAATAATTTAACTATAATACCATATCAAACTCAACCACTTTTGATGTCATCGATAAATTAAGTTTTAGATAGTGAAATTCTATGTGAAATTTGGGGTGGCAAACCCCTTGTAGGTATAGAATAATATCTGATAGTTGACTATTACTAAGGTAGGTAGTCTAGTTGATCAAAAAAAATTGTAAGAGAAATTGGCATTGTTATTATAATATCTCTATAATGATCATTATACTAATATAATATAACTATTAATATGGTTATTTGGGTTTTTTGGTCATATGATTTATGGATTTTTATCTTTAAGCCAATCTTGTGTTTTTCATCTGGTGTGTTTTATTAGGCAAGGGTCCCTCCAACCCTGATATCAATAAAAAAAGATGTAAGGTTTGGCATCAAAAGTCCTTTCCTATTTAAAATGGATGTATGTGACTGGTTGAGCCATATTAACTAATCCAATTACTATTTCAATCAATAGGTTTCATCAAGGGACTTTGTGCACTCGACCTCGTTAAGATATAAAGGGAAATGTTGATTTAGTTAACACAATGTGATGGTAAATTTATATAACCTGGTAAACATGGTGAGCATGTCTACAAGTCAATGGGTTAGTTAGATTATGGATGTGCCAAAAATATGAATTTAGATAACTCTGACCTTAACAACATTAAATTTAAAAACATTATGGTTCTAGTTTAGTAAATACAACTTTCCCATCCTATAAAAACTATTTATAAATATATAATTTCATTTCATTGAAATAATAAATCAAATAGATATGTAAATTCCCAAATTATAGTTGTTAAAGTAAGCCTTGGATATTAGATGGCTAAGGTAACAAATAATGCATTTATTTGGGAAAGATTCTTGAGTAGGGATAAGATAGGTCTTTATAAAGAAAGATTATGTAAATTCCCATATATATAAAAGGAATGCACACACACCTTATTTTCATACCTTATTATCAAACAATATCTAACATCCACCAAGCTTCTTCTAATTGACAAGTGTCTCCTTGAAGCCTAGATAGAGACACCCCTTTGACATAATGAGAATAAAAATCCAAAAAATTAGGAGACTCCCATATCTCCATATCTTTCTCTAATTTTCAATCTTGCTTGACTTTAATTTAATCCTTGACTTCATTCTTGTATTTAAATTTTTTGATAAATGTTTTCAATAGAAACTATTGACTCTCCATCATTTTTTATTCTTTTTCCACCTTAGCAAACAATCCATCAAGACTCTTGGACTCAATAGAGTTAGTCTACTTAGTCTTTACTACCTCAAGTTTCCATACCATAGATTGAATCTTCTTGTATTCTACAACCATCTTACCAACATGATCCTTGAGCTTATCTTAATTTATAACATAACCTTCTATAGTAACTTTATTATCATTCTTATGAGTAGAAGAATTGGCAATGATTACCTTTGGTTTCCATACTTGAGTTTATCCTTTCTCAAACCTTCTAGGAGCTCTATATCCTTTTACATACCTTGAAGACCTCTTAACTAATTTGGAAAAAATCTACCAATATGTCCACTCTTATGACAACTAAAATAAATAACATCATTCATACCTTTTGACAAATTTGAACTGTGATCAATTTTTGGCCAAAAACTCCTTCTATCATAGATCCATGAATGTCCAAACTTGAATGAAGTCATTTTATAGTCCTTAAATATATGACCATACTTATTACATGTATAATAATGACCATGAAATAAACTAGCATACTTTGAAGCCTTTGGTTGTCTAACAGAGTTTATTTCAGTATTCTTGACCTGATCTAGTTTCTTTTGATCTTCTTCAAGCTTGATTATCTTGATAACAAAATTTTCATGTTCATCCATCAATGAACCTAGATTTGTTTCCAATTGAATGATCTTACCTTATTTAGCTCTTATACTTGAAATTACAACCATTAACTAACCTATGAGAACTTGGATAGTCTCCTTATCACTCTTATCTTCTTTAACCATGTCATCTTTTATTCTACATACTTTTTCTATCAAAATTCCCTCAAGAGAACTAACTTGAACTTTAAGACCTTTGATCACATAACCCATCTTGTTATTTCTCTTCTTTTCCTTTAGTTCACCAAGTGTACTCATGATCTCAAATTCTAGATCAAATTATTCTTCCTCACTGTCATCTTCTCTAATATTATGATAAGCTTCTTTATCAAACATGATGTCCTTTTCTTTTGAACAACTTTGTTCTTTGGAACTCAAACTTGTCTTGGCATCTACTAGCTCAACCTTGAGATAATTGATAACATTCTCATCTTCTTTAGCATCTATCTTCAAAGTACATATATGTTCTTTAAGTTCCTTGATCACATAATTCCACTATCTATTTTCTTCCTTAAACTACTTAGTCATATTTGTACATATTTAGGATCACCTTCAAGCTATTAATCTTCCTCCAAAGGACCCACTCTGATACTAATTATTAGAGGTGCAATCACTAAGAGGGGGATAGTGAATTAGTGAACCCAAATAATCCAATTTCAATTTTGATCTTTACAAATGCTTAATCAGTTACCAAAAAAATTTATGAAGCATACACATCATTCATAGCAATGAGTAAGAGAGATAATGCAAGATCAATCACATAATATATGACATACATAAGAAACCCTCTTGGGGAATAAAACCCATTAGAACTTATAATTGGACTATTATCCTATAATAACAAGAAGTAATTTATACCATATACAAATGAACAAAGAACTACAATACCTATTTAGTGAGACTATAATCCCACAAGGTGTTGTCACACCTGTCTAGCTGAGCTACAATAACAACCATACTTTTTAGCAAGTTTCACCTTGTAAGGAGGCTGAAACCACCTTAGATTTTGAGCTACCACAACAACACCTAAGAACACTACCACCTTAGAACTGATGTCTTCAAAAACTGATGATGGATCTCTAGATATCACTCTTCTCACCTTTTAGCAATAACTCTATCCCCAAACACACCCTAGTTTCCAAAGCACATTACTACTTGAACCAACATATAAATATCAGTTATGACACATTGCATATCCCAACTAACCCCACTCTTCAAATCTACACACTAAATGCATCCTTGATATCAATAACTCTATCATAACTTCAACAACATGACTAATTGGTCATACACATAGTCCATAAATAGAGCTACCTCTCATATTAACTACCAAGCTCACATAGTCTTCACCTTGCCTTTGCTCACACTCAAGTATAAAAATCACTATTTTTCCAACAAAATTATGACCAACATGTCACATAAATAGTCCTCAAACTAATATTCTCATCAACTCATCCATAAGGCGCTCTACCCCTCCTTTTCTCCCTAGTTCACATATACAATCCCCTTTCAAAAAATCTCCCAAGTCTCTCTCAAATAGCCTCTAGAGCATACTCACCCATTCTACCTCTTCTAGTATTATTAGGTCCAATGACCTATGTTATCACCTTTAACACCTTGTTTAGACTAGCATGTCTAATCCTCTTCACTCTTTTTTGGTCTTCACTAACCTATACCTTCTCTTTCAAAGGTTATCTCCTTCATTTGGATCCACACTCACACTCACTCATTTAATTATTATAAGTATAGAAACCATCACATTTATTTTCACTATATATAAATCACTCATTATAATCACTACCTTGGTCATCCATTAGGTATGACTTAACCCTTAATTCAATTCTCACATGAAGACACAACTCTAAGAATTCTTCATAGGTTAGCCATAGGATCTATGGGTTACCCTTAAGTATCTACACCTTTTAATAAGGCCTTTGTATCTCTTATAGGTCTCATGCGAACCCATTTACTCCTTGATCACAAGCTTAAGAAAAAAAAACACGTGACCAATTTAAAATACATGGTTCCACTCCTTATGTCCCTTTTGACATCTTTAAATGATCATAGTCATCTTAGATCATGTTTGCATATGCTTGAACAACTCTAACACTGATCTAGTGTACAAGAACATCATGAAAGAATACATAGTCAACTTATTAATCATTTTTCATACTCAAAATATATTTATCACACCTCCAAAATCCACATAGAGCATTCTCATGGACTCTACAACACTCCTCAATAGACAAAACATCAAGAGACATCAAAAAAATATCTATATTATCTCAATTATTCTTCTCGCATCATTGTAGAACAAGCACAAACACATATTAAAATTTGATAATTAATATATTTGACTATACACACTTCTAGATCTTCAAATTAGATTCATTAGATGTGCCATGGAGTCCTTTACCACTTTGATTTTTACTACATGAGTAAATTCATCTTTCATCAAAAGATATGAATAAATTACTGAGCACTACATTTTCCCTTAGCAAATTCAAATATTCAAATGGCAATGGTCATAGTTAAACCTTAAACACAATGTTCATATCTCATGTCCTCTCATCTTAGATTAAAACACACACCATCGATCTTATTTTATCTTTAACACATAAGTACTAATGTTCAAGCGTTAAAACTCTATCAATTTGATCTCATCTCATGAAATATTGAAATGTTGACTCCACACACTTCATCAATCTCTATAGAACAACCAAGTCTTTAACTAACAACACTGACTATTTGATCAATTTGTATGAACACCCACTTGCCATTAGAACCTTATCATGCACCTTTGATTAGTTTTTATATATCATGTACCTATCCTCATCTCACTACTTCCTAACTTATTAGATAAATGTGCACTATCAATCTTGCTTGAGATTTAACTTATGTATAAATGACTAAGTATGGGAACCATTGAAATATGTCTGGAAGGCCAACTTTACATAGTCATAACTTTTTCCTTGATTAATCTCATGTCCTAAAAATTGTACCATATGTTCTCTTTTAAAAGAGAAATCCAACCATGTATCAAATTACTATTGAAACCTTCACACAATTGAGATATATCACCATTATAATGACTTCTCAAAATATTTTGTCACAAAGCCAACTATGCTTAGAATTTGTCTAGGAGACTAACTTTGCTCCTACATAATTTTTGCCATGTTTTAACTCATGATCTCAAATTTAACGCAAATCAACTATGTTCAATAATAAAAAAACCATATGATTAGTTTCTCTTGACACCTTCACACATAAAATATATAATACAATCAAAATTCTCACTCGGCTCTTCTTACCACATTGTAAAATTGGTTAAGTATGGGAAAACATAGTCAAACTACCTGGGAACACAAATTTGCATATGCATATCTTTTGAAGCACTTTGTCGCATGATCTAAAAATTGGTGAAAATAAACTAGGAACAAAAATTAATAAACTCATATGATCACCTTCTCCTAAAATTTCCACTCATGTGAGATATGCCACCATCAAAATTCTTACTCAGCTCTTCTTGCCACTTTGAAAATTTGGCTAAGTCTCAGAAAACATTGTCAAAATGCCTGGGAGCCCAACTTTGCACCCTCATATATTTAAATGCATTTTGATGCATGAATTGAGATATGTCACATAAAAACTAAGGATTAATGTGATAATAACCACATAAACATCTCCCCCTAACTCATCCACACATGGTAATGGTCATGTCAACAAACTACCTACTCAAATATTTTGCCACTAGATCCAAACTATCTAGATGAAAACTATGGATTACCAGATGATTTCTAATTATGCACATATCCTCTTAAAACAATATATAACATATTAGGTACATCTTACACATGATCCAATCACCATACTCATCCATGAACATCTCTAATCATTCCAAAACTAAAGATTAATCAATCCTCCTTTAAGCACACTAAGACAAACACATTGTACACTTTGTCATTGTTGCTTAGTCTATCAAAGCACTTCATCCACTCACAAAAACACTTGCATGCAATCATCATGACATCATTTTAAAATCTGCAACATTATTTTGTTATCAAATATAGTTTTTTATCCAATCATATTTAGTTATTTATTTATTTTTTAACAACCTTTTTTGGGTAAAATATTCCTAATTTTTCTAAGTAGCATATTGCACAAAATTTTAAAGAACATGGGACTAAAAATTAGGAAAAAATTAATAAATTTTCTCAATATCAACCCCTCCAAAATAATTATGATCCCATAACATGGGACCCCTAATTAAGCATGTCGTTATCATGTGCATCAAATTTCATGTCATCATGATTTGGGGTGCTACAGACTAGGTAGGTAGGATGTTGGTGTATATGGATTAAAGCTAACATGACACCTTTTTTATTCATCACTTTTCCACATCACTAATCATTATTGACATGACCTTTATTTTGACATTCTGTAGGATGTCCGTAGACTAAATTTACTAAACCCACCTCCTCATGGTGAATATGCATAAATCAAAGAAACTTATTTTAACATAATATAGATAAATAAAATACTTAACTTACCTAATAAGATGTTTCATAATAAGTAGAGTTTCACCCCTTTTTATTATATATATACATGGAAGAAATAAACTGAGTGGTCCCCTTATTTTTGTATATTTAAATCATCAATGGGTTGTTATCATGGAAGAACCAGGTTCTTCCATGAGAATAACTTCATTTTTGAGGTTTTGAACAAATTATTCCTTGTTTATAGGCTTTTGGTATACTTTGAGTCTATGCCCATTTACCAACAAAGTATTTTGAGTTCCATCTATTGGCAATAAATGTATTGATTCAATATCAAATACATTTTCTAATTGGTATGGTCATATCCATCTTATTCTCAACTTTCCCTTGAATTGATGAAACTTGGAGTCAAACAAGAGTGCTCAGTCCCCTTCTTGAAATTTTCTCTCTTTGATGTGGGAATCATGCCACACTTTTTTTTTTGAAAACCTTTAATGCCCATACCTCAATTTTCAGAGTCTAGATGTGTCTTTGATGATTGTCTTCAATTCCATTTGATGTAGTACTATTGTAATTTTGAGAGGATTAATTTGCATATTTAGAGGAAAAATATAGTTCCATTTCATTTTAATTGTAGCTATAATGTTCTTACTTTAGCAAAAAAAAAAACACAAAAAAACAACATAATGAGATGATACAACACTCTTAAAAAACATAGAGATACTTCTCCTCAATTACACTTTCATTGCTTGATTGCTTTCTAATATATAAGTGGTTTACAAATGCTTCTTTTTAAATAGGTCTCATTTTTATATTTATAAAACTTATTAATTGTGACTTAGTAACAAAATTAAATAATTACTACATAAAAAAAACATCATACCTTACAAGTATTTAATTGGGGTGGAGTAAATTACAAATTCTAACAAAATGCTCTTTCCACTTGAAATATGGTGAGATTAAAGACTAGATAATTTAAATAGATTAATTATAGTGTTGATTCATAATTAAATATATGTTTTATGTGTGAGATTAAATTGGATACAGTGAGATCATTTGACACCATTTACATGTTCATAGTAATTAATACATTAGGATAATTAATAAAGTTAATGTTCTTGTCAGTTATCAAAATCATATTTGATTAGCATCATGGTGGAGAAAATCCCCAATATTCACATCATAAGAAATTAATATTTATTTAATTACTCTTTGATTGTGTTAAATTAATGTGAGATTAATATGGTGTTATTCAAGCAATTGATCTTTCACTAAGGTGTCAATGTTGAATATCTAGATCGTGTTAAATTAATGTGACACAGATTAAAATGCTAACATTCAAGTGATTCATCTTCTTCCAATGTGTCAATGATAGTATGATTTTAAAGAATTTAACAAAGGGTTCATTCATGATTGGACATATCATCTTAAAGAGTGACAACGTTACCTATTTTTTTGCTTATAAATACTATAGGCTATTTATGTTTTGACATTAGTTTTATTATCCAATTGAAAAGGCTAAAACATAAACTAAAATGGCAATCAACTTTAAGATCAATATAATGCATTGGTGGATCAATATCAAAGTACACATTTAGATAACCATACCATATTGCTAGGATTATTTTAGCTATATTGAATCTCTACTCCATGGGATTAATGGTTAGTTTTTTCTTCTGAGTGATTATGTTATAATTTAGTAATTACACTTTTAGGAAGTATACTTATTCACATATGAAAGAGTCTTAATTTTGAGGAAATTATGATAATAGTTATGACATCATTGTGGATTTAGAGATTCCACTATCAATAAAATTTGGATGATGAAAATTAGATTTTGAAGCCTGATATAGGAAATTTGAATCCTGACATGGGAAACTTGAAGCTCAAGATGATATGGTCAAAATATATTAAATAATAGTTGATATTATGTAAATTTTGGCTCTGAATTATTTTATATCATACGTGAATATTTTTTTGTACTATGTAAGATACATTACTAGTGAATATAATAAATTTTGGTCTATTAAGTGACCCTGGGTCCACATTGTATTGAATTTAACTATATTTTTTAATTATTTATTTATTGCACATTTAACTTGTATTTGGAAATTTATTTTTTAATTTGATAGAAGCCCTAAAATATTATTAAATTTTTTATCTAGTCATCACTCTAAAATTATTGTTGAAGATGACTAAGTCACTGTTAACTAAGGATTCATGGCTTTCCTTCTTGCATTCTCTTGGTTATAAAATAATGTTTCATACAAGGTATTATGTAAATCACAAATAAAATTCATAATGAAACTATATGAAAAAAAATAACATAACTTTCTCAATTATGTCTTACTAATTATTTAAAGTGCTTATCTTACTGTTACACTCAGATTTAGAATGCATGTATGAATTTGAATTGATGGTTATATTTATGATGCTATTCTTTTGGACTTGTTTAAGTAGAAAATACATTATTACAATTTAGTTTATTAATTTGATTCCTTTAGGGATATAATTTATAATTAACATAGTGTTTAGGCATGATTTGAAATCATTGATTCAATGTTTAAGGGACTATAATAAATAATATGGTTTAAAATTATTGACTATTGGACTCTTCAAAATTTCATTGGTAAAAAATGAATTTTTAAATTTACTTTAAAAAAAGAGATATAATAAATATTTCTAGTTTTTCTATTTAATATATGGTTTGGAAAGATAACAACCCATATTTTTTGTGTGAGTAACACATAATTAATTGTATATGGGCTCAATTCATAGAAATCTATAGAATTTCATTGAATTTTTTATTAATTAGAGGTGGCGTAGGGTTGGACTAGGCAAAAATGAACCCTAATCTAATGCCTAAAATGGGTATACCTAGGGTACCCTCAATCATGCTCATGTACATTTTTCTAGTGCATGTGCACAATACTTATAAGTCATGGTGTACGCAATGGATGAATGGTGGTTTTCCACATCTTTTATTTGCATAGAGGATCAAATTTGACTAGAATTTAAATGTTACAAGAACCATGATTTGGTACACATCAAATTTGGGAATCGATGAGATGTTTATGTGATAAATGTCACTAAATTATATGTTCATGATTTATAGAGATACAATGTTTGAAATTATTCTGTAGAGATGAGATCAAAGCCTAAAAAAATAGAAAATTATTGTTTGAAAAATTATTAAAATAATAAATTCACACTTAATGAATCAAAATTTCATTTCCTACAAATATTTTTTTTGCTTGCCTAAAAGTGTTATATTTATTCTTTATGAATATCTTTGAATATTAACTCTGTATAGCCATAAGTTGACTATCCCCCGTATACCATGGTTATATAAAAATCCTTTAAATTACCATTACAATCAACATTGAATTTATTACAAGGCCCTTTAAGGTATATCCTAGGGGATACCTTGAAATAAAATTTTAATAGTGTGCATGTTCAATGTATCGACTAGGAGAACCCTTAAAGGTATTATAAGACCCTTTAAGTTATCTCCTAAAAGATACTTTGAAGGACATTATAGTAAAATAAAGGGCACCTAAAAGGTATCTCATATTAGATACCTTTCAAACATGTATAATTGTAAACTTTAAGGTATTTCAAGGCCCTTTAAGGTATCTCCTAAGAGATACCTTGAAAGAAAATTCCAATCATGTGCATGTTCAAGGATTGCATAAACTGACATGGAATTAATAGTTATGGAACATAAAAAAATGAATATAAGTTATATTTTCATGTTAACCCCTATATTTTCATAAATAACATAGGTATTTTTTATGTTTGTCTAGGTAGCTATGTAGGTTGAACATGAATATCTTTGCACGATAACTTTGTATAGCCATAATTCCCCCACATGTCATAGTTATATCAAAAACCTTGAATGACCATTGAAATCAATGTTTAAAGTATTACAAATCACTTCAAGTTATATCTAAGGAGATACCTTGAAATAACATTCCAATCATGTGCATTTTTAAGGTATCTATTAAGAGAACCTTTGAAGGTCCTAAAAAACCCTTCAAAGTATCTCTTAGAAGATACCTTGAAGGAAATTATAGTAAAATCAAGGGTACATTGAATTTATCTCAAATGATATACATTTAAACATGTATAAGGGTACCCTTAAAGGTATTAAAAGGCCATTCAAGGTATCTCCTAGGGGATACCTTGAAAAAAAATTCCAATCATGTGCATGTTCAAGGATTTCATAAACTAACATGGCGTTAACAATTCTAAAACATAATATAAGATAAAACAAGATAAAATAAAATAGAGTAAACATTGTACTCTAGACATACATAAAAGAATATTAAGAAAACTATAAAAAAAACTAGTCTATTAATATCTATCCCACATCATAACCATATTCCATCACATTAGAGTACTATACATAATGTTTTATACAACTATGTCTCATTACATTCTAAAATTTTAGAATATAAAAAGAAAGACTCTTGGAATTATTATATCTATCACTTTGTTTAAAATTCTAAATAAATCCAAAATATCATATAGACTATGGAGGTGGTGCCAAATTTTGGCCAAGCTATTACGTAGGTTGTGATTGAATATCTTTGTACATTTACTCTAAATAGCCATAAATTGATTGTACCCCACATGCTATAGTTATATCAAAACCCTTACAATGAACATTTTAATCAACATTGAAGCCATTACAAGGCCCTTCTAGATATCTCCTAGGAGATACCTTAAAATAACATTCTAATTGTGTACATGTTCAAGGTATTTACTTGGAGAACCCTTGAAGGTCCTAAAAAATCATTTAAGTTATCTCCTAGAAGATACCTTGATGGAATCTCCTAGGAGATACCTTGTAAACATTCATAAGGGTACCCTTGAAGGTATTACAAGGCACTTCAAGATATCTCTTATAAAATACCTTGAGAAAAAATGTCAATTCTGTGAATGTTCAAGGATTCCATAAACTAATATGACATTAATAATTTCATAATATAAAAAACATAATATAAGATAAAAAAATATAACATAAAATAGAATAAACATTACGCACTCCCAAAGGCAAGATAGAGAGGTATAAGGCAAGATAGACTTGGGATTTTGATGACCTACCAAAAGGAAAAGAGGTTATAAGAATCAAGTGGGTCATAGGAATTGATATTTTCACTAAACCATTGTCAAAATACATTATTATGCACTTAAGATGAAGGTTAGGGGTCATTAATGTAGCAAATTTTGGCCTATAAGGTTTTATGTCAGCTCTATACTCTAACAGACTAGCTCCATACTCCAATAGGCTAGCTCTAGACTCTAATAGGATTGGTATAGACTCCAATAGGCTAGATCTAGACTCTAATAGGATAGGTCAAACCCCAATACAATAAAATTAGACTCCAACATCATAGATATAGAATTTAATAGTCCAACTAAAGACTTCAATAGGGTAGTTATAAACTTCAATAGTCTAACTATGAACTTCAATAGTCAAGCTATGGACTTCAACATGATAGCTATGGACTTTAAAAGTCTAGCTAAGGACTTCAATAATGAATCTATGGACTTTAGTAGTGAAGCTCTGAGCATGTAGAGAATGATTTAGAATGGATATATGTAGGTAAATAAAAGTTACAAAGATGTCTTGAAGGCTAAGAAAAGTCCTTCAGACTATGGTAGGAAGGTTAAGAATAAGGGGGATTGTTAAAATATTATTCTTTCCCTATCCTTCTCACCTACCTAGCCAACTCTGAAAAATATACAATAGGGGCATTTAAGCCACCAAACAAATTAAATTCATAACACTTTAAATTTGAAGTTTTGGGAGCTATTTGGAATTTTGAGGGAAACAAGGAAGTAGGTGGAAAAGTTATAAGGTAGTAGAGACAAAAATAAATAAGATAATAAAATAGAAATTGGAATGAGTAGAATAGAAGTTAGCATAGCAGCAAATGAAACAGAACTAAGTAGATGATATTCACCTACAAAATAACTAAGATAAGTGGCATAGGATATTTTAATGCATCAATAGTCACAGAGAGAGAATCTAGGAGTGAATATATTGTGGATATCTTCTTCCAACATAGTAATAGTTTGAAACAATAGGGCAAGTAGTTTGTTGACAATAAAAACTAATTTTTTCAAGAGATTACTTATAGTCTTAGATGTAAGTTTATTTATTTGATGTAATCATTTTAAGAATCAATATGATAAATGCATTTCTATGTTTTTACCTTTATACTCTACTCTCCCTTATTTTATGGTTCTTGCATGATTATTTTAGAGCATTTGCAACACTTATGTACAACTAAAACTTAGTCAATAATTACAATTTTTAAGGCCTATGTTTTTTGATCTATACCATCTCAATAGTCTCAATTTAAAAAAAAAATAGAATGTGCATGCCTAATTGGGGAAAAACTATCAATATCTCCTAGAAGATACCTTGGAGGACATTGTAGAATAATCAAGGGTACCTTGAATGTATCTCCTAGAAGATAACTTTCAAAAATTTATAAAATTACCCTTGAAGGTATTACAAGGCACTTCAAGGTATCTCTTAGGAGATACAATGAAATAAAATTCCAATCACGTGCATGTTCAATGATTTCATAAACTAACATGGCATTATAAATAACATAATAGAAGATATGACAAGATAAAATAAATTAGAGTAAACACTGCACACTATTCATATGTACAAGAATCTTAGGAAATCCAACTCAAAACTAGTCTATTAATCTCTATCACACATCGAAACTATATTCTATTACATCAGAGCACTATATACATATTTTTACATGAGTCTATCTCTACACATTCCATTGTTTTGACATAAAAATGGAAAGACTCTTGGCATTATTATATCTATTAATTGGCTTACAAGGTTGAATAAATATAAAAGATTATATAGAATGTGGAGGTGGTGCAATATTTTGGCCAAGTAGATGTGTAGGTTGAGGTTGCTCATACTATGCCTTTGTATCTTTCCTTCTCTTCTACAAAATTTCTTGTAGCTCCTAATATTGAATGAACTTAGGTTATTATATCAATTTCATAATAGTTGGTTCAACCTATGAGAGATCATGCTTGAACATTTTATAATTATCAAGTAATTCCCACACCATGGTAAGCAAAATGTATAGTGGAATATGAATGGCCATCATATTTTTAAAATATTATTTTTTTGTGATGGTAAGGAAGATTCTTGAATTTGGTAGATTAAGTTGGATATCTGACATAATACCATCTAACCTATCTATAGTCCTTTGGGATTGAATAACTAAAAATGTGTTCTACATTGTCTCATTATACCACACCTAGAGATTTTTAATCACATTATACCTAGAGTCTAATAACTATTAAAGTGTGTAGTTCATTGATTCTCTAGTATCCATTTGATCACTCATTATAGATTTATCTTTATCCACCATTATAAACTTTGGTTTCACAATATCCAATGATTTGTCAACAACCTACCTCTAATCAAGCATTCTTTGGGATATCTACTTAGCTTGATGTGTAATAGTATCTTGGAATTGTACATATTTATCTAATATTCCATAGATGGATTGTCTTTTAGCATGGATAGCCTACCCTACATGGATAAAATTCATCTTAAATTTTCAAAAATATGCATACATAGTACTTAATTAGATTAAGGTGGCACTGATGAAGATAGGGCCATTTCAAATGTATCCTTGGGTTTAGCTACACAACCTTGCATTAGGATAATATTTTATAAATTACAATGGTGGTATGTAGGTAACAGTGTCGATGATTTGTGAAATGGAGATGGTGATAAATATTTCTTATAAGCATTCCAATCCATTAGGATTTTGAGATTAGCCTATGTAATGTGCGTAAAGGGGATTGATAGCTTATGATTTGTTCAAGATTAAGATTATCACTAAGGTTCATGTTTCCCTTAATGTCTATTATTTTCAATTGATTCTCACTTATAAGCTACTCCATTTTGTCTACATTTCTCTAAACCTAAATTCCAACAAAATAATTTTTCACAATCTGGCTCTACCAATCCAAAATATTATCCCTCACATTGTCTCCAGTGTTTGAAGATTATTGCAACACAATGTCCATCTCATATGGACTTCTAAAATATGGGAATTTAAGCCACCAAAAAAATTAGATGCAAAACAATTTAAATTTGAATTTTTGGGAGGCATATTTGGCTTTTGGGGGGAAACAAGGAAGAAGGTGGAAAAGTTAAAAGCTAGTAGAGACAAAAAGAGATAAGACAAGAAAATAGAAAGTGGAAGGACTAAAAAAGAAGTTAACATAACAATAGTTGAAATAGAAATAGGTGGAGGATATTCATGATCAATAACAATTGAGAAAAGTGGTATAGGATATTTAAACATAGTAGTAGTCAGAGAGAGAGAGAGAAGATAGGAGTGAATAGAGCCTGAATATCTTCCAATGCAACAACAATCTACAAAAAACAGGGCATGTAGTTTGTCGACCATAAAGAGTAGAAGATAAACTAATTTTTGTAGGATATTTATTATAGATATAGCTATAAGTTTATTCAATTGATGTAATCATTTTATGAATCAATATGAAAAATGCATTTCTATGTTTTTAGACATATACTCTGATCTCCCCTATTTTATGGTTCTTACATGATCATTTTAGTACATTTGTATAACTTGTGTACAACTATGGCTTAGTTAGTAGTTATAGTTTTGAAGGCCTATGTTTATTGGTTTGGACTAGCTTAGTAGTCTTAATTTATTAGAAAAAATAATGTGCAATCCCATGTGGGTAGTAACCAACAATATCTCCTATAAGATACCTTAAAGCTCATTGTATTAAAATTAAGGGTACTTTGAAGGTATATCATAGGAGATACCTTTAAAACATGTATAAGGGTACCCTTTAAGGTATTACAAGGCACTTCAAGGTATCTCTTAGAAGATACCTTGAAAAAAATTCCAAACATGTGCATGTTCAAGGATTCAATAACTAATATGGCATTACCAATTCTAGAATATAAACTACATAATATAAGGTATTAAAAAAATAGAGTAATCATTGCACACTGGGCATACATAAAATAATCTTAAGAAAACCATAACATGACTAGTTTATTAATATCTGTCACACATCAAAACCATATTCCATTACATCAAAGAACTATATATAGCTTTTTACATGGCTTTGTCTCTGCACATTCCATATTTTTAGCATATGTAAGGAAAGGCTCTTGGCATTATTATATCTATCACTTGGATTACAAGGATGAATACATCCAAAAGATCATATAGACTATAGAGGTGGTGCTAAAGTTTGGATAGGTAGTTGTGTAGGTTGTAGCTACTCAGAATGCACCTTTGTATCTAAATTTCTCTTCTGCAAAATTTATTTGATATCTTATGGTGGAATTTACTTAGGTTATTTTATTATTTACACAATATTTGATTCAACCTATGAGAGAACATTATTAAACATTTTCCAATTACCAAGTACTTCCCATACTATGGTAATTAAAATACATAGTGAAATCTAATGACCATCATAATTTGCACATCTTCTTTTGCAATGGTAAGGAAGTCTCTATAATTTGATAAGTTAAGATATATATCTAACACAATACCATCTAACTTATCTATAGTCCTTTGGGCTTGAATAGTTGTAAATGTGTTGTGCATTGTCTCATTATATGATACCTAGAGCTTCTTCATCCTGATACCCCTAAAATTTGATAATTTTTAAAGTGTGCATGTCATTGATTTTTCCAATATTTATTTGATCACTAATTATAGCTTTAGATTTATATACCATTACAAACTCTAGTTTCATAGTAGCCAAGGATTTGTCAAGGTGCTTCCTCTAATCAAGCACTCACTAGGTTATCTACTTATCCTAATACACATCAGAATCTAAGACCTATACATATTCATCTAGTACTTCATATATTGATTTGGTTTCAATTCAAAAATCCTACTTTGCATAGATAAAATGTATACCAAAATTTAAAAAAATATACACTATGTAGTACTTAACTAGATGGATGTGGCATTAATGAATATGGAGTCATTACAGATGTATCCTTAGGATATATTTGCATAGCCTTACATTGGGAAATGATCTAATAAATTTGTAATGATGGTATGTATGAAAGAGTATCGATGATTTGTGCAATAAATTTGGTAAACATTGATAAATATTTCTTGTAGGCATACCAATCCAACATGGCTTCTTGGATTAGCCTCAATAATGTGTGTAAAGGATATTGATATCCTATGAGTTATATGAGATTAACATTATCATTGATGATCATGGATACCTTAGTGTTTTGATCTATGTTTTAATCTCACTGCAAGTTGATCCATTTTGTCTATGTGTCTCTACACATGAAGTCCTGCAAAAGAATTATGCATAATTTGGCTTTGCCAATCCAAAATATTATCCCTCACATTAGTTATAGTGTTTGAAGATTCTTGAAATACAATTTCAATCTCCTCCATTATTATTTTGTGGCTCTCTATTATTTCCTTAGTAGTAGTAGCCTTAGAAAAAATTGAGCTCTAATGAGCCAGTGCTGCATTTAGTTATTGCTTCTAGTATACCATGTTTTGTGCAACTTATTATGCTTATATTATAACAACCTCAAAAATATTATGATACTCTTCCAATATAATCATGAGTATATCCACTTCTACTTTGATACCTTTCTTTAAGTAACTAAGTTCTCATAAATTATGTGAAGTGCACCAATCTATTGTCAGTTGAGAAATGAGTGTTGTCAACCTGCACTGGTTGGACATGACTTAATCACCAATGACTCATGTGAACAATGCTAGTCAAGTGTCTTTAATGGTCTTTTTAGCTTCTTTTAAGTATCCTTGGAGCTCAATGGTCTATGATTTGAGTTTGTTAGTCTCCTATTCCAATGATGTATCCTTTTGTGAAAATGATTCTTGAAAAGTAGAAACACCCTCCAATTGATTTGGTAGTGGTAAGTGAGAAACATCTAAGGATGATTCATACCTAAATAGGATTATGGATAAAGTGGTCATTATATCTATTGGATGTATGCACAACATGTTTGAAATATGAAAATAAATGTTAGTGCACCTAAAAACTATCATGGGAACATCCCATAACCACACTTCTCTACAAGAAAATGCATAATGTTGAACTGGCACCCTTTGGGTGGTAGAGTCACCATGTGGTGCATTTTATTCTTGCAATGTGTGATCTACCAAATCCTATTGAATTTAGAATTGTAATTCCTATTGATGATGTTATTTTGCCTAATCCTCTCCTTTTTTTGTTCATCCTCTACTTTTTGTGGTCGTTCTACTTCTTTGTACTCTAGTTGCACATCAAGTGAAACAATCTTTCCTTGTTCTATGTGGGCTCTTGCCTGTGTGTCATGTTATGGCTATGACTTAAGCACACATTATTATTCCTCTTTATCTTCTAGGCCTAGGATTGTTTATAATTGAGGGATTTTTAGTCTTCTTAATTTTTTCCTATGGGCAACTTCATCACCTTGTTGTTGAGTAGTAGTTGCATCAACTTAAGCTTTCATGCACTAAGTTATGATGTTGGTAGCTTCTTTTCATTTTCATGTATCTTGTGCCTAATATTGTTTGGATACATACAAAAATTCTTATACTTTTTTTGCATCCTTGATAGCTTTCCTAAAAAGAGGCTCTATGTCTTTAGTCTTTTTCTTGGCCTTAGTTTCTTTGGCCTGTTTTTGTGATTTTGATTGACATTGTCACTAAATGACTTATTACTACTATGCCTCCTCTTTATAATATTTATTATGATCTTGTAATACACATCATTATATGACCCTTGATGATTATTCTTGTGTAACCTATTATTACTCCACATTGGGTTACTTTGGCACCAAATCCTCGGTATATGTGAGCAGGGTCTCCTCACCTAATAGTGTGTCACTTTGTCACATGGTATCATTGGAAACATAAGATTTTCTCTTTCCTAGGGTGACCAATATTTACTTGGTTAGTGATAAAGTTATAATAGTATATTAATATACTAGTTGTGTAAAGGGCTCGATGTACAATGTGAAAGCTATGACTTATTCCTATAGAGTAAGGGGCACCTAAGTCTCTAGTCAAGTTATCTTTAATTAGACAAGTGCTTTCATGGGGCTATCAGCTAATAGTGTGAAATGGTTTAGAATATTAGATGTTTTAGATGGCTACTCTTCAAATATCTCAACAATAATATTTGTGTGCTTAGCCTCTTATCCCATAGTATCTACTATGATTGAAGAAGGGAAAGGTGGGATTTAAACCCATATATTTATTGGCACATTATTCACATTTAATCAAATGCACAACTTTACAGAAAAAGAATTATTTTTCATATTCATTTTCATATAAGTCACTAGCCATGTCTTTTATTATAACCTGGTAAAGTTCTTATTCATTAGTTCTTATGCTGCTCACTATCTGAGACACCTTAAGATCATCGAGCCGTGTTGTAGTACTACATTTCTTCCATCTTTGGAGGAGAGGGATTTCTCTCAACTAGGGCCTTTTTCTTTCCCTTTTATAGATATGATGTAGTGGCCTTAGCTTGTTGATCTTTTGGAATTGTTATGTCAAGGGTATTATTTGTAATGGTGTGGCTCTCTTAGCTACATAATATTTTTATTTCTCTAACTTTGCCTTTGCCATATCCATGTCCATGAAATATGGTAGGGATCAAAATGATGACTTTGGCAACTCATAAATCTAAATTGTGATCCCTTTTACTAGCTTGTTAATAAATGCATGCTATCCCAAGTATTGCATGATGTTAGGTGGGAGTCATGGATGTGTTGTGATGTGTTCTAGGATTTCCTCCCACTATTAATAAAACTTCACTGGATGATCAAGGGTTCCACATTATTATATTCATATCAAATTCCACAATTATTATACATGCCAATAGTTAGTTTCTTGATGTACTTCTCCTTATAGGGATTTCTATTATATGAATCAATGTAGAGAAATGAGAAACTGATACTAGAAAGTTTGGCTAGTAGTCATGTAAAAATTTTCAATGTTGGTGATGATATCTTGAAAAAATAAATTAGACCATTTAAACTAATCATTTTTTTGAATCATCCTATGCACAATGTCAATGACACCCTTAGTTACTTGGTTTGTAAACTAGGTGGTCTAATATAATCGATGGGTTATGTATTTAGCCAAAATGTGCACAAGTTCATATAGAATGTATTTGATGGGTATGCCATGGTATCTAGAGGCATATGTGTCTCAAACTTATTGAAGCATCAAATGTGACTTTGATTTATAAGGTGTGAGAGAGCCTCTGCATGTGGGAATCCTGATTTCTCTTACCATTATTAGTGTATTAATCACAATAATCACATCTAGGGAAAGATAGATGTTGTCATTATTGTATCAGGTGAGGAATGATTGAATAACCTCACCCATATCATTAAAATTTGGTAGGAATATTAGTCACTTGACATCTAAATTGTGAAACTAGTGTGACAATGTGAGATCCAAAGGTGACACTTTTTGTATAGGGTTTAGAAGAAAATGCTTCTACTCAACAACTTAGAAAAACTATAAAATTTAGGATCATGAAATTTGGTTTATCAAAGTGCAAGAATGATGCACATTTCTTGTTTTACACATTAGATAGAGGCATGATAAGCTAATATTTCTCCATTTGATCATGTGCCCTAGATGATTCATCTAATAGTATATGAAGTGCAAATAATTCACTCTCTATACTTGGGAAAATGTATCACTCAACTTTGAAGCTTAGTTGTTTGAATTTTTATAAGTATGAAATGAAAAATTAGTTCTTAATGCATTGCATTTATAGTTTTATGAAAATTTATTTCCTTTTGAATGCCTTAATGAGTTTTCTTTGGAGTTGATGTGAGTTTAATTTGGGCATGATGCATGTTGATGTGGTAGATTTTTTAATATAGCACTACAAATCAATGGTTGTTGACAAATATGATGAGCTACACCATTATATCTATTTTTGGCCATACTTGAGTAGCTAACTTTTAATAACCACCAATTACACATTTGGAAGATACCTTATCCTTTGAACCCCATATTCGGAATTGACTACCCTTTATAACCATTACTTTTATTATTATATTTCCTAAATTTATCTATATTAATGGAGAATCAGTGTTTGGACAAGTATTAAAATAATTAATTCACCATGAATGAATATAAATTGAATTTCCACTTAAGGTGTTTTTTTAATTCTTTCTGAATATCTCTATACATTCACTCATATAGACATAACTCAACTAACCCCCAAATGGCATAGTTATATCAAATCCCTTGAAATAAACTTTACAATCAACACTGAGGGTATTATAAGACCTAGATAAGATAACTTGAAATAAAATTCCATTCATGTTTATGTTCAAGGTATTTACTAGGAAAACCCTTGAAGGTACAATAAGACCCTTCTAGGTATCTCCTATAAGATACATCTAAGGGCATTATTGACCAAATTTGACTTTTAGGTCAAATTGGGGCACCCCTAGAAAAAAATGACTTTTAGGTGTTTTATAGGTCTAATATAGATGTTAAAAGGTGTTTTATATGTTAATTAACATTATTTGATGTTATACTAGTCTTGGTCCTTAGTCTTTTTAGTCATTTTGGGTCATTTTGAGGTCTAAAAGGTACATTTAATGAGTTGTATAGATTTATTGGGAAGTGTGAAGGATAAAAAGGGTGATGTAATTCCCCATGTGTCCTCTTATGTTTTAATTAATAGAAACCTATTGAAAAGTGGCATTATCCTCAGGAAAAGGGTAGTTTTCTTGAGAAAAGAGAAGAAAATGGCATTTGTATAACTCATTGGAAAGTGTGCCACATGGGATAAGATCATGGTATGTATCCTTAACTTCCTCCAAATTATTTCAATGTTTTAAGTTCTCTATATGTGTCATTTTTAGCCTAAAACTATTCTACTCCTTTTTTACCATTCTTGGCAAGTAGAAGTGACCTATAGGTTTGTACTTAGGGCGTTCAACACAAGAGGTTTCACAAAAAATGATCTTTTTGGTGTGTTATAAGCTTAGTCAACTTCTATTTCATGTTTTTTAATAAAGGAATGGTTTCTTGGGCCTTATGAACCATTCCTAAGAAGTTAACCTTTCAAATCTACTTACTAATCTATGTAACCTTCAGGTTTTGCCTTGGTTTGAGTAGCTCCATACAATCCACTTGATGATATTAGTTCAAAATGATATTTAATATGTCCCCTAATTTTTCCCATGATTTTTTTCATATTTCAAGGTCTTTTGATGATTCAAGAAGATCAAAGTTGTAAGAGGATACAACTTTCTGAGTTGCAGGCAGTTTTCACCACTTTTGGGAACTTTATGCTTGTTGAGTGTGGAGCCCTTTCGGGCTATCACATGACCATGATGGTACATTTTTTGGGATTAGAGAGATCCAAGGATGTGGGGAGTGAATTTTTAATTTACTCCTCATGTGGGTGAATATTATTAAATGCATATTTGATAATTTTCATGTTGACTTCCATGTTTGTTGGAAGTGGGATTAATTTCCTTATTTTTTAGGGAATTATTTATTTAGTAGATGATTTTCATAGGATAAAATTATTAAATTATCTATTTAATAATTTATATGATGCATTAGGAGGAGAAAATTATTAAATGTTCTATTTAATAATTTTCTTGATGTATTATGGGAGTGGGTTGGACTTCCTCATTGGAAGTTGTGCCATTTGGAGAGGAATGGCATGTTTCTTCTCATGGGACTTTTGGATATGCTTTTTGAGGTGGCATATGTCATGATTCCTAAGTGGATAAGGATTATCTTGATAAGGATGGTGAGTTTATTCTTGGAGGATGGATTTCTACATCATTTATTATGTATACAAGGTGTGGAGTGACCTTTTAGAGGTTGTTGATGATTATTTTATTTACAGGTATGGATTTTGAGAGACAAAGTCAAAGTGTAGGTGTTTTTCAAAGTGTAGGTTTTCATTTATAGGTTGTGATATAGAATTTTGTGAGATACAATATTATGCAGGTGTAGGTGAAAGTGTTATTTTTTTGTACAACATTTTCTACAAGAGATTTTTTCTATCTCTATGAGAGTTCATTGTAATCTTGTTTTAGATTACTATTTTATTTGAGGACTTTTTTGGTGGATGTAGTCCACATTGGGTAAACCATGGTATATCTATGTTATTATTTTATTGTTGGTTTTGTTCTTTCCATTTATGCTTTCATTTAAACTATGATTGAAGGAATTATTTCCACATAATTAAATATGATTTTCACACATTTAAAACATGGTTATGTGATTTAATGATGGATTAAATCTGGTTTACATTTACTTAATTCCTAACAACTAGTATTAGATCTTTGTTGGTGTTATAGCTAAAGTGGTAATTCATAGGAAAGATTATTAGCTTGAGTGGGAGCTATGGAAGAAGAAATTAGATTAAAAGTGGAGAATTTTGATGGTAATAATTTTAGCTTATCAAAAATGTAGATGGAAGATTACTTGTATCAGAAGGAACTTCAACTCCCCTTTGAGGGGAAAGGAGGAAAACCTACAAATATGAGTGATGTAGATTGAAAATTGCTTGATAGGAAGGATTGGGATCCATACGATTATGAATTGAATCTTATGTTGCATTTAACATTATAGATCAAACATCTACAAAGGATCTTATGGATAAACTTAGAAATTTGTATGAGAAACCCTCAGCTTCTAATAATTTTTTTCTTATGACAATATTGTTTAATAAGAATATGTTTGAGAGTGGTTTTATTGCTAATCATTTAAATAATTTTAATATTATTGTAAGCATGCTCACTTCAATTGGAATTAATTTTGATGATGAAGTTATATCTTTACTAATTTTATGTTCTTTGCTAGATAGTTAGGATAGTTTGGTTATGGCTGTGAGTAATACAATCCCTGCCAAGCGAAGCTTAAATTTTGATGTTGTAGGTGTGACTCTTAGTGAGGAGATAAGAAGGAAAATCACTAGTGAATCATCCTTAGGTAATGATTTAGTTGTTGATATTAAAGGGAGGTAAAAGGAAAAGAGCAAAGGAAACCATAGAAAGTTAAAAGTCAGATCTAAATTGATATATAAAGCCAAGATGATATGTTGGCATTATGGGAAGAGTGGACACTCAAAGAATAATTGTTGGTCACTTCAGGTTAAGAAAGACAACAAGGAGGAAATGAATGAGGTAAATGTGACATTATGTAAAACAAGTCATGAGCCTTAATTATTTATTTGGATAATTTTACCAATTCTTGGGTATTAGATTTAAGAGCTTCTTTTCATGCCCCCCCCCCAACATAGGCATTATTTTTTTTTATTATGTTCAAGAAAATCTAGGACATGTATATTTTGGTGATGATGAACCATGTAAGATAATAGGGAAAGGTTTTATTCAGGTGAAAATGTAGAATGGGAACATGTGGCTACTAAAAGATGTCAAACATATGCCTATGTTGAGATGTAATTTGGTTTCAGTGGGGCAATTGGGTAGTGAAGGATGTTTAGTTATGTTTACTATAGATTTTTAGAAAGTTAAAAAAGGATCTCTTATGGTTTTGAGAGGTAAGAAAGTTGGTAATTTATATTTGAATAGTAGTGTTGATTCTTGTGATTTAGTTACTACAAATGGAGATGCAACTATGTGGTACTACAAGCTCGGTCATATGAGCCATAAAGGCATGGAGATATTAAAAGATAAATTTATTGGATTGAAAGATCTAGATCTAGAATTATATGAGAATTATTTGTATGGAAAACATAAGTGGGTTAACTTCCTAAAAGTTGGACCCAAAAAGAAAGAACACAAGTTAGAGTTGGTACATTCAGATGTATCGGGACCAACTCAGGTATCTTCTATTGGTGGTTCTAATTATTATGTCACTTTTATTGATGATGCAAATAGGAAAGTTTAAATTTATTATATTAAAAACAAATATGATGTATTTGACACTTTTAAGAAGTGGAAAACCTTAGTTGAGAATAAAACATATCTCAAATTGAAATATCTCAAATCAGATAATGGATGTGAGTATTGTAGTAATGATTTCTTTGATTTTTTTTCTAATAATGGAATTCTTAGAAAAGGATGGTTCTAAGAACTCCAAAATAGAATGGGTTATCTAAAAGGATGAATAGAACAATAATGGAACATGTTAGGAGCATGAAGTTACATGCAGGGTTGCCTCTATAGTTTTGGGCAAAAGTAGTTAGCACAATAGTATATCTAATTAGTAGAGGACCTTATATGCCTTTAGATGGAGGCATTCCTGAGCAAGCTTGCTCTGGTAAGAATGTTAATTATTCTAATCTTAGATTATTTGGATGTGAGTATTTTTCCCTCATCAAGAAAGAGAACAGGACCAAGTTAGAGGTTAAATTAGATAAATACACCTTTGTTGGATATGGTGAGGATGAATTTGGTTTCTGCTTATGGAGCATTAAAGATAAGAAAATATTTTATTCTAGATATGTAATCTTTTTTGAAAAATTCATGTATAAGGATCAGTTGTAGGAACATGAATAGGAAAAAAAAGAGTACACAATATTGGATGACATTGTAGATGGAAAAGTATCTAATGAATTAGTTCAAGAATCTTATACACAAAGGCCCCAAACTCCTATGGTAAGAAGATCATCTAGGGTAAGAAAAGCACCTAAACATTTTTATCCTTCTTTGAATTATTTGTTACTCACTGACAATGGAAAAATAGAGTGTTATGAAGAACAAATGTAGGTAAATGGTAGGATGAAATGGGAACAAGTTAT
This sequence comes from Torreya grandis, assembly GCA_037957365.1. NCBI lineage: Eukaryota > Viridiplantae > Streptophyta > Pinopsida > Cupressales > Taxaceae > Torreya > Torreya grandis. The sequence goes on from JARHVA010001385.1 coordinate 815,134, forward strand.
GGATGAGGAGCATAGAGCTCTCATGGAGAACCAGACATGGGATTTGGTAAGGCTACCCAAGGGCAAGAGTGCATTGACAAATAGGTGGATCTTTAGAATAAAAGAAGAGGATCAAGGGTGAAAAAGGTATAAGTCCAAGATGGTGGTCAAGGGTTTTACACAAAAATTAGGTATTGATTTTGATGAGATTTTATCTCTTGTTATAAAAATGGCTTCTACTAGGATTGTTATTGGTTTAGTTGTAGTTCAGGATTTGCACTTAGAATAGCTAAATGTGAAAACTATTTTTCTTCATGGTGAGTTGGATGAAGAGTTGTATATGAAGCAACCATAAGGATATGAGGTCAAAGGGAAGGAGAAATTTGTGTGTAGACAAAAAAGATCTTGTATGGCCTGAAACAAGCTTCTTGATAATGGTATAAGAAATTTGATTTTTTTATTTTGGAACAAGAATATCAAAGGTGTAATTCTTACCATTGTGTGTATATCAAACATTTTGATGATGGTTCCTTTAGTATTTTATGCTTATATCTGGATGACATGTCATTTGTAGGAAAGAACAAACAACATATTTATATGCTCAAGAAATATCTTAGTGACTACTTTTCTATGAAATATTTAGGTGATGCAAAGCAAATCATTGTTATGAGGATTACCCATGATAGGAAGGAGACGAATTTGGTTTTATCCCAATTAAATTATGTGAATAATGTCTTGGAAAGGTTTAGCATGTTGGATGTTGAATCTATTGGTACTCCTTTGGTAGGCCACTTTAGATTATCAAAAGAATAGTGTCCCAAGATGGAGGTTGAAAAGATAAAGATGTCCAAGGTACCTTACTCATCAGTAGTTGGAAACTTGATGTATGCCATGGTTTGTACTAGGCTAGATATTTCCTAGGAAGTGGGAGTTATGAGTAGGTATATGAGTGATCCTAGTTATGAGCATTGGCAGGTAGTGAAATGGATTCTTTAGTATTTGAGAGGAACCATTGATGTTGCATTATGTTATGGTGGATTAGATACCACTTTTGTGTGGTTATTTGGACTCAGATATGGTAGGGAATAGTGATATCATGAGGAGTATGATAGGATATATATTTACTATTGGAGATACAATGGTTAGTTGAATTTTTAAGATATTGAAGGTTGTGGCTTTGTCAACCATTGAGGTAGAGTATATTTATACCACAAAGGCTAAGCATCATTGACTACATTAGTAATCCATTCTTCAAATTTTGGAAAAGAATCACCTCCAATCAAATCATGACTTCTATACTTTTGAGGTTGATGTTGCATCCAAGCTTGATTCTCTTCTTCATATTTTTAACATAGAATATTAACATACAAATAGTAAGATTAATAATATAAATGTGTAAATGTAATTTAGTACATAAATTATTGTGTAAATATTTTTGCCTATGCCACTTGTCGAATGGACATGTGTTTTGAAGAATATAGGCATGTATCACACTTCTTTCTTGATGTGATAGCTTGAAGTGGCATCCATTACCTTGTAATACTTCACCTATAAATCTCTCATCTTCATAATCATCCCATACTTGTTGATTGAAATTTTAAAAATAATTCATATATTATGTGTAAAATTCCATGGCCTCTTACATTGAATATCCCTCAAACATGTTGCCTTCTGGGTTTTCCCGAATATGAACAATTTTTTTCAAAACCTTCATATATCATTCTATAAGATACATCCATCTCATTATTATTAGGCCACAATGCTCTAGTTCATATTCTAGATGTATCAAAAGATGGATAGAAATGTTAGATATTGTTGGTGGAAATTCCCATTCCAATAGACAAAGGATTTCAACAACCTCCTCCCTCAAACTATCAGTTCGAAGGATATAATACATGTAAACTCATTCTCTTTAATATTAGGCCCAACCTTATAATTGCCAATATTGGCCCCTTTTCAAAACTTGATATATTTATCACAATAGGTAAATTATTCTTGATTATGACATGATATTCATGGGTCATGAGGCCTATTAAGCCATTAATATCAATTTGGCTTTTAATACTACTACTTACATATCTAGTGGGAAAGTGAGTCTGAGACATCAACTATAAGAATTATGCATGTTTTTCCTTTGTCTAGACATAAGGAGCATTAGGTTTTTTATATTTTTCATCATCACATTTTTCAACCTAAAGATTTTGACAAATCTTTAGTTTTTGAAAGTCTTCACATGATGAAATAGTATCAAAATCACCAAAAAGAATTTCTATAATAACATAGGATATATTTTTCTTAGTATACATAAAGTCAATAAGATGCATAATGTCTATATCCTTAAGGTATGGTAACTTATAGAATATGCATAACCACTTTACACTATTTTAATTACATGGATAATATCTACTACTAGCAATCCATCATTTTCAATAAATGACATTCTTTTTTGTCCATTCTCAATAATGTAATCACCCATTATTAGAAATGGTGCTTCATGATTCTCTTCTTGACCATTGAAACATGTTTTTTGTGGATGATATGGATGATCCATTTTAAGGTAAGCATGATGTCCATAATAAATACATTTACACAAAATTCTTGAGTGCCTCACAAAATCCTTAAAGTTATAATCAAGACATCCATGGTTGATCCAAAACTCAAAAGATTTGGTTGAAAGATAATTCAAAAAATAAGAACAACATAATAGAAATAATGATATCTCTAAGAAGAGATGTTTTATTCATCAAATTTGCAGACCCAAACATATGCCTATCTTTGAGAAGAGATGTCTAATTTCCATTTTAGGTTACATCTTCATTCATACATGTCTTGAAATTATGAGGAGGATGTGGAAGGTCACCAATATCGAGGGAGATTAATTGGTTTGACTTCCATGATTTAAAACAATACAGAGTTCAGAGAATTACTATTTTTAGAAACTTACTATTTTTAGACTGCATTACTAAAATTGAAATTTAGGGCACTTCCATTTGTTTTTTAAGGGTCAAAACCCATTAAGCAAAGATCAATACCATCTCACGATGTTTATCTCATTATTATCTTTCCAAAAATTCAAATGGGGAGTCAAATGAAGCTATGGTGTAAAACTTATGGCTCCTAGAAGTTCTGCCACCAATTGGGGTAGAACCATCACCCAAATTGTCACCTAAAATGTTTCTCAGATCAATGGTATCCATGAAGACTAAGACAATAAAATGTACCATATGTAGGAAGATCATTAATCATAAATAATAAGGAATCTCTTAAAGTGATTTTGATTGAATGACTGTCCCTTAAAGATTAAATTACTACAATTCTTTTCCACAATTCCATTAGCTCATCATATAATGGCTATAGATAAGCATTGGTTATATTTGAAGTCACACTTTTCTTTCCTAGTATAATCAATGATATCATTAATAAAAATTATTTAGTTGCTAACCATGGAGGCAAGTTATAATTTATTAAAAACACTAGTCAAGTTGACCACTTAGTACTTTGCTCTGAGAATGGGTTACCCCATCTAGAGCCAAACCCAACCTTATATTACAAGAATATTGAGAAAAATCAGGCCATCTATTATCAAATTCCATCCACATCTTAGAGTTAGGAATATTTTATTTTTTTCCATTAGTGCTCATATTTTGGGCATGCCATTGCATAAGTTTAGCAATGTCTCTGCACCTATACATTAAAAGTAATCATGGGATTATCAAAAAGTGGCAAAGAACCTTTTTAGAAACCACATCTGATTTCAACCCTTGTCTATACCTCGCTTCATGATATTTTAGACATTCAATCTTAATTTCAATATTTTTTTGAAATAATACACAACCATTCACACATGTGTGGATATTTTCCTTCCCTAAACCTATCTTAGTGATTTGATTTTTACATTAACTTTGTTTCATTAAAAATGTGAGTCAGGTGGTAAGAATGTACTTAATAATGCCAATAATTGATCTACATTCTCATTTGTCTAACCAAACACCACATGCAAGTTAAGAATTTGAAGGATTGTTGTCAAACAACTTAACTTGAAATTAGCATACACAAGCTTTAAAACATCCTCTATAAATTTGGCCCAATCATTATTTAGAACCTCATTCAACATTATATCAACTTCAAACCCTTTGTCTAACATTGTTGCCTCTTCATCTATGTTTGGTGCCACTTCATCTACGTTTGTTACCTCTTCATCTCTCAGACTCTATAATTATATCATGTCTTCATAATAATTTTAATCCTAAGGGCTTATACCACTATGCCCATATCTTATCATATGTCTATAAATCAGATTTCTTTTTCTCACCTTTCCACCAAGATAGTCATTACATAGACATGGATATTTGTCTATGTCCCTCTCATTTTCTACTCTCTCATCAAATGCATGGTATTGATCCATATTCAAAATTTGAAATTGATCCATCTATAATGTTATACACATGGAAACAGAAATGTTTTGGGGAAAAAATCAGCAAACCAAAAGTTCAATTTTTTCTGAAAATATCAAGAAAAAATCAGATTTAAAAAAAAAAAGTAAAAAATTGTAGACTAAGAGACAAAGACTATTTTTTTAAATTGAAAGGAATTTCTAGCAATATATTTATATAGAGAAAATAAAATAGATATTTTAACTAATAAATTGTAAAAAATATATATTTTTAGTTTATATTAAAATTACTAATTACATTGCATTACACATCTTTCAAACTCAAGCATTACTTCATATTGCATAACTAATAACTAGATGTTTATAGATGACAAAATTTAAATTACAATATAGTTCTTACAAAGTCAACCTAAGAAGTTATATACTTACTTCACATTTCATAACTAATAACTAGGAGTAGCTACCAATTGCATTTTCTTGTCATGGCATTCCATGAGAACACATTTCTTTGAGGCAATTTTTCAAACAGTTCACTACCTTGTCTATGCTACCACATTTTTCATACATGTCTACCAAATAATTTTATCAAATAGTTTAATACCTTGTTGATATAGATAAAATCCTAAAACAAGTGCTTTAAAACAAGCTATGGATGCTTGGAAATTTTTTATCAAAGCATAATAGTAAGCAATAGCATAGACAAGGCAGTGAATTAGTTGAAAAAATGCCTCAAAGAAATGTCGTCTCATGGTGATGGAATGCCATGAAAAATTCCATGAAAATTGAATGGTGATGGAATGTCATGACAATCCATAAAAATTCACTTGTCATGGCATTTTTCATGCCATTCCATCACCATGAGACCACATTTTTTTGAGGCATTTTTCCCACAATTCATAAAATTCATCCTAAGAGTCCATTTATTTTTACAATTATTCTAGGAGTCATTCATAAGCATCTCATATCATGTCCATGTAAAATACATTTGTATTTTGATCATTGATGTTATTTTTGTCTCTTATCATAGCCCTAAAGTACATTTAATTATCTTTGGCAGGTGTGCGAGAACTAAAGGAAGTGAAAAGATAGTTACTGCTTCCCCATAGCATGCAGGAACTTCACTTGCAATGTTGTGATATATAGAGACTAGTTACCATGGCCCCATGGAGGTCTCAAAAGTAAATGGTAGGTTGGTGACAAGAGTTTGAGTAGCGTATAATAATTCACCATGACCCCACAACAAATAAAATGTTGACCTATGGTAATGCGGTAAGAGCAAACAGTAAAGGTTCACCACAAATTTGTGATAGACAAGAAGATAAATGGTGGTATAGTGGTAAGGGAAGACTTCTATTTTAATAAATATGATGTACCATAGCTCTAATTAACTCATTGTTTGAACCGTTAGAAATATAAGAATGAGGAGAACATGGTGAGATGGAATTTATCTCTTATTTATGGTTTTTGACCATCAAAAACTCAATGGAAGTGCCCCAAATTTCAATTTTAGTAGTGTAGTCTAAAAATAGTAATTCATCAAATTCTGTATTATTTTAAATTGTGGAAGTCAAATCACTTAATTTCCCTTAAGATTGGTGACCTTAAAAATCCTCATCTTGTTTTTAAAATGTGTATTAATGAATATGTAACCAAAAATGGAAATTAGACATCTCTTCCCAGAGATAAGGATATAGTTATATTGCGATCTTGAGTAATAAAACATCTCTTCTTAGAGAATTCATTATTATTGTGTTATTTTTGTGTTCTTGAAATATATATCAATCAAAAATTATAAGTTTTGGATCAATGGTATTAGATCAGTTTGTCTTGAGAGTGTATTATCTCAAAGATAAGGTCAGGCTATAAGAAGCTTGGGTGGAAAATAACAAAGCTTCCAAACTATCCACCTATTTGCTTCAAAATACTTCAAATGGAAAATGACACTGAGACATCTAATCCTTTCAAGGAAATGGTGAATCAATCCCTCCAATAACAATAAACATAGATGTTGTAATAATTTATCCAAATTCTCCAACAACTCTCGATGGGAAATTCTGGCTCCTATCTACACTTCCTGGCTCCTCATCCATGGAACATCTTTTCAGTGCCCCAACACCCTTCAAAGTTTAGGTGAATTTTTATATTTCTACATTTGAAGGCAAAATCAATGTTGATGTTAAAAATTGGTTAGATCAATTGTCTTCCTACTTCTTTGTAAAAAAATTCACTGATGGAGAAAATATCACTTTTGCTCTTTTGAAAGCATCATTGCCCATGAAAAATTGTTGGGAAGTGTATAAAAAGAGGTTCAGTATAGATGAAATTGGCGTTGCAGTGGAACCTACTTGGGATGATTTAATGGAATTGGTAAAGGAAGAATAATGTCCCATTAGAGCATACGATGATTTATACATATAGTGGCAACAACTTTGCCAAGGTAAAGACTAATCTATTCAAGATTACACAGACATTTTTCATTCCCTGTATATAAGGTTGGGCATACATGAAAGTGAGAAACATAAGAATCTCAAATATCATGGTGGACTATAATGGTACATATGAGGGGAAATAGAACTCTTCAATTTAGAAACCGTTGTTGAGGCATACAAGTTCATAGTGAAGATTGAGCAGAAGCATGGAAGAAATAATAGAAAGAGTCAGCCTTCAAAATGGAAAAGTGATAAGGAAGGTCAAATCTAAGGCCAAAATTGGAAGAAAAAGGAGTTTCAAGATAAGAAACCCTAGAAGGGGAAGGTTGGAAAATGTTGTGATTACCACAAAACTAGAACTCACTCCAAAGAATAATGTCAATCCATCAAGTCACTACTTTTTGAGTCATAATAATTCACATATACTACTCTGTCTCATACATAACCTATAGTCAAAGAGGATGAAAAAGAGATTTTAGATGTTGAGCCCAATACCATCATCACTTCATCATAGACCCATGAGGAAAGGCTAGATGACAAGGAAAGATCGTTTCACTCCAAATTATGGGTAAAAGGTAAGCCTCTACATTTCATTCTTGAAAATGGGAGTCAAAAGAATTTAATCTCTACTAAAGTTATGAAAAGTTTAAATCTATCCATGAAGACTTACTCAAAGCCATATAATATTGGATGGTTGTGTGTAGGGAGAGACCTTTGTGTCACCCATTAGTGTCTTCTTTTATATGTAATAAAACCTTTCCAAGATTAAGTCTTGTGTGATGTGGTCAATCTAGATGTTTATGATGTACTCCTTGGTCAGCCATTCATGTATGATCAACATGGAATCTATGAATCATGAACATTAAGAATCAACCTCACTCTTGGGATGCAGTGCTACAAGGTACTAGAGGTACCACCTCCCACATCTGTCTCCTTGATTAGTGCCAAAAAATATAAGAGATTAGTGGATAAGACAAAGTAATTCATTCTCATGGTGGTCAAACCATAGAAATCCAAGAAGGCTGATGTTGTAGTCCTGAATACACAATTAACACAACAATAGAAGTAGATGGGACAAATCATAAGAGAATATGATAAATTATTCAAGACAGCCACATGAGTTCCACTACATTTCTAGGTAAAGCATTCTATCGATTTGATCCTAGGATCACCTTTGCCTAATAGTCCTATGTATCACAGATAAATTTTGGAGAATGATGAGATAAAAATATAGGTTCAAGAATTGATCCAAAAGGGTCACATCAGGCCAAGCTCTTTACTGTGTGGTAGCCCAATTGTCTTAGCACAAAAGAAAGATGGAATATGGAGGCTTTGCATTGACTATCGAGCCCTGAATAAAATCACTGTGAAGAATCACTACCCTCTCCCCTGGATTGATGACCTATTAGACCAACTCCATGGTAAAAAGTTATTCAACAAAATTGATCTCAAATTTGGCTATCACCAAATTCCCATTGATCCCACTGATGTCTGAAAGACCACATTCAAATCTAAGGATGGGCTCTTTGAATGTTTGGTTATGCCTTCTAGCCTAACTAACACACGTACAACCTTCATGAGGATGATGGATGACATCCTATGACCCTTTAACTCAATCATGGTTGTATACTTAGATGACATACTCATCTACAATAAAACATGGGAATAACATCTGCAACATATTTGTAAGGTGCTTCAAATTCTTTAGGAGCATAATTTGTATGCAAATCTTAATAAATGCACATTTAGGTTGAAAATAATTTATTACTTTAGATATGTTGTGAATGAGGAAGGTATCCATGTTGATCCAAAAAAGATTTAGGTTATTCAATAATGGCCCACACCAAGGACCCTCACAGAACTTCACAAATTCTTGGGTCTTATAAATTTCTATCATAGGTTTGTTCTTGGATTTTCACATGTTGCTTGGTCACTAGCCCAAGTGACTAAAGGAAGAGCTAAAGATACATTTTAGTGGGGTAAAATACAACAAAGATAATTTGATAATTTAAAGAAAAGACTTTGCTCAGCCTCTGTTCTTGCCTTGTAATATTTGCATCAACCTTTTGAGTTGATGATAGATGCATCTGAATATGCCATGGGAGTTGTTATCATGTAACATGGCCATCCTGTTGCATACCATAGTGAAAATTTCACTGATAAATTCAAGAAATATATGACATATGATAAGGAACTCTATGCTATTGTGCAATCCTACAAATAATGGAAACATTACATCTTGGGGAAAGAGACATTCTTCCACACTAACCATAGACCATTGGTATTCATCTAGACATATAACAAACTATGAAGTGAGAGGCACCAAAAGTGGTCCACATATCTATAACAATTCCATCTGATAATCAAACACAAAAAAGGGGAGCTTAAATATGGCCATATATTATTTGAGCCAACTACTAATTATTACACTCACAATAGTTCTTGACCTATGCAGACATGAGACTGCCACTTGGGGTGCTCTGTATGAAGTGGATCTTGCCTTTGCTGATATATATTAGGTGCTTCAAAAAGGTAAACATGTTTCTGATTTTTATTTACAAATAATGTCCTCTATCATATGGGGCACATCTATGTTCCAGCTATAGAACAATAGAAGATGATATGGGAAGCACATTTCAGTAGGACAACTAGACACTTTGGTGTATAAAAAACATTGGTAGTTCTTCAAAAACACTTCTACTAGCCCCATATGTGAAAGGATGTAGAAAGGTATCTCAAATATTACACCCCATGTGTGATATCCAAGCCAACAAATAATAATCAAGGATTATACATGCCATTTTCAAAACCAACCGGACCTTGGGAATCTGTCTCAATGGATTTTTTCTCAAGTTTACCCACTTCAAAACATGTCAAGGACTATATTTTTGTTGTAGCTGATTATTTTTCAAAAATGGCTATCATGATTACTTGAAAGAAAAATATATCTACTGAAGAAACTACTCAACTATATTTTTGTCATGTATTGCTCCATATTAGTCTCCCCAAGTCCATTGTCTTAGATTGAGATATCAAGTTCCTGAGCATCTTCTAGTCCACTCTATAGAAGATGATAAAGTCCATAGCCTTCCATCCATAGATTGATGGTTAGATAAAGGTGGTGAAGCACTTGATTTTTCACATGATTTAGATGTATCACTCAAAACATCCATCCACATGGGATGAGGGGCTTATTTTCATACAACATGAATACAATTGGGCCCTCCATAGCTCAACAAAGCACAATCCATACCAAGTATGCTTTAGGTTCTAACCCATGGAACTAATTGATATAGCCATTCCATTCTCCACCATAGAATACACACCTCATGGAAGATTTGAGGTACCAAAAGCAACAAATTTCATTGAAGAAATGCAACACATCCAACAAAAATTTCATGAAATCTTGGAGAAGATGAATCAAAAGTATAAGCAACTCCATGATAAACATAGGATTATACACTATTTTGCTATGGGTGAAAAGGTTTAGTTGTGGCTTCAGAAGGAATGACTTGTAGTCCCACACAAAAAAAATTGACCTTTATGATATGGTCCCTACACCATCACTAGAAAAGTTTTAGAAAATGCTTTTGATTTAAACCTACCAACCTACCTTAGTCTGCATTTAATATTCAATATGGAGCTCCTCAAACCATATCATATACCTATGTTGGACACTTCAATCATAGAAAAACAACTAGCTATTGATGAGCTTGATCCACAGAGTTTTTCTCTAGTGGAGGAGGATCAGATTGTGGACACTTGAATGAAGACAACAAGAGGATGCTCTATTCCACTTTATCAGGTGGTCAAAATGGGCCAACTTAGCCATCAAGGTGAGTAGCTCATAGATAATCAAATTAAGACACAACTTCCACACTTGATGAGGAATATTTATGAAATGGGGACCATTAGTTCTCAAGGATGGATGAATGATCTAGGCAACAATTCAGGCGACAATTTGGGTGACGGTTCTACCCCAATTGATGATAGAACTTCTGGGAGCCATAACTTTTGCACTATAGCTACAATTGACTCATCATTTCAACCATTGGAAATATAATAATGAGGATAATGTGGTGAGATGGCATTAACATTTTATCCATGGTCTTTTACCCCTAAAAACCCAATGGAAATGCCCCAAATTTAAATTTTAGTAGTGCAGTCTAAAAATAGTAAGTTTCTAAAATTATTAATTCCTTAAATTTTATATTGTTTTAAATCATGGAATTCAAACCACTTAATCTCCCTCAATATTTGTGACCTTCCAAATCCTTCTCCTACTTTCAAAATGTTTATAAATGAATATTTAACCCAAAATGGAAATTAGACATCTCTTCCCAGAGATAAGCATATAGTTGTATTGTGGTCTTGAGTAATAAAACATCTCTTCTCAGAGAATTCATTGTTACTATGCTATTTTTGTGCTCTTAAAATATATTTAAATAAAAACTTATAAGGTTTAGATCACATGATGATGTGTATCAAGGTTTATTGGGTGGTGGTAGGTAGTGAAAGATACAATATAACCATCTAGAAGTTCCCATGGTCCCACAATAGATCTAAATAGGACTTGAAATGATGTGGTAAAGTAATAAATGTTAAAATGACTATATCACCACACCACTATGGTTATTATTGATTCTTATGATTGAAGTACCTACCTAGCTATTAGATTGGACCAAATAAATGGTATATGTTTGAAAGACTTGAATGTTGAGATTTATCGATTTCATGGTATGAACCAAAGTAATGGTGAAATGACTATCTCTATAGAGAAATAAAATTTATAATTTATTTATATTTCATAATTCAATAAAATTTAGTGGTGATTGTAGATGGTCAATTTAATATCTATGTGCACACTTTGGCCATATTCTAATCAGGTAAGTCTACCTTATCACTCTTTTCATAAAATTTGGTATTTAGTTTGTGCTTTGTTTTCAATTGGTTTGGTAGAGCAAGTGACTATCAAAAACCTAGTTCATAAAAGCATCAAACTATGACACCTAAGAAATTTGAGTCTGCAAGTAAGAGCACTGAAGCCTCTATTCCCAAGAAGTGGTCCCTTTAACATTTAGTGTTGGATATTTTGCCAAATTCAGTTGATAAAGGATATAAGAAATTATTCAAGGATGTAGAAGAGAGGTGTCAGGATGTTAGAGTCCCTATCTTAGGATATAACCTTTTTTGGTATTTTTTGAAAATCAAGATGGATAGGGACTGATTACAAAACCATGGAATTTGAATTTGGATAAGATTTTGGTGTTAAACGTATTCATTGATCTAGATTTTATTATAATATTTGTACAACACTATCATCAAGCCACCAAAATTATTAGGTTACCAAATGGGTCACCATTAGTGGTTATGGATAAAAATACAAATAATGATTACTTCATGCTCAACAAGAAAGTCTGCACAAAATTTTACTTGAAGAAGAGTGAACAAAAATAAATCAGTCTAAGAAATACACATAGGAGTGATGATTTGCCCATGTACATGAGGAAAGGGGCCAAAAATAGAAGGATTTCAATCCCAACCACTGTAGTTGAGTCTTTTCCACTTGATGACTTTGTTGTGTATTTAAAAAGGACATATTTTTATTTATGTCAAGTGATAGGAATTGATGCCCAAGATAGAATTATAGTTGGCATGATGATGATGTCCATGAGAATACATAACCCAAAGTTTAATGTTGAGTATGATTTTGAATCATTTATTGAGAAGATATTACATAATATATTTTTACAAATAAGGGAGAACAAGACATGTATGAATTTCAAAAATCATTCTTTGTTATGTCATTTAGTTTTGTATCAAAACAAAAGGAATTAGTCTAGCAATATAGACTTGAGCATGATTGATCAAAAGAGATAGAAATTGCCTACACAATGCTAGTGTTATAAATGGGACACTCATTGTTAGAATTATAACTATGTTATATTCCATGATTATTTCTCAGTCATAATAATGAATTCTTTTGGTATCCTTTTTCCTAGATTGACCAAAGAGGTTAGAGAAATGTTGAGGCCTCTTGATCATAGGATAGAACAAGGTCACAAACATAATATTACTGATTGGTATTTCTCGCTTGAACATACTATAATTAGAGTATATGGGTATACTCAACCACCCCATGTGTTGCCAAAATTTATGCTAAATAGATTTTTTTTTTCTTAAATTCATGTGCTAGATGCTCTAGATGGAGAAAGATGTGATGAAAAAACAAAATAAGGGCACATTTCTTCCATATTCCACTATATTTTATGAATGGTACATTACTACATATACCTTGGAAGATTTTCAAGCCCATTTTAAGGCTAAATATTCTTTGAAATTAGGGATATAAAGGGTTTGTGATCTAGAGGGTCACATGAACTTTTTTAGACAAGTCATCCTTACTAGGATGGGGATATCCCATAAAATCAATTTTGATGAGATGTGATAAAAAATTGTGTCACTTTTGAAGAGTTATATGATAAGAAAAGAAAATGGGAAATTTTAGAGAAGATTGAAGATAGCAAAATAAAAAAAAACCCTAATTTTTCAATATTTTTTGTTGAAGAGAAGGACCCTTTAAAAAGAATGGATTTGATAATTGATAATTTAAAAAAATATATATGGCAAGTCTAAGAAGTAGCCTACAAAGGCTACCAACCTCCTTGTCAAAAGGATAATAGGAGTTATGATACAATAACTTGGTCCAGATACAATGTTAGTGCAAGATCCAACTATTCCTAATTCACCACTTTCCAAAAGGCAAAAGACTGATGATGTTTCTCCATTGGTTCCATATGAAATGACTGAAGGAGTCAGTTACTCTAAAGAAGTGGCCAGTATTTTTAGGCATATGAGAGATGAAGAGGAAGTTGATCAACGTCTTGTTGGTCAATAAATAGAAGCACACAAACTAGAAGTAAGATTGGATGAATAGGCACAAGTTGAGCTTGAACTACAAGAAGATGAAAGGGTTGTGGCTTTTATGAGGTTCATTGAGGATGATGATTTCATCAATACCCTAGAATTCAAATATTTTTGGCTCAAAATGAAGATGAAATAATTTGAATAAAGGGTGGAAATAAATAAAATGAGTGATAATGAATCTTAGCATGATCAAATTATGACATAGACTTTCAAGGATTTGAAAATTGATGAAATAAATGGCATCCCTGATGCAGCTAGAAAAATGGTTTTGAAGAGTAATATGTTGATCATCCCTAGCCTTGAATTAAATAAAAAAAAATTATTAGACCAAGTGAGAAATCAAGATGACCCCATTATGGTTTCTAAGTTTGATTATGAGGATGGTGTCAGTGGTTGTGGGTTTAACCCAAAGATATAGACTCTAGCAATATGGGCCACATAGAAGAACACCAAGAAGCCAAGATTGATTGATTTAGTCCAGGAGTTGAGCAGAATAGCTATGATGAAAACATTTCATGATACATCAATTATTGAAGTTACCATCCTTACTATGCACTCTACAATGTTCACACAAGTTGCTATCAAGAAAAAGGAGCAAATATTTCTCGACTATGAAAAAACTCAAATTGAGATGAATGATTAAGTGAATAGGTTGTATTTGGATAATGTCAAACTAAATTAGTAGTTGAAGTGTGTTGATTCTTAAATCCAATAAATTGTGCCATACCAATCCATTGTGCCACAAATAACCAATGATAATACAATCCCAGTTGAATGCATTGAAGTTGAAGTTGGAGAAATAAATTGAAGATTTGAAAAATTAAAATGAGAATACAAAGGATGAGGCCAAATTGAAAATCCTTGAGGTGTTTAAGAAGATTTTGGAATACAAAGTAAAATTAGTTGTTGACAAGTTGGGAGATGTGTATGAATGTTATTCTTCCTTATTTTAGGCCATTGATTAGTTAAAGGTCAATATTTCTATTTTGGATCCAATATACAAGAAATGGAAACCTATAAACCATACATTTCTAAACTTGTGAAATTTTTTACAATGAGCTCTAGGTACTCCATCCTCACTCAAGCCAATAGAGAAGATAGTGAAAATGATCTTTGATGAATTTTAGTATGTGAATGGTGGGAGCCAAAAAATTTAGGCAAGGATTGATTATTTTTCTACCTTCAAACACCAATTTATTCCTTCCATTTTGATAGAGGATAAAAAGATCAAAGATTTTGATGCATGGAAAATTTAATATGGTCAAACAATTTCTCAAGTCATTAATTTCTTGAAAAAAGATCAAAATATAAGTATTCTCATTTTCAATGTCATTTTGGATAGATTAATTTCTCTAGATGTTGGATATGCAAAGTTCATCATTGATGTCAAAGTAATGATGGAAAAAAGAATGAAAGATCACTAGGCCAACTTACTCTAGATCCAAGAATATAAGTGGTCTAATGATTTCACATTATTCCAATGGGAGAATTAGTATTTGATAACTAAAGAATAAGTAGGCTAAGTATGCAAAGAAGCAATGAGCATCAAGCTAGCATCAAAATGGTGCCAACAAATCTGGGGAATCCTCCTATTTTGTCTTTTTATTATTTTTATGCTTTCCAATATGTCTTAAAAATATATTTCGTTGGTTTTTTAAAACTTTTCAAAAAGTATATGTTGTAATAGGTCATATTAAGGGGTGGGTATTTAAAAAGTCATTTTTTGGAATGTGAAAGGTTTAAATCTTGTATCTTCCTTCACCCCTATAAATAGTAAACTAATACCTTGGGAAAGCTCTCTGGGAAATTGACTTTGGAAAAAGACATTGCCAGCTTTTCAAAGATATATGAATAAAATCAAACCACATTTCTCTGGTGCCATATATCTAGTTCTCAATTGATTGTTAAATATTCATGTTATACTTTATTTAGTTGTATCCATTTTTGTTTCTCCTTATTATTTGATTTATTTTTTTTGGGTGGTTTATCTAGTTGGGTTTCTTCAAGTAGGGATTAAATTCCATTGAATAGATCACTGTAACTTGGAGGATTCAATTTGGATAATTAAAAAGAGCTCGATAATAATAACCTTACATGTATATGCCAGTCATAGACAATACCATGTCAATTAATTTAAGTTGTGGCTAGATAGAAAGCACAAATATTTTTATGAGTAGATTTTGTTACCCAATTATTGAGAAAGGCACTGATCAATTATTTTCCAAATTCATTTCCTTGTATTATATTCAAAAATTCCAATTTTAATTTTTTATTATATATGAGTAGGGGTAATAGTAGAATATAAAATTTTAAAAAAAATCTAATTTAAATCATATTTAAATTTATATTAGGGTGAATTGGATGATTCAATTCAAAAAAAATACATAAATCCCTTAATCTGATCTAAAGTAACCAACAAATTTGAGGATTAGTTAATCATTGGTGAATATAAGGTAGCACCTACTTAGTCAGATTAAAGCCTAAAGTGTAGAGAATCCTAACCACTTGGGTTGATTCTATTAGTTGGACAAATTGGTTTCATAACCTAATCATAAATATTGGCATCCTTTAAAGGTTTTGCATACTAAAAATTTGAGAACCAACTGAAGGCTTCGGAAATTTTAAGAAAGACAACTCTCATAGATTCATGTGATGCCCATGCATTTATCAATATGGGTGAGTTATTAATATCATTATACCCTAGTGTAGCCTTATATTCTCTTAATATGCCAAAGTATCTTCTAAGGAAGAGCAGAGAAGAAGTACCCATTGAATTGTTAAACAACATTGGGGTTCTTCATTTTGAGTGTGATGAACTAGAGTTGGCTCAACAAATTTCTATGAAGGCATTAGGAAATGATGTTCTACCTCTACATAAATCTCTATGGTTAGTTTTGTGCATTTTTTACTTATAGGATTCTCATAGTTAGTGAAAAAGATAGTGTTCATGAAGGAATGAAAAATATGCATAGAGCCTTTGAATTATACTCATACTATGTAATGGCATTGAATCATTTAGCAAACCATTTTCTTCATAGGGAAACATTTTCTTGTGGAATAATTTAATGAGTTATCTCTTGTTTCAACTAACCACCCTCTCATGAAATCTCATTCATATTATAATCTTACATGATCTTATCATAGTAATGGTGATTATGACAACACTGGTAGCTACTACATGGCATTAGTCAAGGAAAGCTATAGGTGATAATATTTAGTGGATAGGTTCAATTAAAGTTGTGATATCTTAAGAGTTAGATCTCAACTTTTGAAAAGGTTCTATAGGTCAACCCTAAGAACTGTGAGACCTTAAAATATGTAGGCCATATATATGCTTAGCAAGGGAAGGCAAAGAAGGATTTGAAAATTTTAAGAAAGGTAACTCACATAGATCCACATGATGCCCATGCATTTAACAATATGGGTGAGTTATTAATATCATCAAACCCGAGTGCAACCTTAGATTCTCTTAAGACAATAAAATCTCTTATGAAGAAGAGTAGAGATGAAGTACCCATTGAATTGTTAAACAACATTGGGGTTATTCATATTAAGCATGATGAACTAGAGTTGGCTCAACAAAGTTTTATGGAGGCATTAGGAAATGACATTTAGGTTAAATTCATAAATAAAAGCCCCAGTGCCAATTCTATAGTTTTTTATATTTACTTTAAGGATATGGAATTATTCCAATGACTAGAATAAGGTGGTGTTTCACTTGAGTTACAAGTCCAATTCCCATATTCTCCAAAATGCATAGAGGAAACTAATGAAAAAATAGTCCCCTAAACCCTAAACTACTTGTATGGTTCTGGTACTCAATTGCCTATGTAACTATTGTAAGTTACCAATCAAAAAGCTATAGATTTTGTGTTTAATGTAATGAGGGTTTTGAATTACCTCTAAATTTAGTGTAGAGGGCATCCCCAAATCCAATGTTGTTGTAGAGGGCCTCACCAACTTCAAATTATTTGTTGTAAAATTTGAATTCCTTGCCCACCTTTTCAAAAGTCTCTAGGTCCTCTCTAAACAAGATTTATATCCCATGCAAATAGATGATATAACCCAAAATTACTTAGTGCCAAGCTAATTACCAACTAATGAAATGAGGAAATATTCAATGAATAATGAATCACACATAATACATTCCAACTAGAATTTTTTTATCTAATTTGTATTTACATGAGTAACTATTTAGTCATTTTTATTTGTATGACTAAATTAATTTTTAGTGAATGACCAAATTAGTTATTTATTTACTCATTTATAGCCAATTTTAAAAAAATTAGTAGAATTTAGACATTTTTAGTTGTTGTGACTAACAATTTTAGTCATGTAATCATTTATTTTCCAAATTCTACTAGTGATAATTACACAAGAGTCAAGCATAATGGGTACAATGATACAATTGGCTCAGGGTAAGCATAAAGCCTCAAAGGAGCCTCTTATTATAGAGTAGTGAAAAATAATCTAGTGCCTTCAAGTAATTGGTGCATATCCCTTACATGTTAGGATTTGCACAGCCACACCCCAACCTCATAGAGTGAATGGAGACATTTGTAATTCCAAAAGTTAATCTGAGGAAGCACAATACTAAGTGATAGGAAAAGAGACCCTTTCCATGAAATGATAGAATAAAATCTAGATTCCTCCATCTACATGACAAAAATATTATATGTTAAAGAATAAATTCACACCTTACACCATGACCACTCCATCACTAATCACAACCCTATCTTCACCATATTTCCCTACCCATGTGAAATAAACTCTTTCTATCTCAAAAATTGTTGAGTCTTTGGATAGAGGTGTGAAATAGGAATAGGGATAGGAGGACCAAACTAATCAATAAGAACACCCAAATAAACCATCATTTTAGACTCAAATTAAAAAAAACCAACATAATACACTACCAAGGCAAGGATGAAAAAAGAAAAAATAACTGATGAGAAGGACTAGAAAGATAATGACGTCTTACTTGAGCAACAAAAGTAATATGAGGAAAATGTTGTGCAAGAAATAGAAAATAAAAATAAGGTTGAGGTAGATAGAGTAGCTAATGAAGCCAAAAAATAAACACCATGAAGACCTACAAAATTAGGAGAAATCAAAAGAGGCTGAAAAGGATCAAGAAACAAAAGACATAGTTGATAAATCCATGAAGGACAAGGAAGAACAAGAAAAGGACTAGGAAGAGGATATGAAATTCAATAAAACATTTGGATGTTAAACTTAGATAATGTTAAGCTAAATAACTCTAGGACAAGAGAAACAACAACAAGGAATTGGAGTAACATGATTTTGAATGGTGAAATGCAAATGGAACCATCTAGAAATTTTGTGAGTTTGGGTTCAAGGCAAGGAAAAGCATAAGAGGATGTTTTTTAATTTTAGGATGATTCTAATAGATCTTGGTGGATAGATGTCTAAGCTTCAATGTTGCAACATACAAATTTCAGCATTTTATTTGCAGACATTAGAAAATTGCCGATAACATTTATGACATCCTTGACTCAACTTACCTTACCTTTTTTAACTCATGAAATCACTTTGAATGCTTCAAAAATATGACTCAAAAATAAAATAGACGTTCTTGATACATTTAACACTTCCATTGCATAAAATTAAATTAATTTTGAATAGGAGAATGCCTAGTTACATAAGGAAAACATTGAGTTACCTAAGCATTTTATATAATATTTCAAGATAATTGATGATACTTTCCCAAACTTGGTACAAAAACTTCTTGGTGATTAGGGAATTTAAAAATAAAATTAGTTTATTGATTTTATTACCAAGTTATCATAGTGTTGTGTAGCAGTGGAATGATTTTAGGAAATAAAATTTCAATTGTAAAAACTCTACAATGAAACTAAAGTAATATTTGAGTTGTTGGAAGAATATAATAAGTTATAGATACAATTGCACTTTGATCTAGGAGAATTTCATAGAAGATACCTTATTGGAAAATATAAATACAAGATTCATGGAAAGATATCACACCTAATTTATCCTAAGTAGATAAGTTAAAGTTGATCATGGAAAGCTAAGCATTAGTAGTCAAAATGGACAATGCTCTGCAAGAATCATACGCATTGAGAGATGATGTCATGAGAAAAATGTGAATTTGGGAGCTATAAATACTTTGAAACACATTTGTGGGAGTATGAACATAATTTTATGTGGGCCAAATCAAACAAATCATGGAGTACATAATGCAAAGAATTAATACACACTATCTAATCATTGCATCTATAGGTGATGAAGATATTCAAGGTATAATGAAAAGTCAAACTCTCATTCACATATTATCTAGCATGGTCAAGGATATGTTGATTAATTAGATGAATTAAAATTAGGATTTGACCAAACTTGATATTTCAATCTAAGACATCATTGGTGAACCAAAATACATCCCACTAACCAAGCTCATAATGTTTCTCTATGTGAATAAGGCTCCTCAAATTTTACATCCTCAACAACTTCCCTCAATGAAACCTCAACTAAAGCAACAATGTGGAACAAAAATTAATTTTACACAATTATCTTCAACCTAATTAGTGGTTGTGTAGTCTTCTCATGCCACTCTTTATGCATCATTGTAGCAATGCTTCCTCCACCTTAACAAGGTATTACAGTTTACATAGATTTGATCAATTTTGGTTGTGATAAAAAATTTGTAGGTAAGAAACCTTTGTGAGTGGGGACAAGAAGGTTTTAAACCCATAAAATATGACCTACTAGTTACACAAACCTATTGAGAACTCTTAAATGGATGTAGGTCGGTACGTTTCTTAGTTGAAAACCCAAATGGGGGATAAGTATGTAAGAAGTGAAAATTGGTAAACGACACTTCAATAAAAAAGTACAACCCATTTTTTTTTAATATATAATTAGCATAGATCAGATAAATTTTAACCATATTCAAAAGTTTATCTCAATGGCATGAACTCTAAAAATATCTTTGTCTTCAAATAATACAACTATTTATGTATAAAAAAATGTTAGTAAGAATGTGTGAAGTATACTTCAAATGCAAGTTTTTAAGTTTGAACATGTGACAAGTGTACGTTGTGGCATATTTTGTATAAAATATAGTTTTATATAAGTGAATGAAATATATGGAATTTTTAACATGTACCTTAGATACTT
The DNA here is from genome assembly GCA_037957365.1 of Torreya grandis. NCBI lineage: Eukaryota > Viridiplantae > Streptophyta > Pinopsida > Cupressales > Taxaceae > Torreya > Torreya grandis. The sequence goes on from JARHVA010001385.1 coordinate 836,014, forward strand.
TAAAAGAGGAAATAAAAGGTCAAGAAGATGAAGAGTCATACTATCTTTGTAGTCTTTATATACCTTGCATTTGTAAAAGAAAATGTTAGAATTTTTGGGAGTAATTTGAATATTGTATTCTTTAGAAGAAATTATCCTAAAAATATATATAAATATATATGTTTTTTAGTATATATTTCTTTATGAATGAATGTATTCTTATATAATGTTTTATTTTAATTTAATAAAAGAATAAAAATGATAATAAGTGTAGATGTGTCTGTAATGAAAAGAATAAAATTTTGTGTATGACATTGCACTAAGTTTAGCTTTAATTTTTTATGTAATTCTTACATTTATTTGGTGTCTCATCACAATTTTTAGATACTACAACATATATCATATTCTGATAAGAGATTCTAGGGAATGGTGCTGAGGGATAAAAATCACAAATTATAAATTTTACGGCTTGTATGTCCTATTGTGAAAAAATGTAATAGGATTGAACATAAAATATTGGAGGAGGAGGAATTGATTTTAAATATAAAGATTTTTTTCCCCATGTCAAAATTCTTTATCTAAAATTAATCCATTTTTTAAAGCCTCTCGAATGTTTCTCCCTTCATAATTCTCCTACCATTTTATTTCCTCACCATGTTTTATAAAATCATGTCCTTTATGATTTATCTGATGAAAAGTTTTAGGTACTTCATAACTTCTTAGATGATATTTATGACCCATAAGTTGCATTCATATCCAAAATAGTAAAGGTTCCTCTACTCTAATAGGCCATGCTGAGTCAATTAGTTGCAGATCTAAGATCCAAGGAAATTGTAGAGGATGGAGGCTACAATATTTTATCCATTTTTTCTAACCTAAAGAATCAAATAATGTTATAGGGTCAAACTTGTCGGGACTACTCTTTGTGTTCCTTCTGAAGCATGTTTAGGGGAAAGGTCCTAGTAGTGGTGCACCCTAACTTTGGATAACAAATTAAGGTGCCATAATATTATAATAGACTCTAAAAAATTTACCGATTTTAATATGCCCTCTTAGATACTTATAAATAAGGTTTGAATGTCTAATTTATTATACATTTTACAATATAGTCACTTTTATCAAAAGAGGTCATAAAATTAATTTTTTAAACCTATGATCAAAACTTAATTTTTGGAGTACTATTAGTTGTACATTAGAGTATAAATACTTGAGTCTTGTCAATATGTGATTGGTTAATTTTAATTTTATAGAGTAAATTTTGAACAAGTATTAGGTACTACATGAACCACTACTAGTGAACTTTAATATTTATACACACCAATATGTTCTATCAATAGAGCATACTTGAATAAAACCCTTGTTCCACCATTGGTAGGTCCTCCACTACTGGGACCTTTCCCTTATATCTATGATTTTAAACCTCAAATTTATTGAGTTAGTGTTACAAATTTCTAGGGAATTTAAACTAAGAGGTTATGCTCTTATGTTTTTTGGTTGTATATGGTTTCTAAAACTATGTGTTGTAATGCCTTGTGGCTTGGATCTTATTTCTAGTTTCCTCTTTTTTGTGGTATATTATAAGCTTGTTTAGATTGATTACTGGTGGGTTTTATTGCTTTATTAGAGGTTGACTAAATCTTGGTGATCTCAATATATTTATTTTTTATTGGTGAAAAAAGTGATTAGGATGGAGGAACACCTTTGATAATTATGTATTTATGTTGACTTTGGATTTGTGTTAGGTGGGTGATAGGTCATCTTTTTCAATAACTATCACATGATTAAAATACCAATGCACACTTTTTTTCCCACCATGTCGACACCATTATGATAGAAAATTTATTTTATTCTTAAAAAATCGCACACACAATTGTATGGGGTGTCAAATGAGATGGAAGTGACATTGCCTTTTTAGAATACAAATAAAACCCTACCTATCAATCTTTTTTGGCCAAGAATGGTATATTATTAGTCAATATTATATTACATGAATATAATATAATGAGGATTATTAGAAGTATATCTAAAATGTTTAAAAAGTATAGGAAGAGAAATAAAATTAATAAGAAACAATGTTTCTACAAGAAATAAAATTAGACATCTCCAAAAGTAATGTCTAAAAATTATCGTTAAACTTAAATACACTTATGACACTTCATATTTTATTATGGGGGAAATCCCCTCACATTTACAAAATGTCATGATGTGGACAACTCCAAATTAGTCTACACAATGCAAGATACCTTGTAATTACACTCAAGTTATATTTACTAAAATTTCAAGTTAACTATATCTATAAAATAAAATTTTATTCACTACTATTTTTAAACCCTATTTTAATTAAAATTTAAGAGACATTTTTAGTAAATTATGATTTTTTAAAGTATGTTATTAGTCTCAAAGGGATACTATATGATCCATTTGTTCTTAACTTAGAATTATTACAAAGTCTGCTAGACAGTAGAAATACATCATGTTTTATGTGTAGGAAATATTTTGGTGTTTGGCAAAGTCAACTTGCAAGGAGGTTAACAATTTGTTTTAACAAATATTATTTATGGGAATATGATTGTGTAAAAAAATTATAATTTAATTTTGACATCAATTCATTTGAGGAACCACAATAATATCTCCATTGACAGAGTGTATGTTTATTTTTCACATGAAGCAAAGAATGGATTTGTTGATTTAATGAAAAATCTGTTACGGTAGAGCAACAATATGGGGTTTTGATTGCAGATTTTTTTGAATTGACTATGATGGTAGTGGATTTAATAGAAGGGCATATTTTCAAAATCTTGTCTTTCACTATTGTTCTCATTTTCAATCTATTGTTCATCACTATAGGTTTTTGCTGATATGCATGGTTTTTTGTTCCCCTTATTTTTGTTTGTGTGATCATGGGTGTGATATGAACATAATCTCATTATCTCAATATTTACTATAAATACTTGCTCTATATTTATTTATAGGAATTAATAAGTGGAAAATGATTAGCAGAAGATATTTAAGGTTTGATCTTGATTATGGTGGGAGGTGTTTCAACACCCTAATCTATTTTTGGGTTTCTAGTACTTTTTTTTATAAACTATTATTAGTGCACTATCTAAAGGGTGTGTAAAAATATTGAAGAGATGGTTAGAGTTATTTTGTTTTATAAAATATGTTTTTGGATAGATAGAAAAAATTGAGGTCCAAAAAATGAATGCTTTATAGATGCAGATCGTGCTTGCCATGTTTAGTTTTTTTGAAAAAAAATATGTTTAGGGTTTTTATGTTTTTTTGTAAATAAAGGGTTTTGGTATTTACATAAGAACATAATGTCAAGTGGTTGATATTTAGGTTTTAATATTTATATTAGTGGGGGGTGTGGTTTTGACACCTTACTCTATTTTTGGGTTTTTGATGCTATTTTTAAAAAAAAAAGTATTGTTAATGGATTGTTTAAAGTATGCGTATAGATCTTAAACAAAGGGTAAGGTTACTTTTTTTTTATAAAATATGTTATTATATGGATGAAAAAAAACTAATGTATTTAAAGATGAATTCTTTATGGATTAAAATTGTGCCTACCATGTTTAGTTTATTTTAAATTATGTTTAGGGTTTTTGTGTATTTTTTTGTCAAAAAAATGGGGGAGGGGTTTGGTATTTATGTGACAATATTGTGTGGTTTAGATGTTGGTGGATAGGGTAAAAATGAAATCCTAAAAACTAAAAAAAAATGAAAAAGATGAATGTGGCCATGCACATCTCCATTTATGCTTTGAAACATATATTTATGAAAATATATGTGGCCAAATTATGGTGTCATGAGCATATTTGTTCCCTTGGTTGGATTATTCAACATGAACATCTTTAAGTTATTTTGGACAATTGTAGTTGTATTACCAACCACTGCTAGTTAAATACTGGTATGTACAAATCTTAAATTGAAGGTTGGGGTTATTTTGTTTTATAATAGATGTTGTAGGATGGGCAAAAAAATTAATGTTTTTAAAATAGATACTTTGTGGATGGAAATGGTGCCACAATGTTTAGTTTTTTTTTTTTTTTTCTAAATTATGGTTTTTTATTTTTTTTTTTGAAAAAAAAAAGAGTTTTGGTCTTTGCATAAGAATATTATGTAGTTCAAATGCTAGTGGCTAGGGACATGATGAATACATTAAGGGGAATAAAGAATTGTAGATTTTTATAATGCACTTTCTCATGGTTGGTGACCATACTGGGAACTAAGACATGGTAAATGCATTGATATAGCCATGTTATCTCCATTTATGCTTTGAAACATATATTTATGGAGATATATGTGTCCATATTATGGTGTCATAAGCATATTTTTTCCCTTGGTTGAATAATTTGATGTGATCTTCAAGTTGTTTTAGACAAATGTAGTTGTATTGTCAACTTCATATTTTGACTTCAAAGTTTCATGATAGAGTCATTTCATCCTATCTCTAATTTAGAAAATGTAGAAAGGATGCATGTTTCTCTTAATTTTTGCTCATTTATTAATTTTGGAGGAAGATAAGAAACTAGTAATAAGGGTGTGGTATAAATACCTAGTTGTTGATTCACATGTAATCCAGATGAGTATGGAGAACTCCTATTTGTCTTGGAAGGAATAGCTTATAGATAAGAAAGCACTAACAAAAGGGGTTGTTAGAAAGATAGTTAGATGGACTTCCAAGCATGAGCTAGATCTAAGAAGCATGAGTTTGTTAGGAGGCTATCAATCCACTCTTTGATAATAATTAAGTTGGAAATGATAAAAGAAATATACTTGCATAAAATAACATAAATTAATAAAATGAAATACAATAATAAAGTGAATGATTGATAGAGAAAATAACTAAATATAACAATATCGAGTCAATACTAATGCTAAAATAGATCAGGTTAGGTTCATAAAATTAGTAGGGGTCTGTGAATAGATAGGGACACAAAAAGTCATATTTGGTTAGGGGTAATGGGTTAGAAATAACTTGTTATTTTTTACAATAGTGACTATCAATGATTAGGGTGACCATCGATGGTTAAGCTGACTATTGGAAGTGACCATTAGTGGATATGTTAAACATCGGTGATTGTTTGTGGAATTTTGTAGGTACATAGAAAAGAGTTGAAAAATGGGTTATTGATCAAATAGGGGTTTAGTTAAGGGTCTAGTTAGGGATAGGGAGTTCATAAGATAGGTGCAATAGATCTGATTCAAGCTTAGAAGTTAGAAACCAAATAGAACTAAAACATAAACTATACCTATGGCTTGATGGCTAGAGAAATTTTGGTAGAGTAATGATAATTTACCTTGAGATAAATTTTGGTAGAAGTTCAGATCTCTATTATTGTTTCCAAATTACTAAAAAAAGACTAGCTAAATAACTTGAATACCTGTGTTTAGTAATGCTTGTGTTGATGATGGATTGATCTCTTTCACTTCTTACTTCCCTCTTTTTATAGGAAAAGAGAGATGGAGGATAGAAAGTTCCCTAGTAGGTTGGCTTGCTAATTTCAATGTTTGGGAGTTCATTAGCAATGGGAAAGGTAGATATATTTAATCATGCCATGTTATATTGTATATCTATTAATTATGTAAGAATGAGGAGGACTTAATTGTCAATGGTTATCCTAACCATCGATAGTCAACCTGACAATAGGTGGTCAAGTTTCTAAAGGAAAGGGGTCCAAATAGGTTAAAAGGGTTGGGTTAAGGTTAGGTTAGTAAGTTTGTGAGTTTAGTTAGCTTAGTAGCTAAATAGACTCAAGGTATAATGAGTTGGTTAGTGGGTTGAGAAGGGTTAAGTGGTCCTTATGGTATCTCGATGCATTTTGACATCTAGTATGGTTTTCTTATGTCTATATTTTGCCCCTTTTTATTATTTGGTTTTGAATAAACAAGATGAAAAACAAAAATGGATTATTTGGTTAAAGGTCTGGCTACCCCAACTATGGGAGGAGGTACTCCCCCTAAAACTAGGAGTTGATGAGTTGAAACCAAAATTGAATTAGGGTTTGATAAGTGGTGTATGGTGAGTCACAAGGTTGGTGATAAAAAGGGTGTTTGGGCACTTTAAGGACATAAAAGTGAAAAAAATATGACTAATTGTGATATTCAAGATCATGTAAATAATAAGGTTGCTAATTCTTGATAAAAATAAGGTCAGTTCTAGAATTACAAGTGACGGGGTAACCGGTCCACAACATTAGTCATAGCTGATCGAGTTACTCTATAAGTCTCCTAGACAACAAGGTCAGTGTTTTCATAGGTATAAGAGGTAGGAATCATTCCCTTAAAAAAATAAATAGTCTAATTTTGCACTAGGTGGTGAAAATTAAAATATTCAACATGGAAAGGTTAGTCAATGTGGTTAAAAAGACCAGGCAAGGTTGCCACAAAATATGTGATAGTTCAGGCCAAAAATGGCCAATGTTGAGGTGGAAGTAGTTAGTTGATTGGTTGGTCAAAGAGGGTAATCTCAAAAAAATTATGTGTGAGAAGGGTAATCTCTAAAAATTTGGCACTTAGGTATAGGAGCCTAAAAAATGGTTTAAATGTGATACCCTAATCGTCAATGGTTAGGGTATCAAATTTAAACCTTTTTTTAGGCACCTATACTTAAGTGCCAAAATTTTGGAGATTACCCTTGTTAGTCTATCAAATTTAAACCCTTTTTTAGGCACCTATACCTAAGTTCCAAATTTTTGAAGATTACCCTTCTCCCATTTGAAGGGTAATCTCCAAAAATTTAGCACTTAGGTATAGGTGCCTAAAAAAAGGTTTAAATGTGATACCTTAACTATTGACGGTTAGGATTTCTAAGGTCCACCATCGATGGTCACCTTGGCCATCAATGGTCAGTGGGGAACCCTAAAAGGTTGAGGATAAAAAGTGAGAAAAAAAATAAAAGTCATTATCACTTTTAATTTTTTGACTCTAAGCTTTTTGTGCATTTTAGTGATTTGATGATTTGTGTAAGAGGGTTGATTGAGCATTTGATGACATTGTGATTATCAATTGGGTGGAGGTGTGTATTTGAGGTGATTTAGTTGGAACTAAGATACAAGGTGGATGAGGACACAATTGAGCAGCTAGATATGGGCTTCATCTTTGATAGTGATTAAGGAATGAGGTAGGGGCATTGTAAAATTGTTAGTTTATTTGGTTATGTTGAAGTTGAATTTGGGTTATTTATGGTTGTGTTGGTAGGGTTTTTTTGGGGGGGTTGACCTAAATTTAGGATTTACTTATTTTTTGAAAAATTATCCAATGAAATTTGAAATTAAAAGAGGATTTTTGCTGGGGGTAGGGTATATGATAGAAATAGGCAAATTTTTTGTTAAAATTTTATTGTTTTTTAGGTTTTGAGGTGGGTAAGGTTAGGTGGTTCACTACCAATGATCCCACATAGTGACCATCAATGGTTTGACCTGGTCGTCAATGATCAAACTTGACCATTGGTAGTAAGCCATCAAATAACAAAGGTCACTTAACCATCGGTGGTTGTAGTGACCATCAATGGTTGAGTGTTTGGGGAAGGTATGCTTCAATAGAAAGATGTAATAAACATGTTTTAAAAAATTTATAAGGGGTGCGGAGTAGTTAAAATACCAAGTGTAAGTTAGGCTAGTAATTTTTAAGTAGGAATAATGTGTTAAAATGGTTATTGGTTAGAGTTAAGTGTTGGTTTGAGAGGCTTAGGTAAGGTGTTGAAATTATTTGGAGGTCATAGTATATGTTTTTTGATAAAAGATTTAGGTGTTGGTTTGATAGATTATGGATGTTCATAGGATTACATGGCTACCTATTTGGGGGGAGATAATTTACCATATTGAGATTAAAGAGAGGGATGAATAGATAAAGCTCCTATACAGTGAGGATCAAGCCCTTGTAAAGTGTCATGTAGGTGTTTTTGGTTATGGGCCATTGTACTAGAGGGATCTATATGAGAGGTGTTTGATGACTATGATGATGATGGTAGTGTCTTGTTTTGCATTGCTAGATTCAAGTAGCAGGCAATTTACTTATCTACTACTAGGATTTTTGGTTAAGATGTTGCTTGGTAGGATAGTGTTTGGGTGGGCACCAGTTTTACTAGTCTAGATATACATGGAGCTCTGGGTATTTCAATCTCATAGGAGGTATGGGATTAATGTGGGGTTTATACTGCATTGTTGGGCATATGAGCATATTAGGGTTATGAAATTACTATGACTATAATGGGAGGTTTATGCTCAAATGGATTTCAGAGTGGTTTTCATATGGTGGAGGGGAGATTATGCATTAATCAGAGATGGAGGAGGTGAGAGAGATATTAACTAGTTTAAGGATGCACTGGAGGGCTTAATTATGGGAGACATGGTTTAGAGGCCATCTATTGGTTTTCTAAGGTGGGCTTTGTATATCTATTATACATTATCATTATAGAGATAGAGATGGATTTATGGGAAAAGAGAGGGTGAGACTGAGCTCATCCCTTTTGATAGAGTTTAGAGGTAGTTCAACCTAGTACATGGGATTCTAGGTCTATTATTGAGGTACCATAGGGAAGATGATAAGTTTTTGGTACCTGACTCATAGCTAAAGGAGGTGGTCCTAGATTGTGAGGAGTTACCTATTAGAGTAGGGGTTAATGATGCTATTTTTTTAATAGTTATATGGCATGGTACCAAGCCCTTTATGTAGTATTCAATTTTGGGTGGGATGATGGAGGTCAAGAAGCCATAGATGTGGATCTAGCTGGTGGGGGTTCACAAGTACATGTATAGGGTGGATAAGTAGGAGCAACACTAACTACTATCCAAGTATATATTATAGGGTTCAAGGGATAGGTGGCCACATTTTAAGGCCAAATTGTGACTTTACAAGGTTAGGTTTCCACCATGATAGGTGAGAGAGATCAGGCCAGGACCTCACTAGGCTTGGTGACCCAGGAGAGGGACACCTTGAGATAGAGGTTAGGAACCATGGCAGCACCAAAATGATCACTAGGTACCATCCCTATGACATGGTACTTGGCCATAGTGGAGGAGTTGAGGTATTATGAGGCCATATTTTTAGTATAGTGTCCTTAGTAGCCCTGATGGGGTGAGTAAAAAGCCACTTTAACAAGTGGGGTAGTTGTGGTAACTCTAGGTTAGTGGACCATATTGAGGAGTGGATAAGTAGGCATCTTAGGAGGGCTAGCACCAGATGGTAGTGGTAGTCTAGGTAGAGCAAGTGGTAGTGGTTCCCCAAGGGTATGATATTATATGATAGGTGTATAAATATAGATTTACATGATTTTGATACTAGCCTACATGCTGATACAATGAGATGTACATGATTTGAGAGAGAGAGAGATGATATACACCATTACATGTATTTAATTATTTTGATGGGATAATGTATATGATGTTTATGTTTATGGATGCTTTGATTATGGTTATTTGATGTGGTTTATGATATGATGTGATTTATTTTGTTGATTATGGATGTGGTGTTTGTTTATGGTTATGATTTTATTAAAATCTAATAAATTAAGTTAGATTATAAACTAGATGTGGGTAAAAAGATAAGAATCATGAGACATATGTATACATTAAACCAATGATGAGAGGATAAGAAAAAAACACGATGCCTTTTTATTGGTAAGGATAAAACAAAACTAAAGTAGGACTAGCTTGAGGAATATAAGATGTTTTGAATGCTTCACATTAGCATGATTTTGTTGATAAAAGGGTGTCTTGATCACATTGTGTCAAGTAAGCTCATAATCCCTTGATTTATAGATGGTGAAGGGGGGATTGGTTGTAGGTTAAGGGTAAATGGGTTGATAAGGTAACCTTATGTGGGTTACTCTACCCCTTCTATAGGTGACTTAAGAACCTTATTAGACAAGTCCATGTCTTCATGCAAGGTCTAGACTGATCGATGTAGGAATTATACTAATGATAAATATGAAATATGATTGAAACTTTCTTGGGATAACTTGTTTTGATTTTGATGGAGGGTCCTTTATTGCTTTTTTTTTGATAATTTTGTGAAGCTAATCGATGTGGGAAGATTCAAATGATTCCTTTTGAAAAATTTGACTTGGGCATCATTCAAGTGAGTGGTCTAAGTTTGGGTTGGTTTTTTGGTAGTTGTCCTTCAAGGGAGCAATTTATCTTTTGAGAAATTTAGTTTTTAGGAAGTTGTCCTTCAAAAGAGTAGTCTTTTATGCTAGAGATATGTGACCCAAGTGATATTTTGGTATCCCAAATTGTTTTGATGTTAGGTATAGACATGGACAAGTCTATACAGGCTTAGAGGTTTACCTTTATGAGGGAAAAAAAATATCATAAAAAGCTAATGATAGATGAAAAGGGGTGGTTTTGAGAGACAATGAATATGGGATTCCATTTGAAAAAGAGACAAAAATTATCCATGAGAACCATGTTATGGGTAGAGTCATGGTACCCATATTTAGGATTAGGCTATGACTATGATGGTTAATCACATGGTTTCTATGTTTTAATTGGTTATCTTCAAAGGTATATGAGGAAGGTATGAGGGTGAAAATATCATAAATTAAGGGATGAACTTAAGTTAGACAAAAAGGTGAGTTTGATCCTTTTTTAACAAAAAAAAGGATGTAGATGTGAAGCATTAAGAGGCTCAAGTTCTAGTTTGACTTCGAGAGAGGATAAATGGTAAGCCCATAATCCATACTTATGGGTTATGATGTAGGGTCCAAGCCAATTAAAATAAAACTTACCTCTTTTTATTTTATTCATATTTGTTACATGTTGGTTTTCCTTTAGGATGAGGTCTCTAAAATTGAATTCTCAATCTTCCAGGTGCTTGCTATAATAAGGCTTGATTCATTCTTGGTAGACACAAAGATTGTTAATCACTTTGAGGTAATGCTCATCAAGTAGATCAAGTCATTCTAGAAATTATTAATGATATTCATTCTAAAAAATGATTTCTCTCAAAGATATGTGAAGAGAAGGAATCTAAACTTTGAGAGGCAAGACTACCTCTACTCCAAAGACTAGAAAGAAAGGGGTAATACTTGTAGAGGTTTGAATTTTAGTGTGATAGGCCCATAAAGTCAAAGGGATGTGAAAGTTCCAATCCTAACCGAAAGCACTTAATAATTTGGTTAACATTTTGTTAAGGGTTTTTTTGGAGACTTCTACCTATCCATTTGCTTGTGGATGATAAAGTGAAAAAATCTTAAATTGATGCCAAATGCATCAAAAAGACCTTGAACTTGTTTATTTTTTCAAGATTTTCCATTATTAGTAATGATCTTATGGGAAACACTAAAATAATAGATGATATGATCATTTATAAAGTCAACTATCTTATCAGCTTTGGTCGACAAGAGAGGAATGACCTCTACCCATTTAGTGAAAGACTTAGTGGTGGTGGTGATGGATTGGTGTCATTGTGAAGAATGAGGATTGATTTTCCGAATGAGAAATAGGCCCCATTATAATAAGGTCCAATAGTCTTTGGAGACTTGAAGTCCATGGTTAGGTGAGTGATGTGAATGGGCATGTTGTTGAAATTTAACATAGTTCTTTACATAATCACAGTAGTCTTGGTTAAGGGTGGGCCAATAGTATCTAAGGAAAAGGATACATTTAGTGATAGATAAAACACTAAAGTGTCCCCCATATATTCCATCATGTGTTTCCTTGATAGCATGGGAAGCCTCATGAATATATAGACAATGGAGGAGGCCATCAAAACCATGCTTGTAAAGTATTCCCCCTAGTATGGTATAATGGGAAGTACTCTAAACAAAATCTCTTTGGGGATTCCTATAAATGTTGGGAGGAATGATGTCAAGGTTGAGGTAGTTGAAGGTTTATTTGTACCATATGTCTGATGGATATGCTTTCACATTACAAATGGTAGGAAGGTTAGAATAGACTTAAGAGGGTACGATAAAGCAATGGATGGTAAAAAATAGTTTATAATTGGTAGGTTGAGATGGGATTTGGGAAGCAAGGGAAGCCATTGTATCTGTGAACTTGTTGGTAGATCATGAAATAGACTAGATAAGGTAATGGTCAAATGATGCTAAGAGTACATCTACTAATTATTTTTAATTTTGGAAGACATCATTCTTACATTGGTAGGATATATTAACCTAGTTGACCACAAGTTGGTATTCACCAAAGACACTAATCATCTTAACTCCCAAGGCTAGAGTAGTTTGTAGACTTATTACTAGGGCTTTATACTCAACCATATTTTTGGTGCACTAAAAATCAAGTTTAAAGGAAAGGGGAAGAGGTTCACCATTGAGGGGAATGAGAATAAATCTGGCACCCCCATCACACACACTAGAATTTTGAGCCATTGAAGAACATGGTCATTTGATAGGTGGGGTCCTCCTGAGAAAGAGTCACAATGGACTCATCTAAAAATGCAAGAGGAAGTGGTTGGTTTTATAGTAGAGGAGATTCAACCAATTCATTAAAAATAACTTTCCCTTTAATTAAATTATTTTGTAGGAACTCAAGGTTAAACTCAGCTAAAATCATGAACCACTTAGCCATATGTTGGTTTTGGTATGGTCTAGAATGCATGTACTTGAGGGGGTCAGTGTTAGTGATGATGAAAGTTTTGTGGCTGAGAAGGTAATGATGAGATTTGGAAGCCACAAAGACTAAGGCAAGACAAATTTTCTCAAAATGGGTGTACCAATTCTCATACTCTATAAGTGTTCAACTTATGTAGTAGACAACTTCCTCTTTGTTTTGTTTATCACTGTGAGTGAGCATTACCCTTAAGGAATGGTCAGTGGTGGAAATATAAAGGTATAAGGGTTGATCCTATTTAGGATGGGTAAGAATGGGTGGAGAAATAAGGTATTATTTTAGTGAATCAAATGATTTTTGATAGTCTTTAATCCACTTAAAAGATGCATCTTTCTTGAGAAGATGGTGAAAGGGTTGGCATCTATCTGATAACTGAGAGATGAAGTGATGGATGGATTAGAGCTTCCCCTATAGGCTATGGATTTTATTAAGGTTGTTTTGAGGTGTCATATCTAAAATTAATCTCACTTTGGTAGGGTCTACTTTGATTCCTCAAAGAGAGATGATAAAGCCAAGAAGTTTTCTAGACGGGACACCAAAATTAAATTTTTTGGGGTTTAATCAGACATGGAAATGGATTAGGTGTTTGAAGATGATTGTGAAAATATCCAAATAATCCTTATAATATTTTAATTTACTAATGAGATCATCTACATAGTCCTTTATGATTTTATGGATGAGATTATGGAAGATGTAGGTCATCGCATACTAGTAAGTTGCTCCAATGTTCTTCAGACCAAATGGTATGACCCTATATCAAAACATTCCCCATGGGGTGATGAAATAAGTTTTATACTAATATTTGGGGTCAATAAAGATTTGATTATATCACAAACAACCAACCATGAGTGATAACATCTTGTGGCCAGTTTTAAGACCAACAAGTTGGTCAGTGTTAGGCAAAGGGAAGTCATCCTTTGGACAAGCAAAGTTGAGGTCTCAAAAGTCAATATAGAGGCAAATTCCTCCTATAGGATTGGTAATGGGAATGATGCTAGAAACCCATTCAGGATAATTTATGGGTTTGAATAAATTGAGATACAAAAGATGTTGAATCTCTTCTTTGAGTAAAAGGGTGATGTGAGGGAGCATCTTGTGAAGATTTTACCAAACATGCTCAGTGTTAGGATGGATGAAAATGTTGTGGGGGGATATGGAAGGGTAAATTATAGGAATATATTTATATGACTAATTAAATTCTATTATTTGGTCATAAAGGAAAGAAGGGTAATCTTGTTGCTCCATAGAATCTAAGGATTGACCAATCTTGACAATACGAGGGTTATCCTGAGTACCCAAGTTGACATAGATAGTGGTTTAATTCAACATGGTTTGGTTATTAGGTGGAATGGATTTATAGATAGAAAAATCCTTTCTATTGAGGTAGGTGAGAATAGAATCATCATCTTGATGTTGGATGGTGTTTATGGTAGAAGAATCATTTTATACCATTTTAGGATGAATGAGAGAAAGAGTTTTAGTTTGGCCACCTTTTTGATAGGTCAATGGGACTAAACTAGAAATATTAACTAAAAAAAGTTATGAAGAATTATTTTAAAATCCTTAGACTTCAAAAGAGATGGGGTTTGTGAGGATGGGATATCCTCATAAATGGTGGTGATGGGTTTTGGTGAATCAGTTGGTTCTTCTAGTGGTATGAACCCAAGGCCAAATAGTTGATGAGGTTTTTGGGGTTTGATGGAAGGTAACTCATGACGTTCATATTTATAATGGCCTAGGCCAAATACCTTCTAGGCACACCTATGATGGTATAATTTGAAAAATTTTGATTTGTCAATATAAGAGAAGTCAAAGGTAAATGGTTAGATGGTAGAGGTATTGGTGGAAGTAAGAAGTGGATGATCAAGCCCCCCATAGATTAAGATGGTTTGATAGTTATGAGGCTTTAAATAGATGATGGTTATAATGTTGGGGTCATAAATAAGACCATGTTTGAGGCTTCCATAATATTTAGGAGTATGGAAAACATCTAAGGCTTAAACATGATACTCCCCCAATGAGAGATGTTAGAATGTGGGCTCTAAGGGGTCATCTATTAGGATCTAAGAAGAAGGGATAGATGAGATAATTAAAGATTCATCATTGGTAAAAGTGAGTTTTTATTTATTGGTGTTATGGTGGATGAGGGAGGAAGAAGAACATCATTAGGTCAATATATCATGTTGTAGGATACAAAAGGACTAGGGTCAACTTTTATGGTAATAACTTGACCTTTGTCCTCAAATTTAACACATCAATGTGAGGTAGATGGGACACAAATCATATCATGGATCCAAGGTTATCCAAGTAAGAAGTTTTATTATAAATCACCTTCTACAACATAAAAGAGTTATGTAATTGTGTGAGGTCCCTATGGAAGATGACTACCCCCATGGTAGTGGCCATAATATTATTGAAAGAGTGAAGGATCACTACAGTTTTTGACATGATATTATTATGTAGTTGGAGTTGGTCATAAATATGAGAGGAGATAATGTTAATATTATATGCTCCATCAATCATCACCATTTTTATGTGGGATTGATTAATGTATGTAGTGATGAAGAGGGGAGGCTTTGGATCTTTAGAATGAATAGAAGGTATTCCTGAATTTTGAAAGGTGACAAAGGTAAAAAGTTGAAGGGCTCTGATAAAGGATGAAAGAGGTTGAGGGTCTTCTATTTAAATCTTTGTTGATTATAAGGCCTCTATCAATGCTTGACAATGATTGGGTGAGGTGTTTATTAGTTCCTAAAGGCTCATCTTCACTGGTCTTTGGTGAAGTTGTTTTTGAACCACTCATTGGATGGATTTAGAAGGGTTGGAAGGAGAGGCACCCAAAATGGATATTTGGGTTTTGGTGAAGGTGAAGGTAAATGTGAGGGTATTTGGGTTTAGTTGGAAGGTTGAGGGGTAGAAGTGTATGTCCATGGTATGGACACTTTGGATTTTACCTTATCCTTTTGTTGGGCCCTAGATCAGGGAATAATATGGATAGTGTAAATTAAGGGAGGTGTTGGGCTAGATGGTTGGTTTGGATCCTCCTCAGTTTCAAGTGAGAGTGGAGGAGTAGGTAAATTTTGGGTAAGTGGTTGGGTTGGTAATGGGCTCAAGAGAGGTTCATCTGATAATAGATCATCCTCATCCCATAAGCTATAGACAAGTGTTTGGATAGATTTATAGTTATTTATGTCATGTCCTAGAGTCTTATGGTATAAATAGATCAAATTTTCATTGAAACATGATGGTTTAGGATGTGAAGGGTTAAAAGGTTTGATAGGTGGTAGGGTTAAAGAATATGTTTACAATAACCTTTGTATAATGGCCAAATAATATTTGAGCAAAGGTGTTAGAGACAATAGGTTTTTGGTTTTAGGAGTGGGAGCCTTCTAAGAAGTAGGCTTCACTATGGAAGTTTTAGGTGGTGGAATGGTTTTGGTAGGTGATTTTAGTTGGGATTGTTGGTTGTGGTTGGTTTTTAGGTGGATGATGAAGGTTTGAAAATAGGTGGGAAGGTAGAGGTAGATAGATTAGTTAAGAATGATGGAGAGTTTAAATATTTGGTGGAGGTAGGTGTAGATAGAGAAAAAGGAGAAGGTTTACTATGTGAGAAACAGGTAGTTATGAAAGGTTTCATCTTCCTAGTAGAAGGATGAGCTCTTAGGATGGTAGAAGGATAGGGTCCTAAGATAGATGGTAAGAGGGAAGGAGGTGGTATAGCTCTAGTTTGAGGTGGGAGTTTGGTTGGCTCTACCTTCTTAGTTGGTTTGGTTGGGATTTTCTTTGGTGGACTAGATGGGGTTAAGTCCAACTTCAAATATGGGTAAACAAGGCTAGGTGTAGGAAGTATTCTAAGGTTCTTGATGGGTTTTTTTAGAGATGTGTATGGTGATTTGCAAATTTTAGATGGAGGTGGGTTAGATGGTTCCCCTATGGTTTTATAAGAAGCAGTATTTAAGGATGGCATTAAGGTAATGATAGGTTTGATGGTGGATGTAATTAAGGTTAATGGTTAAAGTTTGTTTTGGTAAGGGAGCCCAAGATGGTGCCAAAAGTTGGATCTATCTAGGTTGGGTTGAGAAGAAAACTATAGACTATAGACCAATCTAGAAAAATATTTGTAAACATTTTTAATTCCTTGGTCATTTATTTCAAAAATTAATCCCATAGGTGGAGGTTAGGGAATGGTTTCTTCACCTTTTCCCTCAATGGAAGGTTACAAGATTTGGGAGGATGTTTCCTCCATGGAAGGTGTAGATAAGGTAATCTCTTCTTTTGGGATGGTTCTCGAAGAGAGAATGGGTGGTTCTATGATAGGGGAGGAAGGTGTGATGTCCTCAAGTGAAGGAATGGAGATGGTTTTTTCCTTTGTTTAGGTGTCCAAAGGAATGGTGGGTAATTCCATCACACTAATAAGTGGAGTGGGGGAAGAAGTGTTTGAAGAAATGGTCACCTCCTTTAGTATTCCTATCAAAAGAGATGTGAATAAATCCATGGTTTCATCAAGTAAAGAAATAGGGGTGGTTGCTTCCGCAATTTGGATGTCTAAAGGAATAGGGGGTGAGTCCACAATTTCAATGAGTGGAATGGAGGAAGATGTATTTGAGGTAATGGTATCCTTAATAATAGGTTCAATAATAATGAAATTAATTGTATGGACCTAACGAGTGTGAGATGATTCTAGTTTATTATCATCATAGTAGGTAGTAGGCTCTTTATTGGGGAAAGGTTTACAAAAAATGTCAAGGGATTGATTTGGGGGTGCATTGGTATTATCAAATACAAGTTCTCCCTTATCAATCATGTTTTAGAAAATAGTTTTAAAGGTTTTTCATCTAATAATATCATGTCTAATGACATGGTGGAAATCACATAGATCATTTTCATTGTACCAATCAAGTGGAGGGTAAGAAACATGAAATTGTTGGGGAGGTTTTATGGGAGGAAGTTATATGTTGTTTGCTTTGAGTAATATATCTAAAACTTAAGCATAAGACTCCCTTATTGGAGTGTATTATTTTTGGGAAACTCAATTTTGGTTTTAGTTTTCTTGGTTGGAAGGGCTAGAGGAATTTGATAGTTGGTGGTGGAGTGATTTTAAGGACAACCGAGTCTGAAGATGCCTTTGGTTTGGTATTGGGATGTCTAGATTGATTGGTAGTTTTGGATGTGGAAGGGTCATTAGATTTAAATATAGAATTTGTGTTCCTCAATTTAAATTTTCTCTCATCAATGGATCTAATTTCCAATTTACATGCCATAGTGAAGCCTCATAAAAAATACTAAAAGTTTGAACTTAAAGAGTAGGGGAGATATGTTTGCAACAACCTTGAGAGAAGAGTTAAATACACTCATCTTGGGGTAAGGAAAATGAAATTTGGTTGATAAGACCTCTCCATCTAACTATGAAATCAGAAATTGATTCATCATCAAATTGCCTAATGGAGTAGAGGTCGATAATAGAGACCTTCTTAGATATATTGTCTGAGAAATGATCTAAAATGATTTAAGCAAGTTGGGAAAAAGAAAAGATGGAGTGCTTGGTGAAAGTACTATACCAATTTAAGGCTCATCCTAATAAAGACGTGGGAAAATTATGATGGAAAAGAGCATCATCACACACAATCAAATAACAAGAATGGTGAAATGCTCTTAAGTGTTGTTAGGGGTCCTCCTTTCTTTGGAACTTGGAAAACTTGGGTAGTTATTATTAAGGAGGATAAGATCAGATAGGGATGGATGGATGGATAGGTTCATTAAATATTTGATCATAAGATTAAATTTTATGAGCCCCAGAGATAGATGACTCTAGGTTGGTCATTTTATCCATGAACATTTTGAAAAAATCTATTTGAGGTTGGGAAGCTACATAACTGTATGGTAAGTTTGGATGAGGCTTCATGGAAGTAATATATGGAAAAGTGGTAGAAGGTTAAGAATATACCACATATTGGTATGTGGTCAATAAAGGCTAAGATGGTGCCATATAAGGGTTAATGGCCACAAAAGGTTTGGTAGAAGGTGCTATGTATCCTTATGGATTAAGAACATATAGGTAGGATGTCATGGGTATTTATTGAGGGATTTTTATGGGTTGGTAGTTGGTTGGGGTTGAGTGGTAACTCTTGTACTAATAGGTGGAAGGGTAAGAGGTATGGAAAGTACCAAATATTAAAGTGGGGTGGAAATTGGTGGGTTGATAGGGAAAAGGGGAATGGTGGAAATATGAGTAAAAGATACCCCAATGGTGGATGAGGTATGGGTAACACAAGGTGAGGCTATAATGTGTTGGAGGTGTTGGTTGGTGTAGGGGTGGTTTTCTATTGGTTGGGATATTGGATTGAGTTTGGCTAGTGGTAGTGGATAGGATATTGCTAGAAGAAGATGCTTGGGTGATCATAGGTTGGGTAGAGGTAGTACCAACCATAATATGGGGAGGCATACCATAAGGTGGATCCATAAGAGGAACCAAAATGATAGGGGTATGGTGAGATAAGGTGTTGAGGTAATGTTAGAGGGATATAGGGTTGTTATCAAGGAAGGTAGTGAAATCCTCATCACCCTCAAAAATTATACAAGGCACGGTAGGATGGGGAGAAAGATTAGGATAACTCTCAACATCAAAAGTATATTCCATGGAAGAAGAGGAAGAGGAAGATGGTGGTTCTTTGTTGGTTTGATTCCTCAATTTTTGTCTAGTAAAGAGCATGTGAGGAATAGAAAAGAAATGATGAAAACTCATAATTCAAACATAGAGCATGCAAAAGGAAAATAATCTCAAGGCAATCAAAACATACACTAAATTGCATTTAAAATTTAGGATTCTTTTTATATCAATTTTGGTTTATGCCTTAGAAAGTGTGAATAAGAAATTTGGTTTGTATTCTAGGTACTAAAGAGGAAATCTAAGGTTGGTTTACATTATTAAAGGCTCTAAAAAAAATCTATGTTTAAAGGTAGTACATGGCTTGATATTGGGGCCTACCCCCTCACTTCACACACTATAACGATAAGGGTGTCTGGTGCTTAGCTAAGATATATTAAATTTTAGTGTTTATACTCAACTAGAGAGCTCAGTTGGTTCTCCCATTAGTAATGACCTCTAAGTGGGATTTTCAAGAAAGGTAAGATTACCGTTAGGTGATGAAATTCTAGTTAGCCCTTATCTCAAGTTTGTTTTGATGTGTTGATTGACTATGTGGTTTAGTAAAGTGTGTGATAACAAGAGTGAAACTATGAATAATTACTTTTGCTTTTAACTTAACTAGATGAACTAAAACAAGAAAGCAATCAATGTATGCAATGTTTATTTTAAGACCAAAATAAATTTTACATTTCTTTATATGAACATAGAATAAAGGAAGAAAAGTGGCATTTAGATGATGTTAGGGTCCCACTAGATGTGCCAAAATGTATCTCTTAATTTTTACTCATTTATTAATTTTAGAAGAATATAAGAAACTAATAATAAAGGTTTGTTATAAATACCTGGTTGTTGATGTGCACATAATCTAGATGAGTATGGATAATTCCTCTTTGTCTTAGAAGGAATAACCTATAGAGAATAAATCACTAACAAAAGGGCTTGTTAGCAAGATAGTTAGGTAGACTACCTAGCATGAGATAGATCCAAGAAGTGTGAAATTTCTAGGAGGTCATCAATCCAATCTTTGATAAAAATTAAGTTGGAAATGATAAAAGAAACATAATTTCATCAAATAACATAAAGTAATAAAATGAAATACAAGTAAAAAGTGAATGCTTGATAGAGAAACTAACTAAATATAACAATAACAGGTTAATACTAATGCTAAAATAGATCAAGTTGTTAGGTTATGGAGCTAAAAGCTTCACTGATGCAGACATGGAGGAGGTTGTAGAAGGGTTGCGAAGTGTCACAGACATTGGTGTCGGTCAGGCCAACCGACGTCGGCAGGATTAGACAAGAAGGCAACCGACGTTGGTCAGAAGTCAGCCGACGTCGGCACCCCCCAGGAAGATAGGAACCAATGTCTGTCACCTGTGTGGTTTGGACTATGGATGTTACGGGTAGTTAGCTAATGAACCAAGTGTTTGCATGTTGAGAGCCAATTTTAGACTGAGAGCTGCGGATCTAATTATTGTAATTAGATGTCTAATTATTATTTGGATGAGATCTATATAATAGACTCATGGATTGTATTGTAAACTTTGTGCTAGAGAGTAAGAGAGAAAATAAGCTCCTTCAGAGAGAGGTCAGCAATGGTGTGTTCCTCCTAGTGCCACAGTACCAAGTGTGGGTGCTAGATTGGAGAATCAGTAGGGTTCTTCATGTATGTATGATCTTGGTCATCAGGTGAGCATGGCTATGATAGATCTACATGGTAAGTAAGATCATTAGGATCTACTCGGAGTATAGTGGGTACTCATATAGAGCAAAGAGGAAGGCAAGGAAGATCCTTCCATAAGTAAGGTCTGTTGAGGTGCAGGTTGTTGCAGGTTCAGGGGAGATCTACTTGAAGTACGATTGAGTACTTGTGGAGTGCGTGGAGCACTGGAGGTGAACACCAACTCTGTGTTTGAGTTGGGTGTTGGGACCTAAGAGAGAGAGCTTTGAGGAAAGATTTACTTTTTATGTCCTAGAGGTGTGGGAGCCCTAGAGGTGTGTAAGGAAGAAGAACTATGGTAGCCTTCTTTGTTGTATTTCCTTCTGAAAGAGTTTTAATACAAGTTGTGTATTGTCTCTCATATCATGTGTTATTTTTGAATTCTAGTTACTTGTGTATTCTGGTTAATTTTTGCATATTAAGTTGCTTGTATTTGGTAATCAATTGTGTGGTTTTGGTTATTTATCCCAACACATGGTATCAGAGCTAAGGTTGCAGGGAGCAGGTTTTGTGTTTGGTTACAGGTCACTCTCAGGGGTTTCTGATTGAGTGGGAGTAGAGCAATGGCAGATGCAAGTAAGCTAAGAATGGAGGAGTTGAAAAACACAGATGGTCTCTTATAGTCTTATGGAAAGAAAGAGCAGGTAAAAGAATATTATTGGTTGGTAGCAGATCAACATGAACGAACTAAAGATGTCGATGTTGCAGGGGTTGTTGCATAGGATGCTTTGGGAGGTTTCTTGGATAAAGTTGAATCTTGGATAATATATTCTGTTGCCTCTTTCCATGCAGCCCCAAGTAGAGGAGCTGGTGAGCCTTGTCAAATTATTGGCAAAGGGGAAGTGAAGCTGAAATTACAAGCGGTGGCCAACACATGGGTGTTGAAGGAGGTCATGTAGGTCCCAAGTTTGGAGATGTGGCTAATTTCTTCAGAAAGGTTGGGTGATGAGAGATGCTCAAGAACTCTCATAGCAGATGCACTTGAATTAGCTGGTGGTAAGAAAATAGGTACTTTTTATCTACTTGTTTATATTACTGATTCTTCTTCTGTTGCAGAGACGTGGCTTCGTAGGCTTGGTCACATGAGCAGGAAGGAGATGCATGTTCTTAAGAGGAAGACTGATATATTTGACAGGCTTAATAACTGGAAAGCCTTGGAGTTCTTAGAGGAGATGATGGACAAAGACTAGTGGATGGGGCTAGACACTTCTAAGCAGGGCAGTTTGGACATGGGTTTTGATTCAAAGGAGCTCGCGGGTAAAAAGTCATCGCTCACAGGAAAACATAGGTACCGGTGTCGGCAGGAAAACCGACGTTGGCAATAAGGTAAGACTGACGTCGGTCAGGAGGACCGACGTCGGCAATAGGGTAAGACCAATGTCAATAGGAGGACCAACATCGGCAATAGGAGACATCGGCATCAACAGGGTTGGTAGTCAAGACAGGCGCAGGGTTGGATGCAGACTGTGTGGTGATAGAGGTCGGTCACTGTAATGGATTTTGGGTGGATAACAAGCTGTCAAGGAGTCTCAAATGCCCATATGGAGGACTGAAGTTGGTAAGTAAGCCTCAAATTTGTTGTTCCTCTTCTTTATACTAGTTGTTGAGTGCAGAGCAGGAAGGATCCAGGAAATAGTGGGAGCATGGCAGGAATATGATGCAGAACCAAGCAGAGACTTGGTAGGGTTTCCAGCAGGTATGAAGGCATAGAGACGAATGGATACCTTAGTTGAAGAATAGAGAGAATGGACACGTGAGACGGAAGACCAAGTCATATGGTCTTAAGGAAGCTACAGGACAGTGGTACAGGTTTTGACAGGTGGATGACAAAGCATGACTTTAGTCAATGTCAGGGTAACTACTGTGGTTTGTCTTACTAGGTGGATGATGAGTCATGACATTATCCTGTTACTGTATGTGGATGGTATGTTTGCTAGCAAGTTTGTACATACATGGTTTTGCTGAGCTAAGGGTAAGATTAGTTCAGTGGTTTGCTATGAATAATTTGGAGCAGCAAAATTCTTTGGCATGGGAGACATGGAGATCACAGGTAGATTTTGTCTCCAGTGGGAGCTGATGTGAATTAGGTGTTGGCAAGATTCATTACGTAGGATGAAAAATCAGAGCACACCAAGGGCTAGATAGTTTAGTGTCTGAAATCACATGAGGTCTAGTATAGACCTGAGTTTGCCCAAGCAGTGGGTGTTGTCAGAGAGTTAGGAGCCAATTCAGAGAAGTGGGTTCTCAGAGACTTGAGAGGGACCATCAGCAGGTATACATGTAGGGTCAGGACTTCACTACATGGGTTTGTAGATGCAGATGCGGCAGGATACTCAGATGATAGGTAGTGCACCATAGGTTGTGTGGTGGGTGGTCTTCAGGGTTGAGCTTGAAGAGGGATACAAGCCAGGAAATAGATTAGATAGAGTACAGGTATAGGTACAGTGCATCTCTTTATCTCCAAGTGGGAGATTGTTAGGTTGTGGAGCTAAAAGATTCACTGATGCAGACATGGAGGAGGTTGTAGAAGGGTTACAGAGTGTCACAGACACTGGTGTCGGTTAGGCCAACCGACGTCGGCAAGATCAAACAAGAAGGCAACCGACGTCGATCAGAAGTTGGCCGACGTCGGCACCCCCAGGAAGACAGGGACCGATGTCGGTCACCTGTGTGGTTTGGACTACGGATGTTACGGGTAGTTAGCTAATGAATCAAGTGTTTGCATGTTGAGAGCCAATTTTAGACTGAGAGCTGCGGATCTAATTATTGTAATTAGATGTCTAATTATTGTTTGGATGAGATCTATATAATAGACTCATGGATTGTATTGTAAACTTTGTGCTAGAGAGTAAGAGAGAAAATAAGCTCCTTCAGAGAGAGGTGAACAATGGTGTGTTCCTCCTAGTGCCACATTACTAAGTGTGGGTGTTGGATTGGAGAATCAACAGGGTTCTTCATGTATGTATGATCTTGGTCATCAGGTGAGCATGGCTATGATAGGAGATCTACATGGTAAGTAATATCATTGGGATCTACTTGGAGTATAGTGGGTACTCAAATAGAGCAAAGAGGAAGGCAAGGAAGATCCTTCCATAAGTAAGGTCTGTTGAGGTGCAGGTTGTTGCAAGTTCAGGGGAGATCTACTTGAAGTATGATTGAGTACTTGTGGAGTGCATGGAGCACTTGTGGTGTGCATGGAGCACTGGAGGTGAACACCAACTCTGTGTTTGAGTTGGGTGTTGGGACCTAAGAGAGAGAACTTCCAGGGAAGATTTACTGTTTATGTCCTAGAGGTGTGGGAGCCCTAGAGGTGTGTAAGGAAGAACTGTGGCAGCCTTCTTTGTTGTATTTCCTTCTGGAAGAGTTTTAATACAATTTGTGTATTGTCTCTCATATCATGTGTTATTTCCAAATTCTAGTTACTTGTGTATTCTGGTTAATTTCCACATATTAAGTTGCTTGTATTTGGTAATCAATTGTGTGCTTCCGGTTATTTATCCCAACACAAGTCAGGTTCATAAAATTAGGTAGGGGTGTATGAATAGGCAAAGACATAGAAAGTCATATTTGGTTGGGGATAAGGGGTTGGAAATAACTTGTTACTTCTTACCACAGTAACCATCAATAGTCAAGGTGGTGATTGATGGTTAAGTTGACTATCAATAGCTGGGTAACTGTCGATGGTTGGAGGTGACCATTGATGGTTATGCTAACTATTAGTGGTTGCCTATAGAATTTTGAAGGTACCTAGAAAATAATTACATAATGGGTTATTAATTAGATAGGGGTTTGGTTAAGGGTCTAGTTATGGATAGGAAATTTAGAAGATAGGTGTAGTAGATCTAATTTAGGCTTGGAAGTTATAAACTAAATAAAATTGAAACATAAAATTTACCTATAGCTTGATAGTTGGAGCAATTTTGGAAAAAGGAACTTTGCCTCAAGAGAAATTTTGATAGAGGCTCATATCTCTATTGTTATTGTTGAATTGTTAGAAGAATACTAGGTGAAGAACATGAATACCTATGTGTAAGAATGCTTGTGTTGATGATGGATGGATCTCTTTCACTTCTTACTTCCCTCCTTTAATAGGAAAAGAGAGATGGAGGATAAAAGATTCCCTTATAGCTTAGCTTATTGATTTTGATGCTTAGGAGTTCGTTAGCCATGGGAAAGGAGGTTATATTTGATTATATCATGTTATCTTACACAATTGGTATTTGTGTAAGAATAAGTAGGACCTAACTATTGATGGTCAGCCTAACCATTGGTGATCAAGCTAACCATCGATGGTTGATTATCTAAAGGAAAAGGGGTCAAGATGGGTTAAAAGGGTTGGGTTAAGGTTAGGTTAGTAGGTTGGTGAGTTTAGTTACCTTTGTATCTAACTAGATTCATGGTTTGATGGGTTGGTTAGTGGGTTGAGAAGGGTTAGGTGGTCCCTAAGGTATCCTGAGGCATTTTGACATCTAGTACAATTTTCTGGTGTCTACAATGAGGTGTTACATTAATATTTACAATATTTCCTATTAATTCACCTTTATATTGGCCAAAGTTAATAATTTTTCTCTCTAATTTCATTAAAAAGAGTATTTACACCATATATTTTTGTTCAGTGTCATCATCGTTAAAATCCGTAGCTCCATGTTAGTGGTAAATAGCCCCTAGCAATGAATCAGTGTGGAACTAGTATCACCCTTAAATATGCATAATTGATTTTATTAAAACTTTGCATACTTGAATAAGTAAAATATAAATCTCCATTACTAATGATTATTTAGTTGATTGACTTGTCAGTTACATGGATAGGGTGGTCCCACTAGCCTATTTACTTTGAACATGGTGTCACTTTTTAATAGGATTGAAAAAAAATTAGTTACATATACCTTGGAATAGGATTCCACTTGTTAATAGGCTTGATCAAGTCCTACATACATATGTAAGGGGTTTTAGAATCCATTTAATTATTGTGATGTAGTGTAAGGTGGATTTCACTTAAGTCACGATGGTCTCTATGAACAAGTTAAAGATAAAATCAATATTTTGGTGGCTATATAGACATGTTATTGGTACTGAAGGGAGACTATAGGATCCATTTGTGTTTAACCTAAAATTATTAGAAGGTCTACTAGCCAATATAAATGTATTTTTTTATGTGCAAGAAATATTTTGGTGTTTGGCAAAGTCAACATGCAAGGAGGTTAATAGGTGGTATTAAAAAATAATATTTTGGGGAATCTGATTGGGTAAAAAAAGGAGATGTTATTGTCAACATCACTTAATTTGAGGTATGGCACTAATATTTCCGTCAGTATAGTGCATGTTTATTTATCACATGGAGCATGAAATGGGTTTGTTTTTTAATTGAAAATATGTTATGGTGGAGTGACAGTACAAGGCTTTGATTGTATATTTTTTTGCATTAACTACTATGGAAACATATTTGATATAAGGGTGTATTTTCAAAATATTTTCTTTTGTTGTTGTTCTCATTTTCAATTTATTGTTCATCATTGCAGATTTTTATTGATATACATGGTTTTCATTTTCTTTTTTTTATTCCTTTAGTTTGTGTTTATGTGACTGTGAGTTTGATTTCAATATAATCTCGATCTCTTCTACTCATTTCCTAGAAATTCTTGTTATATTTTGGCTATGGATATGATGAATACATTGAGGGAAATAAAGAACTACAAACATTTGCTGAGTTGTGCTTGAATTTTAAATATTACTAAATTTACCAAGTTTATTTAGCCTGTGTAATTTAATTGAAACTATTATTGGTATAAATTGTAGATTTTTTGTTTGCTATTTAAAAAGGTTTTTTTTAATAGGGTTTAGTGTTTTTTTTTGTGTTTTTTTTTAAATCTTTATTTTTCTTGGTACATTTCTAAGGTCCTATGCTAGTGGCCATGGCTGTTAGTTATTTAAAAAATTTCAAAATAACATGCCAATGTCTTTTATGCATATACAATTTTTACTTGTTTCCTTGTGCATTTAAGTGTTTAGCATTATTTTTTTAGAAGCTTACACCCCCTATTCAGTGTTTTATTATTTGTAAGTTTTGTTCATAATGGACTTCATGTATCTATGCATTGATGACTATGTTGATGTGTCACATCTTGATTTCTTACTAAGCTAATTTACCTAATTATCCATGGATTATTATGGTTTTAAAACTAATTATTTACTATTAACTAAACTGTAAGTCATATGTTATTATGGGATAGTTGTACATTGTTTAGATTGCATTATTACATTGTTATGAGTTAGCTACACTTGTTTATTCTTTACATTATGATCATGTTTTTATTTCTTACATCAATATTTTATGGATATATATCATGATGTTACTAGATAAATACCTTCTTGTCATGAGTTTGATGCATGAGAGATTCATCCCTCAGAGCATGATGGAGGGAGATCATCATTAGAGAGGGTGACATAGATAAAGATGTTAGGGGATGATAGAAGAAAAGTTATATACCTATGCACCACATATGAGTGTTAATTCTTTGTGTTGTGATATCAATAGTATGTCTTTAATTTATGATATATAAGCATGTTGTTATCTTATTTTCTATTTTATGATCTTTCTGATTTCACTAGTCTAGTTGTATTAATGGTTATTGGCATTATTGATTTAACTCGGATTAAGTTTATTCTTGTGTTTTGTGACTTACTGCTATTTTGGGATATATCTAAGTGAGTAATAAATATGCTTTTGTTTGGTTTCTAATACAATGCTTGAATGGGTTGATAAGTTATTATTGATGGCTTATATGATTACTATTTTCATTTTAATAGTAAAATAACCAATATTAAGACATTAGTGAATAATAATTCTTCATTAACTATGATGGAGGACATTAGTTGGCATGGTAATTGATATAACATTATTGACTAATGATGATTATCAAATTTGTTATGCTTAGTTAATAAATATATTGTCCTACAAAGTAATCTAGGTAATATCATTGTTTAAAAACTCATTAGACATCTTAATGGTTGTTGAATCTCTATTAAATAGTCTTATTAATAAGTCATATACTATGTCTACCTTGTCATATGGATGTCATGTTAAATGACTTGTTCTTTAATCCAACCTAGCATGGAAATCATTGTGTTAATGGAATTTTTTAAATTTGATACATAGGTTCAGCAAACATGCATCTTATTAGGAAGCCATGAAAATGATCATTTAATTATATGGGAACATTCAAAAAGATTTAGTGTTACAAACCTGAGTTTGACTCAAGTTAACCATACGAATTTCAATAAAAATCCATTTTGTCCAAGTTGGTGGACTATTGTTCTAGTTCAGTTAAAACCACCATGCATTGCTCTATTCACTTATTACTTCCCCATGGAATCGGGACAAATGGGTGGAGAGAAAATGCATGGAGGGAAAAGAAGAAGTTTAGGTAAGATAAAAATAAATAAAATGGGAGATAGGAAGGAGGATGAAGGGATAAAAGAATGGGAGCAGAGAAAGAGGGGTGGAAAGAAACCTTGTGTTTGTGAAATTCTAGATGAAAAGATCAATAGATAAAGGTCGTACCAAGTTGGTGATGTCACTCTATTTTATTGTTGTTTAGACTTGGCAATTTTATGTTGGTTTCTTGAAAAAGGGTTTATATATATATATATATATATATATATATATATATATATATCTATATATATATATATATATATATATATATATATATATATGTATATATATATGTATATATATATGTATATATATGTATATATATATGTATATATATATATATATATATGTATGCATATATATATATATATATGTATGCATATATATATATATATATATATATATATATATATATATATATATATATATATATATATATATATATATTCATTTAGGATTTATACATGTAATAAGGGTTTAGCTCTATGGATAGTTTAGCCATCCAATAACTAAATCATTATCTCAAAACCCTAAGCCTATATGACCAAGATTGTGTATATTTTTATAGTAATTTGAATTTTTGGAAAGTTCTAAATCCTTAGAAACCTTCAAATATAAAATGGCTAAGGATTGTACATGGTTTTTGAAATGGGTTTTAAAATTTTATGTATAACTTGAAGCCTTGTCATTAAACCCATGACCCTTACTATTGAATTTTTATATAAATGGGGACAAATTGGGTTAAATTATTTTATAACCCTATATAGATAAATTATCAAGATTCGACCTAGGTTGTAAAGTAAGTATAAACTAAACTATATAAAGGAAAAAATTTGTATGTTTTCATAATATCAACTAGATATTAGATGTCAATCGAATTAGAGGTTTTAGTTCATAGGAATGGATTGAATACATTTGATGTTCAAAAACCTAAATGTATATAAAATAAATAAGTAAAAACATTTAACTTAGTATGGTAAAATAGGTATGTGAAGTTAATTATGTTTGGATATAGGAATCTCGATCAAACTCATATACACATACATACATATTATTCATTTGATCTATATATCATTTATATGGAAGGTTATAAAGCTCAATTTTTTAATATGTTTAAATCCTACATGTTATAAATTCTTATGTTGTATTCTTTTGGATGCAATAAGTAAGTCGACTGAGTTGATCTATAAACTATATTAAGAATGTGAACCTTAAGATGTATATACAAGTTTGACTTTATATAAATAATATTAATGGAGATCATTGTATTTGACTAATCTTGGATTTGGATGGTAAATGATTGCTATAAAACTGAGTCGATAAGTTCATAAGATAGTTTCTATTGGTTTAAAATTAAATTGAATACTTATTTAAATGAACCTAGAGTATGGTGAATAAGGAAATATTGGGTTTTTGTTTAGTTTTATTTAATAGTATATCATGTATTAAAATGAAATTAAGAAGTAAATAAGAGAGAACATGGGTTTGTAAAAAAATATAAACTTTGTTTGAATTAGTAGACTATTTCCATTATATATATATAGAAAAGTTGTTAAAACTATACAAGTTCATAAGGAAAATATGAAATAAGAGTATAACAGAGGTATGAATTATACTCTAAGAAGATGCACGTAAAATACATAGGGCATAATGGATACCCTATTAGTAATAATGGTACATAATTATAAATTAGGTACAAATACTAGTATAAGGTACATATTTTGGTATGTATTTGATTTGTATAGTTATATATGTATGGTATATACTTGTATAAGGAAATGATGTACTTATACATATATAGAATACATTTGTAAATATGAGATGTGTGCCTATAATTAATAAATATATTGACTATTATAACAATTAGAAAAACTTGTGAGGTGGTATATATTGGTTATATGCATACAACTTATAAATAAGTATATCCAATAAATATGAAAATTGGATCTTTGTTTATTATGAGTTATGACATTAAATATAATGTATCTGATCCTTGAAATTATTTATGAATGGCATGTTGATAAAATAATAAGTGAGTACATAGAAATAAAATGTGATAAATGTTGTTTACCATTGTAGTTACTTATGGAAATTTGGTAAGTTATAGACTAAGTAACTAAAAATACCCATATGGTATGTTCCTTTTTAGAATTTTACTTATTTATAATTATTATTTATGTAATAAATAATGTGATTGAGATTCATTGCATATGTTTGATGGACAAAATGTATGTACATTGATTGTTTCCATACTTAGCATGTTTTATGTCTATTAATAGGAAGTAATCCATTTGAATCTATTGGTTATGATTTAAATAACCATATCTTGTATTTATGGTACTAAATAATCAAGAAGATGGATTTAATTATCTTACTTATCATCACCAAATCAAGATGAGGGTAATATGATCATGTGGTGTGTATGATTTGGATGATCCTTGAGATCATTAACTATCTATTAGCCAAATTAATATTTAGTTAAACATTATCATTTAGTATGTTTGATTTACATAATTATGATATATCATGTTAAAATGTATTTTTCATATGGTAAACATAATGTTTTATAAATATTACATCACACAGGTACTAGCTTGTCTCTCTAGATTCCTACACCATCACTATCTACCCACCCATAAAGGGAGGGCCATTATTTGGTTGGGGGATTGCGTATGGGATCGATGGAATGTGGTTGGTGTGATAAAGTGCTTAGATGACACTCTCATTCCACATAATATTAATTAAATAGAGATGACACTTGAGATTTCCATAGATACTTGAGTTCATGAGACTCATTCTCTATGGAGGCTTATATCTTATATTATTTTTATTATCAAAACATTATTCCTGGTTAAAATGTAATTAATTATTCATATGTACATTGAAAGTGGTGGTTGTGCTTAGTCATAAGTTTTTTCATTGATGTCAAGTTCAAGGTGGATGTCATTGATGTCAAGGTGCATTTGGTATAGATGCATGATGGAGTGGTATGTGACAAGGAAGCCATGTGATATGAAAGATAATTTGAAGGCAACCTGATGATTTTTCTGAGGTTGATTTCAAGGTTTAATGAAATATGTATGATACTATATAATGAGCATGAAATTTATGTGCTCAAGGTGTATAATTTTCAAATAATATTTAATGATTAGTTTCCAAGTTGTCAAAGTCTTTGAACCCAGTAGGAGTCTTGAAAAGGTTTGTGATTAGGATGTCTAGTCTTGTGCATAAAGAAGCATGATGGATCAATAATATGGATACACATAAGATTAATAAGATTTTTGAGGACACTTTATAATTCTTATGAATCATTTGATCACTTAGGATAGCTTCAATGTGAGTCTACAAGGGTATACCCTACATGACTAGCATGCAAATAGACTAGTTCTAGACTCTACCTAACCTAATAAGGCGTCATGAGGTATTTTAAAGACCTATTAAGGATTTAAATAAGTGTTAGATAATTTATTAGGGTTATTGATCATGTGAGTGAGGTGGAGAGTGCTTGGATAATAGCTATAAGGTCTATTATAAGGCCTAATGTGACCTACAAATCAAAAGCTTAGAGAGCAAAAAGAAAGAATGTGACCTAATGGGTTATTAGGATGATTTTACAAGGTAATCATGGATATATGTGAATTTATATAGGTATTTCATGTTATTTCAAGTATGTTTACCAAGTTTGAAGTCAAAATATGCAAGAAAAGGCATGGAATGAGGTTTTGAGGTTTATTATGTGCACAAAATAAAGGATTCTCAATCCAAAAAGAACTTTCATGTACTCATTGGCATGTGTAAAACATACATGAAAACCTAATAAATTAATGGTAGATGGAGAAGGGTAATATATCAAATTTACAAGAAATGGTTTCTATATTAAGGGTCTAAGCTTTATGAATGATTGTTAAGACTCCAAGGTGGTTTAAACCTCTCTAAAACCCTAACTTTGACCTGATATGGAATATATTGATGGAAATGGAAAATAATGGATTATATGACCTATTTTTATGATTTTATCATGTATTAGACTCTACTAATTACCTCAAAGTGTCATTGGTATATCAAGAGAGTGAATGGACCCTATAGGAAAAGCCATATTTCTCAAAAAATTTGTTGTAAAAGGTAGGGTTTACCAAATACAAGTTGATAAGTGAATGGAGGCTGAAGATTTATACTTATAAATTATTAAATTTTTGGTTTTTGAGAAGGTTAGAAACCTCAAAAATTCTAAACTGGTCATGGAAGTTGACTTACTTCTAAAAGGGCCTAGTAAAGCAGATAGTGAGAAAAACTAGGCAGAAGTGGGAATGGGATTAAGGATGTGTTGTCACGGATTAAGTATGGATAAAAATGAATTAATTTTTTTAAATAAATTTATTACACATTAATATTGATAATGTTATTTTTAGGTCAGTGGATATGTTGAGAATGTTGCGTATAAGTTGACTTGTCTAGTGCAGATGAGATAGTGAAGGTGTAAGGGTGTGAGATTGGTTTGCAAGACAAATATTATCACTTGAATAATATATATTTATATCTTATAATTATATAATATGATCATAAACATGCATCATGTCTCTCAAAAAGTGTCTATACAATATTTTAAATTCATTCTTACCATGACTATGTTTGAAGGTGTATTGACAAATCTAAGTAAGCAAGTGGGAGTGATGAGTTGGAGGTTCTCTGACATTAGATAAATAATACAATTAATATTTTAATTTTTTTTAAGATATGATTTTAATATCCATTTTTTTAAAAATATTTTAAGTTAGTACAAGAAGATTGGAATATATAAGCCAAAATGGCTTGTCTAGCTAAGTAAAGTATGTGAGAGAGGAGGTCAACAGATTGGTCAACAACAATAATAGTTGTCATTTGTGATTATCATAATTTTGATTAAATTTGATATTAAAATGATTTAATATTATGATTATTCATTTAAATACATTAAGAGTGTTCCCAGAGGTGTCAAAGGTTCATTGTTCCATGATTGTGTTTTGGGACCAATTGGTAGTTATGAGTAGACTTCTTGCAAAGAAGGGTTCCTAAACTTTGTATTTGATTTTTTAGGTCAAATTCACATGATGATGACCTGAATGTCATGAGTATTATTTTTGCATGTTTTTTCCATGGTTGTTTGGCAAATGTGTGTTTGTGCTTCAATTGTTCCAGATAGACCTTTTGGGTTTACACAATGCTAATATGAATTATTCTAAAAATGTGCTCGAAGTAGTGATTTGAGTTACAAAATTTTATAGAGCCTATATGAAATTAGAATACGTCTATTTATATGAAATATTATTTGACTATTACATGTAAAGTGTTTTAATGTTATCCAAAATAATCAAAGGGTAACATGTGTTATTTAGGCCTAATGAGATTAGGTGGAAACCTAAATGAGAGATAAGGCCTATTTGAGAAAGGTCAGATATAAAGGGAAAAAATCAAATTTTATACATGTATATAAATTTTTATAAGATCCATTCCATGGCTGACCTAAGAGGATAAGAGTTCTTGGATAACCAAGAAGGATATGGATAAGAAAATTTTGGGATATATACTAGGCATTTTTAGGCCTAATGTGTGTGTGTGTGTGTGTGTGTGTGTGTGTGTGTGTGTGTGTGTGTGTGTGTGTGTGTGTGTGTGTGTGTGTGTGTGTGTGTGTGTGTGTGTGTGTGTGTGTGTGTGTGTGTGTGTGTGTGTGTGTGTGTGTGTGTGAATCAAGGTGTAGATGTGAAGTGAATAATAAGAGGATTATGTGAGTTTACACAGATGGTGAAATATATCAAATAAATGATATAAATCAATTATATACATTTATAGGGTTTCATGGGTGCTTTCATGGCAGTTTCAAGCCATATAAGGGCTAATTGAGTGAAGAAGGTAAATGATAGTTTTTGTTTATGTGAGAGGTAGATTTGAGTGTGATATATATAAAAAATAATCATTAGTTGAAATAGGTAAAAAATGCCAAGGTGGAAATTTTTAGAGTGTTGATTGAGTGGGTACTTGATCAGTAAGGGGGTTGTAGCCTCCTAGCAAGTTGGTGCTTGCTAAAGTCAAGTTGGTGATCCTTGTTGGGTTAGTGCTCAATTAAATTTATTTCATGGTATTTTATGACAAGTGGTACAAGATATTTTTCAATGGTTTTTTATTCCCCTTGAGGGTTTCCCACATACATATTGTGTTGATATGTTTCATGCTCTTGTAGATTGGTGCTTATGATTGCTAAAGATGAGCATGATTGTCTAAATCATCTATTATTGATTAAGTAAAAAATTTTAAATTATTTAATATTTATTCACCCCACTCTCATTAATTTTTTTCCCAACATTTTGTATTAGATTCTGGTCATTCAAAACATGTCCATAATCCTAAAGGATATCCTAGAAACAAGGATGGTTAATCAACAAGCTCAAGGTGGTTTTTATACCAGTAAGGCTCCATTGTTAAATGGATTTAAATATGAATTTTGGAGTTTAAAAATAAAGATATTTGATGTATTAAGGACATGATATTTTTAATTTAGTTATGGATGGTTATACTACCCCTCCTATTCCACCAATAGATGTAATAAGCAAGAAGGCTAGTGAAAACCACTCCAAGGTAATGAATGTCATTCTTTGTAGCCTATCTAAGGCAAAGATGGTAAAGGTAATGCATTTTGATTCATCCAAAGATATATGGGACAAATTGAATACCATCTATGAAGGTGACACCAAAGTAAATATGGCTAAGTTTTAGACTCACAAAAGATAGTTTGAAAGCCTAAAAATGAATGAAGATGAAATCATTGCATCCTTCCTATTGAAGCTTGACGAAGTTATCAATATCATTAGGGGATTGGGATAACAAGTCAAAAAATCTGCTATTGTTCAAAATATGTTGAGATCACTAACTTCTAAGTTTGAATCTAAGGTATCTTTAGTATAAGAGATGCAAGATTTGGACAAGCTAGAAATGGATGGGCTTTAGGGCATCTTGACTACCAATGAGATGAGAAAAAATCATGGAATACCTCCCAAGAAACAAGTGGATTTCAAAGTTGAGAAGAAGTCAAAATCCAATAAGATTAAGGATGAGGAATGCTCAGATGTTGATGATGATTAATTGATAGCTATATTTTCAAGGAATTTGAGATTTGGATCTAGTAAGTACAAAGGTAAGTTGCCATTCAAATGCTTCAACTATGGTAATATTGGTTACTTTTAATCCAAATGCCCCAATAAGGATGAGTTTGAGCATGATGAATAACATGATGAACATCATGAAGATGACAAGAATACCTATAAGCTTGATAATAAAAATAAGGAGTGTAGAAAGTATTAAGGTAGAAAAGTAACTTTCAAGAATAAGAAAATCTTATACACTAAGGAAGATAATATTTATAATGTAAGTTACTCAAGTGAGTCTAATTGTGATGATGGAAGCCATGAAACTGAACATGACAATAATGAAACTTTGTTTATGGACATATAATCAAACAATGAGGGTTGTTCAAGTGGGAAAGCCATTATGGTTGATGTGGAATCAGATGAAGAAGAAGCTGAATTACATATTGAGGTAGAATTGGTTAGAGCACTAGAGGAATTGAATTTCCAAAGGGAAAATAATCACAAACTAAGATCACTTATTAAGGACTATGAGGATTATATTAGCTTGTTTGAGGGAAGGTTGAGTAATGCTTCTAAGGAATATGATGAGATCATCAATCAAGTTGAAGCACAAATGGAGTAGTCAATACAATCCTAAAGGCTAAAGAGGAAAAGTGCATCAAGTATGAATTAAAGTGGAATCTTTGAAATTTTAGTTGAATCAAGTACCCAACAAGGTGAGGAGTTATGTGAAGTTTGAGAAGAGCACTAAGGCATTAAATGATATCCTAAGTTGTCAAAAGTTTTCAACTGACAAAATAGGTTTTAGTTTAAAAGAATATCAAAAGGAAATACCTCAAGTTAAGGAGAATACTATTGAAGATAATAAGTTCAACATAAAAATACCTATCAAATAGCCAAACCAACTCATTCAATGGTTATTGTTTTGTGTGCAATCAGTTTGGTCATAAAATAGGAGAATGTAAAAGACCCTCCAAGAATGAGTATTCATGGGATTATGGAAAGATTAATAGCTCACATCAATCAAAAGGTATGTATAATATGGTTTTATATATTTATCATGATATAAGATACATTTCAATATTATATCCTAACAAGGTTAGAAGGTCATAAATTTAAATAGGAACTTTGAATCCTCTAGAGTGCTAAAGAGAAGATAAAGGAATGTTTGGTAACCAAAGATAATGAAGATGAGTCATGATCAATGTACAAGCCCAAGTTGACTACTTGATGTAATATAACATGTTTAAAATGTGAAAACAAGTCAAGAATGCCTTTTTTTAGCCCACATTGATAATAAAATGGATGATGAAGAGATAAAACCTATAATGAAAATCAAGCCTAAAAGGGTATTGAAGGACATTTAGTCAGATGAGAGTATGAAGATCTAGGCATATCCTGAACTTGTAATATTTTAGTTCCCTATAAGATATGGTAACTCCATTAGAATTCATGGAGATATTATTTAGGTAGCAAAATCATGATGAATAATTGGTTTGAGGAGGAGTTATTCAAGTTTCTGACTAAGTTTATTCTACATTAAGAAGTGATCTTGTTATCATAATTCATTTGAAGGAGGTATGTTTGTAGTTAACAGGATAATTTTTTCTTAATGTTTCAATTTTTTGTGTTGATATCTTATATAAAGAATGTGTGGCCTCATATGATAGTCATGAAGGACCATTTCTCATTAATGTGAAAGTGGGAGAAAGTCCAGGAAGGGAGATTAACCAGATTTGGGGAGATGAAAGTGGGTAGATTGAATAATTATTTTCAATCAATGACAAAGGGGTAGTTTATTCAGAAGTATTATCATTTATGTTAAGGTAAAGTTGGATTTCATTAATGTCAAGGTGCATCTGGTATAAATTCATGATGATGTGGTATGTGACAAGGAATCCATGTGACATGAGAGATAATTTGAAGGCAACCTAATGATTCTTTTGAGGTTGATTTCAAGGCTTGGTATAATATGTATCATTTTATATAAGGATCATGAAAGGTATGTGAGAAAGGTGTAGAATATTTAAATAGTATTTCAAGATCAGTTTCCAAGTTGTCAAGTTTTTGAACTAAGTATGAGACTTGAGAAGGTTTATATTAGGATGCCTAGTCTTGTGTATAAAGAAGCATGATGAATCAATAATATGGATACATAGAAACTTAAAAGGATATTTTAGGATGCTTAATAATGTTTATGAAGCATTGGATCACTTAGGAGAGATTCAAGGTGAGTCTACAAAGGTAGACCCTAGAAGACTAACATGTAAATAGACTAATTCTTGACTCTACCTGACCTAACAAGGGGTCATGATGTGTTTTCAAGACCTATGAAAGATGAAAATCAGTGTTAGATAATGTGGGAGGTCACTTTAGAATGTTAGTGAGGTGGAGAGTGCTTGGACAATAACTAGAAGGTTTATATTAAGCCCTAATGTGACATGCATATCAAAAGCTTAGAGATCAAAGAGAAAGATGGTGGCCTAATGGGTTATCATGATAAGTTTCCAAGGTAATAATGGAAACATGAGAATATAAAGAGGTATTTCATGTTGTTTCAAGTATTTTTACAAATTCTAAGGTCAAAATATGCAAGAAAAGGCATGGAATGAGGTTTTTAGGATTCATGTGTGCATAAAATAAAGGATTCTCAATCCAAGAAGAAAGTTCATGTATTCATTAGCATATGTAGCCTATACATGAGAAATTAATCCATTCATGGTATATATGGAATCTTCCTATCTCAAAGTTACAAGAATTGGTTTCTATATTAAGGGTCTAAGCTTTATGAATGATTATTAGGACTGTAAGGTGGTTTAAACCTCTCTAAAACCCTAACTTCAACATGATATGGAAGATATTGATGGAAATGGCTTAGAATGGATTGTATGACCTAGTTTTATTATTATATAATGTATTGAAATATCATATGTACCTCTAGGTGGAATTGGTCTACTAAGAGAGTGAATGGACCGTATAGGAAAATCTATATTTCTTAGAAATTTGTTATAAAAAGTATAGTTGATCAAGTCAAAGTTGATAAGTGGATGGAGGTTGAAGCTTGATACATATATATTATGACCTTGGTTGTTTTTTATTAGGTTAAAATACTCAAATATGATAAACCAGTCATGGAAGTTGACCTATTGCTAAAAGGGCCTAGTAATGTAGATAGTGAAAAAAACTAGGTAGAAGTGGGAATGAGATTAGGGATGTGTTTTCATGGATTAGGGATGGATCAAAATAAATTGGATTGATTTAAGATACCTATTTACACATTAATATTGATTATATGATTTGGAGGTTAGTGTATATGTTGAGAATGTTGCTTATAAGTTGACTTGTCTAGTGCAGATTAGACAACAAAGGTGTAAGGGTGTGAGATTAGTCTGAAAGACCAATATTGTCACATGAATATAGTATATTTATATATAATATTTACCTAAATATATCATAGGATCATCCACATGAATCAAGTGTCTCCAAAAGTGTCAAGTCATTCTCACCATGAATGTGTTTAAAGGTGTATTGACAAGTTTGAGTAAGTGGGAGTGATGAGTTGGAGGCTCTCTGACCTTAACTAAATAATAAAATGAATATATTATTTTAGTTTAATAAATTATTTTCCTATAAATTATTTTAAAAATATTTTAATTTATTAAAATAGTATTGGAATATAGAATCCAAAATTGATTGTCTGACTAAGTAAGGTCTGTGAGAGAGAAGGTCAACATATTAGTTTGTAAGACTAATAGTTGTTATTTGTGATTATGGTCCTTTTGATAAAATTTGATCTCATAATGATGTAAGATTATAATGATGAATTTAAATACCTTAAAAGTATTCCTACACATGTCAAAGGTTCATGGGTCCATGACTATGTTTTGGGACCAATTTGTAGTTTTGAATGGACTTCATGCAGAGAATGGTTTGAGCATTTTTTCCTTCAGTTGTGAGGTAAAATGCACATGATGATGACCATAAGGTCATGAGGATTCTATATATTTTTTTTTCCATGTTTTTTTTTCAAAATTTCTATTTGTTCTTCAATTATTCTATACAGACTTTTTGGGTTTACACAAGGCTAATATGAACTATTCTAATAATGTGCTCCAACTAGTGATTTGAGTTAACAAATGTTATAGATACTAGATGAGATTATCATAGGTATATTGGGATGACATATAGTGTGATTATTTTATGTAATTTTTTTGAATTTTCTCCGAAAGGATCAAAAGGTAATGTGTGCTATTTAGGCCTAATGAGATTAGGTCTCCATGAGACCTAAAGGAGGGATATGGCCTATTTGAGAAAGGCCAGATATAAAAGGAAAAAGAGAAAATTTGATCCATGTATATAAAGGATTATAAGATCCATTCCATGCCTTAACTAATAGAATAAGAGTGTTTGGTTGACAAAAAAAGGATATGGAAAAGAAAAGTCTGGTATATATACTAAGCATTTTTAGGCATAATGTGTGTGTGTAAAGCAAGGCATAGGTGTGAAATGAAGAAGAAGAGGTTTGTGTTAGTTTAAATAGGTGGTGAAACATATAAAATATATTATATAAATTAGTAATAGGCATCTATAGGGTTTCATGAGTGCTTTCATGACAGTTTCAAGCCATGGAAAGGCTAATTGAGCAAATAAGGTAAAGGATAGTTTTTGATTGTGTGAGAGGTAGATTTGAGTGTAATAGAGAAAAAGAAGGACATCATCAATTATGAGAGGGAAAAAAAATCAAGGCAGATAGTTTCAAAGTGTTTATTGAGTGGGTGCTTGATCAGCAAGGGCATTATAGCCTCCTAGAAAGTTGGTGCTTGCTAAAGTCAAGTTGGTGTTTAATAAATTTAGGGGTTGGTGCTCCTTGTTAGGTTGGTGCTCAACTAAGTTTGATTCATGGTATTTTAGGAAAAATTTTCCAAGTTGTGTTTCAATATATTTTATTCCTTATGAGGGTTTAACACAAACATATTATGTCCATATGTTTCATGCTCTTGTAGATTGGTGCTTATGCTTGCTAAAGATGAACATGCTTGTCTAA
This sequence comes from Torreya grandis, assembly GCA_037957365.1. Taxonomy (NCBI): domain Eukaryota; kingdom Viridiplantae; phylum Streptophyta; class Pinopsida; order Cupressales; family Taxaceae; genus Torreya; species Torreya grandis. The sequence continues at coordinate 876,534 of JARHVA010001385.1, forward strand.
ATCATCTATAATTGATTAAGTAAGATTGTGTAAAGTATTTAAGACTGATTCACCCCCACTCTCATTCATTTTTCTTCTAATAGTGATATTTTACTAGGAATGGATGGATTTTTGTAATTACTTTCTAAAATATATGTAGTTATATTTTTTTAAACTATTTCATAGTGATTAGTAACTGAATGGATTATTAGAATGCCTTTTTTATGTTTAATATATTCATTATTTTTTATTAGGATTAATAATTAGATTCTCATGGTGAATTCTATTAATGATTACATGGAATTACTTTTAAAAAAATGTTATTCTGGTAAATCCCAATGGGGATCTTACATGATGCATGCATTTCTTTTTGTCCTAATGAGCGTAGATATTTTGTTTGTTTATTTATTTTTCCTTCATCTTTTGTGTCTTTTTTTGTTTTAAAAAATTGACTATAAACATGTATAGAGACTTGATGGTTATATGTTTTTTTTACTGTGGTGTGTGGGAGACCTATTTTACTCCTTTTTTACTATGCAAAGACTTGTTGCCTTTTTATAAACTATATTAGAATATTTGATTTATTTTTTGATCTGAAAAAGAAGCCACTATGGAGAATATTTTCTATATTGTTCAATAATTATTGGATTTTTAAAAATATGTGTTTTCTGCTATACTAAATATGTTTTTGGCATTCGTTGCTAGATTAGATGATAAAGAAATGTTTTAAAAAGTCTAAAATTATTTGACATTAAGTCTAAAGTAAATCTATTGTCATGCAAACATGTATATTTTTGTTTCTACTATTCTTCTTTGTAGTCTTTACATAGATAATGCTTAGGAAAATTTGAGAAAATTGTTTGTATTTTTTCCTTTTCCTTAATCCATTCATGCTAATTATAGGCAAAGGCAAAAGGTCTATAAGAAATTGGGCTTGGTGATATGGTTTTGAAATGTAAAAATACATAAACCTTAAAATAATCCTCATTCAAAACACTTCATAACAAGACTTTATTTGGTTTCAGAAATCAGAAGTACTTGACAAATGTTAATACTATTTTTTTTGTCTTCTCTATTTTGACAAGTTTTAAGACAATTCACAAAATCATACGTGGTTAGATTTTTTTTTTTTTTTGGTGCTTGTAAATTAAAAAATCAAAGAGATAATTTTGGTAATTAACATTTCATAGAGGTGCTAGTTTGAATTGGTATGTACTCTGGGTAATTGTTTGCCTACACTAAATTATTACATTGTTATAGCTGATTGAGATCAATGTAATGTGTTTTAGTCTTAATTATAAAATTTGTATTTCTTTGAATAAATTTTTTATTTTTCCATATGATTATTCCAATATGTGTGTGTGTACAAAATTTATCGTGCATTGTTAATGCATTTGTTTGCTTTATATATTTGGTCTTTGTTTTTTAAAAATCAGTGATAATTGTATCTAGTTTTCTTTTATTAGATTCATGTAGAATATACTCAATACTAAGGTTTTAAAATATTTTCATCTATATTTTTTTAGATCAAAAAAATTAAAACATTGGTTAATCAACCTTATATTGTAACAAAATTGTCATATATAGTCTACATAAGAGTAAAAAAATTATAATGATGGAACATGATTTTGTGATTTATTTATTTGACTAGGTTCATAGATGTCTTGGAATGTAGATATGAAAATAATGGTCAAAGAAAGTAAACCCTGGCTATTTTTAGTTGAACCTATTTCTGAATTTTATGTTGTGTTGGTTATTTTCAACTATGTGAAATAGGTTATTTGCCTGTTCAATTTGTAGATTTGACAATTATATATATATATATATATATATATATTTAAGAAAGAAAAAATTTTATTTACAATTATAAGAATATACATAAAAAATAAATAAAAGAAGCAAGTAAAAAAATGTTATATGTATATCTATATTTATGTGTTGTGCTTAACCTAGAATTATTGTAAGGTCTATTGGCCAGTACAAATGCATCATTTTTTTAATGCAAAAAATATTTTTGTGTTTGGCAAAGTCAACTTTTAAGGAGGTTAATGGGTGGTATTAAATATAATATTTGGGGGAATATGATTGGGAAAAAAAATGAGACGTTATTATTGGCGTTACTTTATTTAAGACATGACATTAATATATTCATCAATAGATTGCAAGTTTATTTATAACATGGAGCACATAATGGATTTATTGTTGAATATAAAATCTATTATGGTGGAGTGGTAGTAAAGGGATTTGATTGTAGGATTTTTTTGCATTGGCTATGATGGCATCAGATTTAACATAAGGGTATATGTGCAAAATCTTGTCTTCCACTGCTATGCCTATTTTCAATCCACTATTCATCACTACAAGTTCTTGCCAATGCATATGGTCTTTTAATTACTTTGGTTTCTTTTTATGTAACTATGGGTGTGATTTGAACAAAATATTGTTATCTCCTACTTATTTCTTGTAAATCCTTGCTTTGTATTTTATTTTAGGAATTGAGAAGCAAAAAACATCGAGTGGTAGATATTTATGGTTTGATCTTGATGGTGGTGGAAAGTGTGGTTTCGACATCCTACTCTATATTTGGGTTTTACTACTATTTTTTTTAAACTATTGTTAGTATACTATTTAAAGGGTATGTACATATCTTGAACTAAGGGCTAGGGTTCTTTTGTTTTATAAAATATGTTGTTAGATGGATGAAATAAATGATGTTTTTAAAAATGAATGTTTGTGGATAAAAATTGTGCTTGCCATGTTTAGGTTTTAAGAAATATATATATGTTTAGGGTTTTTGTGTTTTTTGTTAAAAAAGGGTTTTGGTATTTTAGTAATAACATTAAAATTGAGCAGTGGATATTTAATGTTTGATCTTGACGGTGGTCGGAGGTGTGGTTTTGACACCCTACTCTATTTTTGGGTTTTTGTCATTATTTTTTAAAACCTATTGTTACTAGATTATTCAAAGGGCACGTATAGATCTTGAACCAAGGGTTAGAGTTATTTTATTTTATAAATATGTTGTTGGATGGATGAAAAAATTGATGTTTTTAAATACGAACACTTTGATGGAAATCACACTTGCCATGTTTGGGTTTTTTCAAAAAATTATGTTCAAGGTTTTTATATTTTTTATCATAAAAATGGGTTTTGGTCTTTTCGTAAGAACATTATATGGTTCAAACATTGGTGGATAGGGAAATAATGAAATCTTAGGAACTGAAACATGATGAATGTAATGAATGTGGCCATGTACATCTCCATTTATGCTTTAAAACATATATTTATGGCTAGATTCTTGTGTCATGAACATATATGTTCCCTTGGTTGGATCATTCAATGCAAACTTCTTCAAGCTATTTTGGACAACAATAGTTGTATTGTCAACCACTACCATTTCAATGTTGGTGTGTATAGATATTAAACTGAGAGTTAGGGTTCTTTTCATTTATAATATATGTTGTAGGATGGAAAAAAAACTAATATTTAAAAAAAAAGATGCTTTGTAGATGCAAATGGCAACTTTGATGTTTAAGTTTTAAAAAAAATTATGATTAGGGTTTTTTTTTTCTTTTTTTTGAATAGAAAAGAGGGTTTTAGTCTTTGCATAATAACATTATGCATCTCAGATGTTGGTGGCTAGGGCCACAATGAATAAATTGAGGGGAATAAAGAATTATATATTTTTATATTACACTTTCTCATTAATTGGAACTAAAACATGGTTGATGTGCTGAATTTAGCATGCACATCTCCATTTATGTTTTGAAACATATATTAATGGAGCTATATGTAGCTAGATTCTTGTGTTATAAGCAATTTTGTTCCCTTGGTTGAATAATTCAATGTAAACTTATACAATTTTTTTTGGATAACTTTAGTTGTATTGTCAAATTTATAATGATATAGTCATTTGATCCTACCACTAATTCTAAAAAAGTAGAAAGGATGAGGTGTTACAACAATATTTACAAGATTGTCTATTAGGTCACCTTTGTCTTGTCCAAAGTTAAAAATTTGTCACTTTATGTTCATCAAAAGGAGTATTGACACCAACTATTTTTGTTCAAAGTCATCATCATTATGAGCAATAGCTCCCTGTTAGTGGTAAATATCTCTTGGAAATTAATTAGTGTTAAACTAGTGTTGACCAATTTTTCCCACAGGTAAAATTTTGGTCACCCTCTTCCCCTGCTATTTTAATGACAGTCTTTTTGGGTTTCAGTGAGTTCAAGGAATTCAGTTCATGGCTTGGTTTAATGGTCTTGGTTCAATGGTTTTGGTTCAAAGCAAATAGTCCGTCGGCTTTCTTTCATTTGTCATCGGTGCTCAATGGTTAAACCCATTGAACCCTTGAACCATTGAACCATTTTTGGTTCAACATCTTAGTTCAAGGGTATGTCCTTAGCTGAAGGGTAGTATTCAAAGTTCAAGTACCCTTCCAAAGGGCCAGCACTTCAAAGGGAAAGGACCTAGTCAAGGGGAAGGAAAATAAGCGAGTGCCGATAAGGGGCCCGATAGTGTTGTGACGGGGACAGTGACATCCCAGAGGACATTAAAATCAATAGAAAAATTTAGCCGTTGGTTTTCAAAACATGACGGCCATACGAATGTCAACTTTCACAAAGAGAAATGGTCGTTTGTCTTCAAAAGCAAAGGAAGCGCTAACCATGGAAAAAAAGCTCAAAAATGCAGCAAACCACCAAGGTGTTTTCCCTAGGGGCCAAATGAGCTAGATAAGACAAATGGAGAAAAGACAAAGCAACAAGCAAGGAATGAGTAAGCAGTTAGTCTAAGTGGTGCCAATTTGAGAAGTGACTCTGGCAGGTGAAATAGTGCTAGCGAATTGATCATTTGGGATGTAAGAAGCTAGCAGTGCAACTGGTTCCTCTATTTGACATTAATGAGTAGACAAATCGTGTAAGTCACCTAAAAGATAAAAGAAAATTTCAAGCAAACAAAGCAGATGACTCATTAATGTTTTGAGTGACTTGTTCTTCCCAATGAAGGGACGTGATTGCCACTTGTAAAGAGGAAGTGCCAAATGGACTTCCTAGTTTCTCATATATATTGTGAACTTGGTCATTTTGTAATCATCTTTTCACAATTTTACAAGGAGCATCCCTGCTAAAATTTCTACCTGAATCTATAAACATAGATTTTTACCTCTTCTTGGATAGATATTCAGTGTATTTTCTGAATGTTGATTTGTGTTTAGTCATTGTCTTTTGATGCTCTCACAAGTTCAACACCAACACACTAGTCATCTACAAGGTGCCATTTGTAGCTAATAGGAAGAGAGTTCTATTTTGGGGTGCAGAAAATAGAAGGGATTATCTATAGAGTGCCTCTTATAGCACCTTTGGTGAACCTCCTTTTTTTGTATTTTTCATTTAAACCTCCTTGTCATGTTTTTTAGACTGTTTCTTCTGCCAAGGGTGAAGTTTATAAATGTGTTTGTCTGATTTTGAGAGTGGATGTGTGAAGGTCAACTTATTTTGGTGGATCACCTCTTTAGAGTAGTTTGTTTTCCTGCATCTTTCTTCCTTTTTCATCCCCCCTTTTATTATATAGCTGTATATACCTATATTAGCACTTGCTGAAACAAACATGATGCATCAAAGGGAGCTAGCCCTTATTTAGAGACTCTCCCCTCCAAATTTGCCAGTCCCATAGGTGAGAGGGGAGTTTCCATGTTGTGAGGAAAAGGCAAGAGCTTGACTTCGTGCCACTAGGTGCATTTTCCTGTGTCAACATTTCTGGCATGCCCAGTGGGACACATAGTTTGATAACTTAGTGAGGTTTCAGGATTGATGTTGGTCCTGTCATAACATTTTTAAGTTTTCTAGCATCTGGTGACTCCAATGGTAAGAGCTTCAGTTTTTGAATTAAGACTAGTTTCTTAACTTTCTATGCCTAAAGTCACCATAAGGTCTACTTCAAAATCGGTTCCTTTCAAATTCATTAAATTACCTTTAAAATTTGCTAAAAGACTATGATTTGAGAGGACCCATCCTTATCTAGTAATCAATCCTCCTCATCCTGTTATAAGAGACACAATCGCAACAGAACCCCAATTACAACCAATCCTAGACATGGCATTGCCTTTTATGGCTTTTCATAGTGAGAGCCCCTTGAATCTCCCATGCTATGATCCAATTCCAGGAATAGCTCTAAAAAATATGCCTTCTTTCAATGGATTGGGGGGCCTATTATAGCCATCGATCATATTATGAATATTGACAACCTTTGCAATATTCACAATGTAACAGAAGAAAATATTGCCATCAGACTGCTAGCTTTGTCTCTGAAATGCAAAGCTCTTGACTGGTACGGGACCTTGCCTATGAATTCAATACATTCTTGGAATGAGTTGGGGACTCAGTTGATAGATCATTTTAGGGAAAAGAGTGATGATCTCTTGCTTGTTGAGCAATTGACGACCATAAAGAGAGCTCCACACGAGTATATGAAGGACTTCGACACACATTTTTAGAAGACTTGGGATAGAATTCCCATCCTAGTAAGACCAACTCCTAGCTATGCTTTCTTATACTATTTAAAGGCATTAAATATCAATATCACTATGATGATCCAATCTATGGGAGGGCATATACTGCTTGGTGATTATGACATAGCCATAGAAGTGGAAAATTGCTTGGTTCAGGCTAGGAAAATAGCCCCTAGGCCTCACATGCCACTTTTCCTAGAGATGCTACCCCTAACTCAAACTGTTGCTCCCATAATATCCCCTTTGCCTAGTGTGGAGAAGCCAACTGCCACTCCATCTAATGAGCTCCATGAGGTTAAAAGCCTCTTCCAAAGCATGTCAAATGAACTTATAGCTCTTAAAAGGCAACAAGCTCAAAGCAACAAGTTGAATCAGGGATATCAGCACCATGGTCAGGCTCCTAGACCCCCTTTTCAAGGCTATAATCAAGGACAAGGTCAGCTCACTCAGACTAGACCATTTCAAAATTACAACTTAGACCCCCTTTCATCATCTAAAGTCATGGTGCCAGTTCAGAACAATCTAGTACAAGAGCAGTCGAGTTGTTCGACCATGGGATATGGTCAAGAATAGGCTGTTTACACAAATGAGATGATGAACTATTTTCAAAATGCAGAAAGCCAAACAACTACTCAGTCTTAGGTCCTCAAGCCTTCAATGTAACCCAGCATGAGTAGCAATTAGGCCCAGCCTGATTCCACTCTCATGAATCATATGGAGGGGGAATTCTATTCAATGAATTATGTGGGCACTGTAGACAATCAGGCTAATTGTGTTGCAACCAACATAAGGTTTAAGAGAAAAGCAGTGACAGAAGCCCAAGCTACCACTTAGGCAATAACACCTCCTCCATTGCACTCCAATTCAAAGGCCCCAAACTTCAGGCAACCATTTATACCTTCAGTCCCTCAGCCTACAGTTTAGCTTGGAATCAACCCCAAAGAAAACTTGAAGGGGAGCAGGCCTCAAATCAATATAGTGGACAAGATGAAGAAGCTACATATGAATATCTCTTTATGGGATTCATTGTCTCTACCAGGTCAGAAGGACGTATTGAAGAAGGAATTTCATGAGTTGGATTGTCAAGCTATCCCAACAAGCACTAATAATGTCTTGATGACAAATGGACAACCTTCCACCTTAGGTCAGGTAAAGAAGGAAGAGAAAACTCCCCCTTTCTATGTATCCTTGGTTATAGGGGATTTCTTAGTACACAACTACATAATTGACAATAGGGCTAGTACTTCAATGATGCCTAAGTGTATTGCTAACAAGATGGGACTGAAGTATGAAGAGATGACCAAAGGAGTCCTATAACTAGATGGGACACCTGCGAAAATGGTTGGGATTATGAAGGGTTTAGGCTTGACATTGCATGCTTGCCCAACCTTCTCAATTCCCCATGATATAGTGGTAGCAGACGTTCCTCCTTATTTCATGATTTTCTTGTCTAGAGACTTCACATCAAAGATAGGTGGCTATCTAGCAGTGAATTGGTCATATCTAGTTTTTAGAACCAAGTATGGGACCAAGGTAAAAAATCGAGTCTGAACCACTCTACAAGGACCATCTAGAACCATATTCACCCAAGGTAGCCAACATTAGTTACACCATTATCGACCCAGAAGAGTTCCAGACAAAACAATCTCTATCTTTTGCTCTTGAAGGAGTCACAGACCTACTCTTAGATGAGTGGGGAAATGATAACTTCGAACATGATCCATATAAGTTCATTGAGGAGATAGACCTTGGAGTCTATTATATGCACGAAGAGGGTACCTTCATGCCAAATTTAATGAAGGCAAATAAAGATGACCTTGGCCTATGGCAGCTATATTTTGATGGCTCCAAAAGTAAGCTAGGTGCTAGTGGTGGGGCGATGTTGGTCTCTCTTTCAAAGGATAGGTATTTTTCAGCTTTCCATTTCCAATTCTCTTGCACAAGTAATGTTATAGAATATGAGTCCCTTATCCATGGCCTTGAATGGGCAAGGAAAAGAGGGATTAAGGAGTTACAAGTTTTGGGAGACAATGAGTTGATTGTAAATTAGTGTAGAGGCTTGAATCTGACCAATAATTCCTTGTTGAAGTCTTACAAGCATAGAGTCTAGGACTTGGTGGAAGATTTTCTTGCTTTCAATATTGCATCCATTCCCAGGGAGCAAAACAAACAAGTGGATAGGCTAGCAGCAATTGGCACCCAGTTTGACATTTCAAAGGAAATAAGCCAAGACTATGGTTCATGCCATTGAAAGTAGTGGTTTAGCCTTCAGTCCCTGACAACATTGCAAATTGGCAAGTTTTCAAAAGTGACTAGTAGATAGTTTTTTTCCTTCAAGAGGAAGCTGAGTTTGCAACACAAAATCAAGTGAAATTACAACAGCAATATGACAATCAGATTGTTTAGTTAAAGAATAATAAGCTCCCTAAAGGTCTGGTCACACTTGAGAGCATCTTCAATGGAGATGACTAATTGAGAAATGACAAGGCATGCATTACAACCAAAGAGGAGAATTACAAAAGGGTTGAAATCTTCAAGGACAAGCTGCTTGCGCTTGGAAAAGTTTGCATGATTTAAGAAAGGCAATCTTTCATTTTTCTATGTCAAGAGTTTTTTGATGTCTTTTCTTGGGATTATAGTGACTTGAAGGGCTTCAACCCAAGGCTAGCCCAGCACACCATTGAATTAGAGGAAGTAACTAGGCCAATCACATAGAAGCAAAGACCTGTTAATCTAACAATTGATCCCCTCATGTAGAGGGAACTAGCCAAATTGATTGAGTCTAGAATTATATTTCCAATCAAGCATTCCTCCTAGCTAGCCAACCTTGTTTCTGTTAGAAAGAAGAATGGGGAGATTAGGCTATGTGTCAACTTTAGAGACCTTAATAAAGTCTCTTTAAAGGATCACTATCCCCTTCTAAGTATGGAGCAGATCCTTCAAAAGGTAATTGGTAGCGATCATTTCTCCCTCCTAGATGGTTATTCAGGGTATAATCAAATTCTAGTGTAAGGTCATGATCAACACAAAATAGCCTTCACTACAAAATGGGGAATGTTTGCCTACAAAAAGATACCATTTGGGCTATCTAATGTTGGTGCTACCTTTTAGCAAGCCATTGACATAGCTTTTGGAGGCTTGATAAATAACAATGTGTTGGTATACCTCGATGATGTGATGATATTCTTCAAGGAAGTAAGCCAACACATAGAACACCTCAGGCAGATTTTTGAAAGGTGTAAGGAGTTTGGCATCTCTCTTAATCCAAAGAAATTCATGTTTGTTGTTCATGAGGGAAAACTCCTTGGCCACATTGTGTCCAAGGAAGGCTTATCCATTGACCCTGAGAGAGTTCGCTCTATCTTGGAGATGTCCCTCCCAAAGCACAAGAAAGGCCTATAGAGTTTCTTTGGCAGGATAAATTTCATTTAGAGATTCATTCTAAATTTTCTAGAGATAGTCAAGCCACTCACCCTTACACTGAGGAAGGGTGAGGAATTCAAGTGGATAGCTCAAAGAAAAGATAGATTTGAAGCCATCAAGTAAGCCATAACCCAGGCTCCCACTTTGATTAGACCTGACTTCAATAAAGACTTCAACCTCTACACTTTCAGCAATGAGGAGGTGATATCTGCCATGCTTACCCAAGCAAATGGTGATAACCTCAAATAGCCACTTGCTTTTTTCAGCCAAGGATTAGAGGATTTTGAAGTTAGGTACAAGTATGTAGAGAAGTAAGTCTTGGCAATAGTGTAGAGCCTGAAGAATTCAGGCATATGTTGTCTAGCAGTAGGATTCACCTCATGGTCCCACACCCTAGTGTCAAGGATTTCTTGACCAATCGAGACTTGAATGAGAAGAGGGCAGGGTGTATTACCAAAGTGATGGAATATGATGTAGACATCAAGATCACCAAGCTGGTGAGGGGAAGAGGCCTGTGTGAATAACTTGCTGTAGACTTAAAGAAAAAAGGGGAGGAGAGGTTGTTAATTCATGAAGCAACCATTGCAGAAGAGCCAGCTATCATAAAGGATTGGACGTTGGACCTGTGGCATTTCCTTATCACTGGTGAGTGCCCACAGGGTCTTGATAAGATTGAAAGAAGGTATTTCAAACTCCATTCCCTCCCTTATGTCTTGGTTGATGAAGTATTGTTTAAGAAGGATTTCTCTAGGGTCCTTCTAAGGTGCATTAACCCAAACCAGGCTGACAAGGTATTGGCTAAGTTCCATGACGGGCCAGTAGGTGGTCACTTCGCTCTTAGTGCTACGGCAACAAGGATAATGAGAGCTAGCTATTTCTAGCCTACTCTTTTCAAGGACACCCATGCTTGGGTAAGAAAGTGCTAGAAGTGTGCACTTTTTGATGGAAAATAGTGATTGGCTGCCATGCCTCTATAGCCCATTCAAGTCGAGAAACCATTCATGTAGTGGGGCCTAGATTTCATAGGGACGATCAATCCTCCCGCTAGTGTTGGACACAAGTGGGTCTTGACTGCTACGGATTATTTCACCAGGTGGGTGGAGGCCATTGCTCCAAAAGAGGCAAATGAAAGTGTAGTCCTAGAGTTCTATGAGGACCTAGTAACAAGATTTGGGGTCCCAACCACCATAATCTTAGATAATGCCTTGGATTTTTTGGGAACCAAAAGTAGTGAATGGGAGCTAAGGTATGGCATATACCTCAACACTTCATCAAATTATTATTTGTAGGGGAATGGGCTAGCTAAGTCCATAAACAAAAATTTGATCAGAATCATAAAGAAGACCATGGAAGAAAATTAGAGGACTTGGCATGCCAAGCTAAAGACAACTCTATGGGCCGACCAAATTACTCTGAAGAGAGCAATCAAAAATTCTCCATATACGCTCATAAATGGAATGGAAGCTAGGCTTCCCATCTCATTGGAATTGCCAGCATTGGATCTCACCCATTAGATATAGTTAGAAGGAGGAACCAGCATGGAGTTCAGGCTATGTGAGCTCATGGAGCTCCAAGAGGTACATGACCGAGCTATGGCTTCTATGACCACTTGCCAATAACAAGCAAAAAGACACTTTGACAAGAAATCTTTGCCAAGAGATTTCTCTGAAGGAGACATTGTCCTGAAATGGGATGAAGATCAAGCTAAACATGGAAAGCATACAAAATTTGATGCTCTATAGAGTAGCCCTTACGTAATCACTCAGTGCAAGTAGCATAATGTATTCTAACTCTCCAGGTTAGATGGTGAATAATTGCATATCCCGATCAATGGGATACATTTGAAGCACTGCCACTAATTTTTCAGTCTACTTGTACATATTTTCCCTCATTTTATTTCCTATTTTCCCCTAAGTGTTGTTGCACAAGTAGTTTTCTTAGTCTTGTGTGCGTTTTCATTTCCTTGGAGGCAGATCTACATGACTATTTCTAAGTTTTAACAGAGCTATTACTGGTTTCCAAAGTTACTATTGTTAGGGTGTGGAGCTAAAAGCTTCACCTTAATGCAAATGGGAGGTTTTTGAGCATGACAGTTGCTGACATCGACAGGCCATAACTAACGTCGGTCAGGGGACAGTGCAAGGGAAACTGACATCGGTAGGGATCGGCCGATGTCGGTCACCTCTAGTCAGACAGGGACCGATGTTGGTCACCTATGGTGGTTCTAGAACTACTGTTGACGAACAGCCAGTTAAGTGAATGGGCAGTTTGCATGATGAAGATGAGTTTGAAGTCTTGAGCCGCAAGTCTAATTATTGTATGCATGAGATCTATATAATAGACTCATGGGCTGTATTGTTAAGTGTTGAACTTGTAGAACCCAAGTGTGGAGCTTGGAGAGTTTTTCCCATGGTGGAATCAAGTAGGATTCCCCATGTATGTAAGATCAAGTTTGATATGCAGGGTATTGCAGGATCATGGAGGAGATCTACATGTGATAAGTAAGATCAGGTTGGTCTACAGGGATGTGTGTATTCGAGGGTCAGAACAGGATCAGTGGGGGAGCAAGATCAAGGTGACAACAATACATCAGGAGCAGGATCATGGTGAGATCTACTTGGAGTACCGGTTCGTACTCGATTGTACAGGTGTACAATAAGGTGAACAACAACTTGTGTTAGCTATGTGTTGTGACCTATGAGAGAAGATTACTCAGGTGGGAAGATTACTTGGAGCCCTTGAGGAGAAAGCCTCACAAAGGTGGAAAAAGAGTGTGATCTCTTTATTGTAATTTCCTTTGTAATGAGTTGAATACAATTGTGTGTTGCCTCTCATATTTTGTGTGTTTTCTCATTGATAGTTATTTGTTCTTCTGGTTATTTCTGCATGTTTAAGTCGCTTATACAAAGGTAATCATGTGTGCTCTTAAATCTGAAAAGTTGTGTCAGAGCATTGGGGAACTTAGGTCTTGTCAACTATCTGACTCTGTGCCCAATGGATTTTCAAGGCAGCTGGTCTTTAAGCATAGCAGGCATGCGTCCCCTGTGAGTCACTAATCTGTTGACCAAATTTGCCCATAGGTAAAATTTTGGTTACCCTCTTCCCTTGCTATTTTAATGACAGTCATTTTGGGTTTCAGTGAGTTTAAGGAATTTAGTTCATGGCCTGGTTCAATGGTCTTGGTTCAATGGTTTAGGTTCAAAGCAAATAGTCTGTCAGCTTTCTTTCATTTGTCATCGACGCTCAATGGTTAAACCCATTAAACCCTTGAACCATTTTTGGTTCAATGGCTTGGTTAAAGGGTATGTCCTTGGCTGAAGGGCAGTCTTTCAAGTTCAAGTAGCCTTCCAAAGGGCCGACACTTCAAAGGGAAAGGACCCATGCAAGGGGAAGGAAAATAAGCGAGTGTCGGCAAGGGGCTCGATAGTGTTGTGATGGGGACGGTGACGTCTCGAAGGATGTCAAAATGAATAGAAAAATTTAGTCATTAGTTTTCAAAACATGATGGCCATATGAATGTCAAATTTCACAAAGAGAAATGGCCATTTGTCTTCAAAAGAAAAGGAAGCGCTAACCATGGAAAAAAAGCTCAAAAATGCAGTGACCTGCCAAGATGTTCACCCCAGGGGCCGAATGAGCTAGATAAGAAAAATGGAGAAAGGACAAAGTGACAAGCAAGGAATGAGTAAGTAGTTAGTCCAAGTGGCCCCAATTTAAGAAGTGACTTTGGCAGGTGAAATAGTGCCAGCAAATTGATCATTTGGGATGCAAGCAGCTAGTAGTTCAACCACTTCCCCTATTTCGCATTAATGACTAGACAAACTGTGTCAGTCACCTAAAAGAGAAAAGTAGATTTTGAGCAGACAAAGCAGATGGCTCATTAATGTTTTGAGCGACTTGTTCTTCTTAATGAAGGGATGCGATTGCCACTTGTAAAGAGGAAGTGCCAAATGGACTTCCTAGTTTCTCATATATATTACAAACTTGGTCATTTTGTAATCATCTTTTCACAATTTTACAAGGCGAAGTCCTGCTAAAATTTCTACCTAAATCTATAAACACATATTTTTTCCTCTTTTTGGATAGATATTCTATGTATGTTCTGAATGTTGATTTGTGTTTAGTCATTGTCTTTAGATGCTCTCACAGGTTCAACACCAACACACCAGTCATCTACAAGGCACCATCTGCAGCTGATAGGAAGAGAGTTCTATTTTGGGGTGCAAAAAATAGAAGGGATTATCTACAGAGTGCCTCTTACAACACCTTTGGTGAATCTCCTTTTTTTGTATTTTTCATTTAAACCTCCCTGTCATGTTTTGCAGACTGTTTCTTTTGCCAAGGGTGAAGCGTATAAATGTGTTTGTCTGATTTTGAGAATGGATGTGTGAAGGTCAACTTATTTTGGTGCATCACCTCTTTAGAGTAGTTTTTTTCCCTACATCTTTCTTCCTTTTTCAACCCCTTTTTTATATAGCTGTATATACCTATATTAGCACTTGCTGAAACAAACATGATGCATCAAAGGGAGCTAGCCCTTATCTAGAGACTCTCCCCTCCAACTTTGCCAGTCCCACAGGCGAGAGGGGAGTTTCCATGTTGTGAGGAGAAGGCATGAACTCAACTTCCTAACAGTGGGTGCATTTTCCTGCGTCAACAACTAGTATCACCCTTGAATATGTGTAATTGATTATTTGGAAACTTTGCATTATTGAATAAGTAAAATAGAACTCTCCATTACTCATGATTATGCAATTGATTGACTTGTCAATCACATGGATAAGGTGGTCCCACTAGCCTATTTACTTTGAAGATGAGGCCACTTGTTAATAGGCTTGACAAAGTTTTAGTTGTGCATACCTTGGAATAGGGTGTCACTTGTTAATAGGCTTGATCAAGTCCTAGATACATATGTATTTGATTTTAGAATCTATTTAATTATTGTGATGTAATGTACGATGGAGTTGACTTAAGTCAGGATGGTCTTTGTGACCAAGTTGAATATAAATTCAATATTTTGGTATCTATCTAGACATGTTATTAGTCCTAAAGGGAGATTATAGGATCTATTTATGCTTAACCTAGAATTATTGCAAGGTATGCTAGCCAGTAGAAATGCATCATTTTTTGTGTGAAGGAAATATTTTGGTGTTTGGTAAAGTCAAATTTCAAGGAGGTTAACAGGTGGTATTGAAAAATAATATTTATAAGAATCTGATCAGGTATAAAAAAGAAAAGTTATTGTCAGCATCACTTTGTTTGAGGTGTGATTTCTATTTGTGTGACCATTGGTGTGATTTAAACATAATCTCTTTGTATTGTACTCATTTCCTATAAATCCTTGTTATATGTTGGCTAGGGTTATGATGAACACATTGAGGGGAATAAAGAACTATAAACATTTGTTGAGTTTTGCTTGGATTTTAAATATAGATAAATTTTTGAAATCAATTTGGCTTATGTAATTTGCCTAAAACTATTATTAGTATAAATTATAGACATTGTCCTATGCTTGTGGCAATGAATGCTCATTGTTTATAAATTTTCAACATAACATGTCAATATATTTTGTGCATATACAATTTTAAATTTTTGCCTTGTGCATTTAAGTGCTTTGTATAATTTGTTTAGTAGTTTTTCCCCCTATTCAGTGTTGGATTATCTATCAGTTTTATCCATAATGGACTTCATGTCTTTATGTAGTTGTGATTATGCCTATGCATGAATTTATTTTTATTCTGATGAGGATAGAGATTTTATTTATTTATTTCCTTCATCTTTTTTTTTTTTTTGCTAAAAATAGACTATAAACATGTATAGACTTGATGGTCGTATGTTTCTTTTTTTGATAGTGGTGTGTGGGAGACCTATTTTCCTCTTTTTTTAATTGTGTAGAGACTTGTTACCTTTTCAAAAACTATGTTATAATATTAGATTTATTTTTTGAATTGCAAAAAAAAGACATTGTGGAGAATATTTTTTATACTAAAATAATTCTTGTATTTTTTAAAATGTGTTTCTTTTGCTATACTAAATATGACTTTAGCATTCAGTGATAGAATAGATGATAAAGCAGTGTTTATGAAAGTCCATTGCTATTTGACATTAAGTCTAAAGTACATTTATTGCCAT
This sequence comes from Torreya grandis, assembly GCA_037957365.1. Lineage (NCBI taxonomy): Eukaryota > Viridiplantae > Streptophyta > Pinopsida > Cupressales > Taxaceae > Torreya > Torreya grandis. The sequence continues at coordinate 892,579 of JARHVA010001385.1, forward strand.
GAAAATGTGTATATATGTTTTTTGATATTCTTCTTGGTAGTCTTTGCATAGATAATGCTTAGAAAATTTTGTAAAACTTGTTTGCATTTCTTTCTTTTCCTTAATCCAATCATGCTAATTCTGGGAAAATTTAGAAGCTCTGTAAGAAATTGGGCTTGGAAATATGGTTCTAAAATATAAAAATAAATAAACCTTAAAATAAGTTACTCTCAAAATATTTCATAACAAGACTTTATTTGGTTTCAAAAACAAGAAGTATTTGACAAATACTAATACTATGTTTTTTTTTTCTATTTTTGCCTTCTATATGTTGAGCATTTGTAAGATAGTTCACAAAATCAAAGGTGTTTAGATTCAAACAATTTTGTGTTTTTTGCACCTAGAAATAAAAAATAAAAGAGATAATTTTGGAAAGAACATTACGTAAAGGTGTCAGTTTGAAGTGGTACTTACTCTAGGCAATTATTTCCCTGTATTAAATTGGTATGTTGTTATCGCTGACTAAGATCAATGTAATGTGTTTTTCATAATTAATTATAAAAATTGTATTTACTTGAATAAAACTTTTGTTTTTTCACATGTTTATTCATTTATGTATGTATGTATAATATAATTTATCATGCATTGTTAATGCATTTGTTTTCTTTATATATTCTGTCTTTATTTTTAAAAAATCAATAGTAATTGTATGCAATTTTTTTCTTTTTATTTTTTGTATTTGATTCATGTAGAATATGCTCAATATTAAGTTTTTAAAATATTTTTATCTATATTTTTTTATAACAAAAAAAAACATTGATTATTAAGTTTATATTGCAACAAAATTATAATATATAGTCTACATAAGAGTAAAAACAAATTCAATGATGGAACATGATTTCATGATTTTTTTTATTTGACTAGTTTCATAGATGTCTTGAAATATAGATATGGAAATAAGGGTTGAAGAAAATAAACCTTGGATATTGTTACCTAAAACTATTTCTAAATTATGTATTGTATTGGTTATTTTCAACTATGTGAAATAAGTTATATGCATGTTCAGTTTATAGTTTTTACAAATGGAGTTTTCTTTTTAAAGGAAGGAAAAAATTGATTTAAAATTATAAGCATATACATTAAAAAATAAATTAAAAAAGCAAAGATTTTTTTATATGTATATCTATATTTATAAATATGTGTGCATGCATATTGCTAGTTGAGTTGAGTACAACACTGGCTTAATTCATATTTAAAATAAAACTAAATAAAATATTAATTCAAATGATGTTTAAATTTGTGAAAAATGTTCTTTAAAAACCATTTCTCATATTTTTCAACTTTTAGCCACCAAAAAAAAAGATAAAAAAATAGCTTGTATATTAATAACTTGGTCATTTACTTGCATAATAGATGTTGAAAAAATACTTGAAATTTTTTTTTGGATAAAACAAATATTTTATTGTAAAAAAGCAAAGAAAAAAATGACAAGTGGACATTGCAATAAGGAATTTATTTATATAGAAGGATATAGGCGGCTCATCAAAGATAGTTTTGATGATATAGATACTACTTTGGAAAAGGCAAACTTGTTTAGGGATTGATTATTCAAATATAATGTAGGGGACTACTTTTTTTATGCATTTTAGGTTTTGTTGTATTTTTGGTACACATATGTATAACTCTATGTAGGAATGATCAACCATTTTCAGAGCTTTTTGGAAAAAAATGACCAAGATGCATTAAGATCCTTGAAACTAAAATTGGATCCTCAATAAATATATAGACTACATCATGTTGATAGTATTTAGACATAATTTGAATGGATGTATGTTTCAATAATTGCATACATAGTGATTGGGTTTAGAACCCCACTGGATTTAACTCAAATAATAGTATTTGTTTTTTAAATTTACTTTAATAATTGGATCAAATTATTCCCAAAATATTTGTTAATTGATCTTTAACTAAATGCATCTATCATAATAAATCAGCTATAATTCATATATATAAAGATTAGATTAACAAACCCAATAAAATTATAAATTTAATCCATCACAAATAAATAACTATTGAATATTAACAACTTAGCTAGTTGTTGAAAGTTAATACAATAATCTTATACAATAAGAGTAATCAAACTATGGTTTATCAAATATAATAATGCAATGTTTTACATTAGAGTGTATATAAATAACTAGAATGTTCCACAAAACTAATGTGTGTCCATAAACTTGTTATATGTAAATAAACTAAAATCATGAGTACAAGTCTCTATCGACTGACTTCTGGAAGAGAGGGAGAGCATCATTAGAGTGATTTTATACACCAACCATAGACCATAAATCCCTTGCAAAATGCCCAACTATGAAATGGCCTTCCCTTCACAGATGATCAGATGATAATAGTATTGGTATCAATAAGTCAACTAAAACTCATATATTATAAGATTCTAACTACGTGCAACATATAATAAAGAATTCCATTCTAACATGACACTATACATACATGCATATAATCAAATAGATAAAATGATAATGTCTAACTATAAACATTACTTTGGTCAATGTTTTCATATAATTTAATTAAGTATTAGATACACACACAATCAATCATTACATACACACAATCAATTGAATTTCATATAATCTAAGTATTATAGATTATAACTATATGCAATAGAATTTGTCTCATGATAATAATTGTTAGTGTCATTGATACCATATTTATAATAATCCATATACAATAATTCCATATATTTCTCATATAGATTAGTATTTAATACGATAATAATTAAATACAAGATATATAGAATTAATCTCATGTTAAATAATAACTTATTATCACAAATATATTTCCCTAAGTTCAAATACAACAAATATCCATTTTCTATTAAGGCAATATTGCATATATAATTGTTTTCTAAAAATCATGATGTAATATCTAAGAATTTACCAATTCCTAACAAACATCTCATGTTCACAAGCATTATAAAAAAATAATACATTTCAGGAGTTTCACAATAAATCCTAAGATAACCAATAAACAATAACAATTGCAACATTATTTGTTCTAATAAATGATTTACCACTTTCCTCACAATTTATAACTAAACAACATATTATAATGTAATGATATAATCCCAGATGCATATGAATAAATCTATTCACTATAATCAGAGATCTATTCTCATATCAAATTATCCACTTAAATATGTATATTAAATAAATCCACTTATATTTGTGTACATTAAAACCCTATGCCATTGATTTCCAAATGGCATAATATATACATATAAATAGTCATGCATATGTGTGTGTGTGTGTGGTTAATAACTTTTATATATATATATATATATATATATATATATATATATATATATATATATATATATATATATATATATATATATATATATATATATATATATATATATAAGTTATTAACCACAAACATATAAGTTATTAACCACACACATATATATAAGTTATATGCATTTTTATGAATTATTCATAAAGAATATTTCTTTGTCTTTATGTAGAATTCATAATTACATATATATGTATGTATATATGTTCATATTTTAAGTATGATACTTAAGGAATGTAAATCCATATTTAAACAAAATATAAATCACATTAACCCACACAACATTCAAAACTCATCTTAAATGCATTATACAGAAACACATATTATAAAATATTTTGTTACGTACCAGATGAAATTTTAAATTTAATGAATTCATTAAACAAATGTTTAACCCCTAAATTTAACATCTAAGACCCTAGATAGTTCAACTCTAAACATTTTTCAAATGTTAAATACTAAGTTCGAATTCTACATTTATTAAACATTCAAAAACCCAATATATAATCTAAATATCAAATATATCAAAGACCGAGAATAAGTAATCCTTCCATCTAATAAAAAGACCATTTTCACATAGATGGTTCATAGTTTGTTGATACACAGTCGCCATATAATAATATATGCACAAACAACCAAAACTCATATACATAGTTGATATAAGCCTTCATACTAGTCGACTTATAAGTATTTATACATAGTCAAGATATAAATATTTATACTTAGATGTCACAAGGTCCTCTTAACATAATTGATTTATATAATGATATATTGATAATCATCTATAGACTTGTATACACAAAATTGATTCAGAATAACATATTCCCAAACAATCATAGTTTGTATATATACTTAATTTATATAACCTAGATATATATTATCATAACTCCCCATTGTTTATATTGATTCAAAATTGTAAATAATACCAAACCCATGTATGTGTTATTATAAATCCAACACAAAAACAAATCTGAAATCTGAATTGTTACAATAGACATTTACTAACTGTCGACACATAATAAATTTAAACATAATTAACACAAAACTATATATACTCAGTTGACTAAAACTCATTTAAACATATTTGAAATACACATAGCCATATATACACAATCAAATATTATCCAACAAAAACCAAACCCAATATGATATTAAAAGCCATATGAATAATGAACTCACAGTTGTTTCACTATACAAAAAATTACTCATAGTCACAAATGTTTCATTAAACATAGTTAATAAATAACAATATAAACCCAGTCTAAATATAATCAAATCATAAATGATCATACACAGTCACCTCACTACATTTCATTATAACAAATAAATACATAGTTTACTTTTGAAATAAGAAACCCTGTGTTGAACACTAAACCAAAAATGTCTCGGATCATTTAAAAAACACTTGGTCATTTAAAAAAAATACACACTAAGCCTTAAAATCACAACACACTTTAATAAAAATAAACCATGTGAAATAAGACTCAGTCAAATAGTTAATCAACCCTAGGATCTTGTTTCAACATCAAACTTGAGCATTCAATATTCATTGTATACACAAATCAAATCATGGATTCAATTCTTTGGGGGGATTATTCCTCCCAAAAGGTTGAATCCATAATATTTACAAGGGTTTATAAATCTAATAAACCATTTTTAAAACCCCATACACATTCATTCCATTGACTATATAAACTAAATATAAAATCATATAGTGAATTTAAAGGACAATCCCTACCTCTTAGTACCCGAAGTAGTCTTTCCCCTTTGTCTACCAATAAGTTCCTTTACTCCTTCCTCTACTCCTATATCTACCATGGCAAACCTTTGAAATCCAAGAATTCTATCTTCCTTTATTGTTTCCACCATCTCTTGCATACATTTCAAAAACTCCCAATATCATGGCAACCCATTCTCCATCATTGGAAGAAATACTCACCATCACACCAAAAATTATTGGCATTCATTCCTTATCTCCTAGCTCAACCACTAAACTAATATACTTCTCTAGTATTTCCTCTAAAGTAGAGTAAAACACTCACCATCAAAGTTTTCATGGTTTGAATGACCAAGCCATAAAACTAAATGATGCTTTTAGAATTAGGGTTGATGTAATAAGTCAATTAACATAATAATTATGTTTTAATAAAAATATATTGAATGATTATTCCCACATAAGTATAAAACAATGAAAGCTAAATGTTAATCAAAATATTTAAAAAATCAATGCCACATACCTAGGTGATTCCTTAAATATTTAAAACTTAAGTCACCCTAGGTACCCCTTAGGTCTAGGTTAGGTATTGATTAATAAAATCCTTTTGCTCTAAGTTCATACATGCAATTTAATTATTTATCATATATATTCATGTTATAACAATAATTTTATTTAATGTTATAGGTACATGCATGTAAGAGGTTATGTAGTCAATTGAAAAATAAAGTCATCTATGAACATGTATAATTAAAACATTCCATAATGGTAAGCGATTCATAATCTAGCAAGCAGTAACAATTGTAATGAGATTGATTAGCATTGAAATATGAATCTAAATCATATCAACAAATCCAAACATAATTAAATAAAAATAATGAAAATTAAATTCAATCATGCATTTTATTGTGCTAAGTGGTGTGTGTTAGGTTCATTATCGAATCTCAACACCTCCAACATTTACATCTATAACATCCTCCTTGATGATACTATCCCTCCATATCTAACTAGAGAGTATAATTTCTACTACATCCACCTCACAAATGCGAATGGTATTTAACCTGTAACCATAATAATTAGTAAAAATGCTAATAAAGTAAAAAAATATTCAATAATCATAATCCACATGCATATAAAACTCATATACATATAACCAATTATGTAATGAGCCACACAAATAATTATTATATGTTTGTCCATACATCAACATAATGAAAAATAGTTTTCTAAAATATTAATTAAACAATATTAAACACATAATATCTATTTAATAATCCAATTAAGTTTAGTGAAGAAATAAGGATGTAACATCCTTCCCCTTGAAACTGCTCATCATCCTGATGACACTTATTTCGAACCATAGGTTTGAAATCAAATAACATATAATAGAAAATCAATAAAAATAGTAAATTCTCACAAAAATAAGTGTGAAAAATACTATAAAACTCATCATAGTCTTCCCAAGTGGCACCATCATCAAAATATTGGTCCTAGTGGACCTTGCAATGTGATGCTTCTCTATTACACAACCTAAGTTTGTGAGTGTCAATTATTCTAACTAGTTCTACTGTGACTACCCTGGGATCCAAAACCTATTAAAAATTTCAATAGAATACATAAGAAGGATCAAATATATAATTTTTAAGATATGACAATGAAAAAAATTATGTAAAAGAGTTGGATCTAGTGACAAGACAAGCCTATACATAATAAGATTGATCACTTCGAAGACCTTGAAGGGTCCCACATATCTTGGTGAAAGCTTTGTTGATTTACCAAACTTAATCGATCTCTTTTGAGGCTTAACCCTTAGAAATACTTTGTCACCAATAAAAAACTATCTTATTATCTTTTTCAGATTAGCATAGTTTTTATACCTATCATTGGCTTTAGCTAACCTTTGTCTGACTAACTTGACATGATCTTCCATTTCTATAATCATTTTAGGACCAAATACCACCCTATCTTATAGTTTTTCATAATTGATTGGTGTTTGACACCTCCTTCCATACATTGCTTCAAATGGATCCATCTTTAAAGTTGATTAGTAAGAGTTATTATAAGCAAACTCGACTAGTGGAAGATAATATATCCACTTATATTGTTTATCCATGAAATACATTTGAAGAATATATTCTAGAACTTGGTTTACCATTTCTATTTATCCATCCATTTATGGATGATATGTAGTACTAAAATTGAACTTTATGCCCAAAGCTAAATTTAGAGTCAACCAAAACCTAGATGTTATCCTTGGATCTTGATATGAAATGATTTTTTATGAAAACCTACGTAACTGGTACACCTCTTTCATGAATATCTTCACAAGCATTGGTGAATTATCATTTAAATTACCTGGTATGAAGTGAGCTACCTTAGTTAATTTATCAACTACCATGAAGATCATCTCATGTTAGTTATATGATAACAACAAACCTTGGATAAATTCCATATTAATAACCTAACACTTCTATTCTAGTATATAATAAGGATATAAAAATCCTATGAGATATACATGTTCAAATTTCACATAATAACACTCTAAGTAATGAGACAAAAAATACGCTACATCCTTTTTAATTCCTTAGTATAAATAAATAGGTTTTAGCTCATCCATGAGCTTAGTCACTCTTAGATGACCTGAATAAGGGGCATTGTGTAATTATTTTATCACCATGCTCCTCAAATTCTGTCTATCCTTTAAAATTAGGATTTTGAGCATCCTCTAATAAATCTTCCCTAGCTTGCTCATAGAATTCATTTCCATGAAATAATAAAATAATTTGATCATGAAATGTACCCCTAATAGTATCCAACACTGCTATATACCTTCTACAACTTAGGTTATCATAAAAATTATTTTCCTGTCCCTTGATTTAGTTAATATCAGAATCATATTTAGATAAGAAATTTAACTAATGTCTATGTTGATAATTTAGTTTCTATTGGGTGAAGATATATTTGAGTCCCAAGTTGTTAGTTTTGAGATTAAACAGATTCCTCACTAGATAATGCCTCCAAACTTGCAAAGCATACATAATCATTGCAAGTTCTAAATCATGTGGATCATAATTTACCTCATGGTTTAAGTTTATTGGACTCATATACTATAACTAAACTATCCTACATAAGAAATCCTTCAAGACCATCCCTAATTCATTAGTGATTACTAAGAACTGACCATTAGGGTCAGGAATTCTTAGAATAGGTGGCTAAACCCATAAAAATTAGAACCTTATGCACATTTTTGGGTGCTGGGCACTCCATAATGGCTCTTAACTTCATAGGATCAACTAAAATTCTATCTATGAGATAATGTGTCCCAAATAATGCACTTTCCTCTAGAAAAATGCACATTTGGACAAATCACTATAATGTTTGTGTTTCCTTAAATATTTCAACACCAACTCTAGATGTTGTAGATGTTTTTCCTCATTCTTAGAATAAATGAGGATATCATCTAGAAAAATTAACACAAAGTGATCTAGATAGTTCATAAACACACTATTCATGATATTCGTGAACATTGTCAACATGTTTGTTAACTCGAAAGGTAACAATGTAAACTCATATTACCCATATCAAGTTCTAAATGTTGTTTTAGGAATATCTTCTTCTCAAATCCTTAAATGATTATCTCTCACTTAGAAATCTATCTTTGAGAAAATTGTAACCCTACGTATTTGATCAAAAATATCATCAATGCAAGGAAATAGATACCTATTTTTTATTATCACTTTGTTCAACATCTTATAATCAATACACAAATAAAGAGTACCATATTTATTCTTGATGAACATGATTGGTGCACCCCATAGTGACACATTTGGTTGAATCAACCCTTTAGATAACAACTCCTATATTTTATCTTTAAACTCAAAAAAATCTATAGTCATCATCTTGTAAGGTGATTTGGATTGTATTTCTAAACCAAGTATTATATCAATTTATAAATCTAATTCTTGTTTGGGTGGTAATCCCAACAATTCCTCTAGAAATACATCCTAAAATTTCCTAAGGAAAGGATAATCCTCTATGGATGACTCCTTTGTTTGTTCTATATCATTTATTTTAATAATAAATGTTTGAAATCCTTTCCTCTGAGCCTTCTTAAGTTGAATTGTATAAATATAACTCAGTTTCAACCCCCTTTTCTCACTCTAAATCTGATTCTAATTCCCAAAATCATCTTGACACTCTACCTTCTTTGGATATCAATATACCTTTACTTTATTATTAGCAAGCTAATTCACCCTTAGGATTATATCATATGAACCTAGTGGAGCTACATAGAGATACACTATTGCAGTGAATTCAAGCAACTCAATCTCAGCTTCCACTAAACACCTATCGACTTTGACTTTAGCATCATTCCCATATTGCACTAACTATGCATTTTCTATTGAGCCAACTTTCCTAGATAAATTATAAAGCATATGTGGATAAATAAAACACCCAATATCTCTAGTATCAATCAAAATGGAAATAGGTTGACCAAAGAGATTACCTAGAATCTTAATAAGTGAAACTTGAAAATTAGATTGATGATTATTAATGGATGCATGGATTCTTTGTTTAAATTTCCCTTGATGCATAATACCCTTAGTTTTTCCTTTAGGCTTTCCTTGAGTATATTCCCTAGCGAAGTGATCACCTCCATAGATGAAAAATTTGTCAGGTGGTCCTTTCCTTTTTAAATGTTGGTTCCCCTTAAAACTAGATTTGAAACAACCATTAAATTTCTTGCCACTTGAGAAGTTACTAAATGTAGCATTTTGACTCTTGAACTAATTTTTGGAATTCCTATTCCTCTTCTAATTATTCTTATTAAGAGTTTATTTGGAACTTTTAAAACTTATTATTAAACTTCTCTTTGACCCAAGTAAGAGATTTCATCTTAGGCTCCTACTTAGCTATCTTCTCAAATAGCTAATCCATTTTAGATAGCTCATGTACATATACATCACATCTAATTTATGGTTTTAATCCCATAATAAACTTTCATATTTGAAACCTTTCATTTTCTTGACATTGAGGAACATATTTTAGGAGCTTAGTGAACCATTCCTAATACTCATTCACCAAAATATCTCCCTAGTTCAGATTCAAAAAATCTATTAGCTTCTAATCAAAATACAACTGGAGAAGCCGTCATGATCTGAATAAAACCATAAATTAATCCTAGGTAGTGGTAGTAGATTCAAAGTTCATCTTGAGCTTTTTATTTATCCACTATGTTGCTACTTTCCTAGTAAGGTGATATGATCCCCAAATTTCTTTAATAAATTTTGAGTAGTTTTGTATCTTGAAGTACTTTTCTATTTATATCAACCAAGATTCAACACCATCCATAACTATAGTCCCATAAAACTTAAGAGGATTTACCTTCTTCATGTCCTATGCAAGTTATACAACTAGTAGAGCCCCCACATCGTATGTCACCTCATCATACCTATGCTCTTGTTGAGATTATTGTTGAATACAGTGCTCTTCAACCTCTTCTTGATTGACTTCCTTGACATGCCCGAGCACTTCTTTATTCAAGGCCATGATTCAGTACCTAGTTTCATGTATGGTAATGAAAATATGATAAAACTTTACATCTTTTTCTACGGAAAATTAGATTGGATCTACTGGAGAATTGGTGTTTGAAGTACCCTCATCTCTAGATATAAAATTCACCATTATCATTTATGATTAATATAATAATATGAATACATTAGTGGACTCATTAAGTCCTAGATTTTAAGCCTTAGATTTGATACAACAATGTTAAAACCCCACTAGGCTTAACTCAGATAACAATATTTAAAAAAAAAATCAAATCAGATTATTCACAAAATATTTGATAATTGATCTTTAACTAAATTAATATTTCATAATAAATTATTTATGATTCATTTAAATAATGATCAGATTAACAAAGTCAATAGAATTACAAATGTAGTTCATCACAAATGTATAACTCCTAAATCATAAAAACTCAGCCAACTGCTAAAAGTTAATACAATAATATTATACAATAAAAGTAGTCAAACTATTATTTATAAAGTATAATAATTTAATGTTTTTACATCAGAGTGTATATAAATAAACATAATATTCTATAGAACCGATGAGTGTCCATAAAATTTTTATATGTAAATAAACTAAAATTATGAGTAAAAGTCTCTATGGGCTGACTATTACAGGAGAGGGAGAGCGTCATCAAAGTGATTTTACACACCAACTATAGACCATAGATCCCCTGCACATTTCCCAATTATGGAATGGCCATTCCTTCATGGATGAGTAGATGATAATGATACAGGTATCAAGAAGTCAACTAGAACCCATGTGTTGTAAGATTCTAACTACATGCAACATATCATAAATAATTCTATTCTAACATGACATCATGCATACATGAATATAATCAAATAGGTGAAATTATAATTTTTAACTATAAATATTCTTTTGGACAAAGTTTTCATATAGTTTAATGATTTATTATATCAATCATAATCACAAACACACAATCAATAGGATTTCATATAATCTAAGTATTATAGACTTTAACTATATGCATAAGAATCCATCTTATGATAATAATTGTTAGTGTCATTAATATCAGATTTACAATAATCCATGTACAAGAATTCCATAGATTTCTCATATAGATTAGTATTAATATCATAATAATTAAATATAAGAAATATAGAATTAATCTCATGTTAAATAATAATAACTTATTATCATAAATATATTTCCTTAGTTTCAAATACAACCAATGTCCATTTTCCATTAAGGTAATATTGCATATATAATTGTTTTCTGACAATCATCATAATATCTAAGAATTTATCAATTCCTAACAAACATCCCATGTTCATAATCATTATAACTAACTAATACATTTTAGGAGTTTCACAATAAATCCTAATGTCACCAATAGATAATAACAATTCAAAAACATTATTTGTTCTAATTATCAATATATGAATTTTATCATAATTTATAACTAAACAGCATATTAAAAATTAATGGTATAATCTTTGCTACATATGAATAAATCTATTCACTATAATCAAATATCTATTTTCATATCAAATTATCCACATAAATATGTATATTAAATATGTCTACTTATATCTACATACATTTAAAACCCTTTGCCATTGATTTCTAAATGACATAATATATACATATAAATGGTTAGGCATTTATGTGTGTGTGTGTAATTATAGTCGATAAATTATATATAAATGGTCATGCATTTATGTTATCAACTATAATTACACACACACACATAAATGCATGACCATTTATATGTATATGTGTTATTATGAATTATTCATAAATAATATCTCTTCATCTTTATGTATAATTCATAATTACATATTTATATATTAATATTCCAAGTATCCTACTTAAAGAATATAAATTCATATTTAAACAAAATATAAATCACATTAACCCACACAACGTTCAAAACCCATCTTAAATGCATTATACACAAACACATATTATAAAATATTATGTTACGTAACATGTGGTACATTAACTTTAATGAAGTCAATCAACAAATGTTTAACCCATAAATTTAACATCTAAAACCCAAGATAGTTCAACTTTAAACATTTTACCAATGTTAAAAACTACATTTAAACTATACATTTATTAAACATTCAAAACCCCAATATATAATCTAAATATCAAATATGTTCAAACACCTAGAATAAGTAATAGTCTAGTCAAATAAAAATATCATTTTCACATAGATGGTTTGTAGTTTGTTGATACATAGTTAACACATTGTAATAAATGCACACACAATCAGAACTCATTTACATATTTGATATAAGCCTCCATACTAGTTGACTTATAAATATTTATACTTAGACATCATAAAGTACTCTTAACACAATCAATGTATATAATGATATATTCATAATCATATACAGACTTGTACACATAAAATTGACTTAGAATAGGATATTCCCAAACAACCATAATTTATATACATAGTCAATTTATATAACCCAGGTCTGTCTTATAATAACTTCTCGTTATTTATATTGACTTAGACTTGTAAAGAATACCAAACCCATGTATATGTGTGATTATAAATCCAACACCAAAACAAATCTAAAAATTAAATTATTACAATTGGCATTTACTGACTCATTGTTGACACACAATAAATTTGAACATAACTAACATAAAACTATATATACTTAGTTGACCCAAAACTCATTTAATCTTAATTTACATACATATAGCCATATATACACAATCAAATATTATCCAAAAAAAACCAAACCCAAGACAATATTATAAGTCATATGGATAATGAACTCTCAGTTGTTTCACTATACAAAAATTGACTCAAATTCACAAATGTTTCCTTAAACATAGTCAATAAATAACCATATAAACCCAATCTAAAAATAGTCATACCATCGAATCATAAATGGTTATACACAGTCAAATCAATACATTTCATTATAGCAAAGAAATACAGAGTCTAATTTTGAATATAAGAAACCTTGTATTGAACCCTAAACTAAAAATGTCTTGGACTATTTCTAAAAACCTCAACCATTTAAACAAAATAGCACATTGAGCCTTAAAAACACAACATATAGTCATAACAATAAACCATGTGAAATGACACTTAGTCAAACACTTAATCCAACCCTAGGATCTATTTTCAACATAAAATCCTAACATTAAATATTTATTGTATACATTAATTGAATCATGGATTTGATTATGTGCGGGGGGGGGGGGGGGGTGGAATTCTTCCTCCCATAGGGTCAAATCCTTGATCTTTACAAGGGTTTCTAAATCTAATAAACCATTTTCAAAAAAAACCCATACATATTCATTCCATTGACTATATAAATTAAATACATAATCATACTATAAATTTTAAGGACAAACCCTACCTCTTAGTACCTAAATTAGTCTTTCCCCTTTGTCTACCAATAATTTCCTTTCTTCCTTCTTGTTCTCCTTTGCCTGCCATGGCTAACCTATGAAATCTAAAAATTCCATCTTCCTTTATTATTTCCACCATCTCTTCCATGAATTTTTAAAACCCCTAATATCCTGGTGACTCATTCTCCATCACTATAATAAAGACTCACCATCAAACTATAAATTACCAAGATGCCTTCCTTATCTCCTAGCTAGACCACCGAACTAATAGACTTTTTCATTATTTCCTCCAACTCATAATCAAAATATCACCATCAGAGTTTTCATGATTCAAATGACCAAGCCATAAAACCAAATGATGCTTCTAGAATTAGGGTTGATGTAATAATTCAATTAACATAATAGTTATGTTTTAATAAAAATATATCAAATGCTTATTCTCGCTTAATCATAAGACAATCAAAGATAAATATTAATCAAAACATTTAAACAATCAATTTCATATACCTATGTAATCTCTTATGTATTTAAAACTTAAGTCACCCTAGCTACCCCTTAGGTCTAGGTTAGGTATAAATTAATAAAATACTTTTACTCTAAGTTCATGATTTCAATTTAATTCTTTATCATATATATTCATATTCTAAGAATACTTTTGTTGAATGTTTCAGGTAAACACCTATAAGAAGTTATGTAGTCAAAAAAAAATGTTGGAAACAAGATGATTGAGAGGGGAGGTGAATCAGTCTTCAAAAAATTTCATTTAATTCCACTTAATCATACATGAACCATTCTAATAATCATGTACATCTTAGCAATCATAAGCATCAAATCATAAGAGTATGAAACACATGAACACTATATATATATATATATATAGGAAACCCTCAAGGGAAATAAAACCACTGATGAAGAAAATGTACTATAGTACTATAAGACAAACATCAATCTTTAGTGAATCACTAACTCCACATGGAGCACCAACACCAACTAGCTCATCACCAACTCAGCTAGGATTTAGAAAGCACTCACTTACAAGGAGGCACCAACCCCATAGATTAATCAAAACAAACTTGCCCACATAATTTTTTTAATTAGCTCTTCGCTCACTTTTGTCCCTCTCAAACTAGCCTCTAGCCTTCTTCACTCAACTAGCCCTCTTCGTGGCCTGATTAGGTCTTATGAACTTGATCCTCATATTAAAAAACTATATTATATATTCATGACACTTATATTATTTTCATCATGACCTTATTATATTCACCAATTATCTATATCATTCACTTATTCTCTTTTACTCTCTCTCACTAAGCATACCCAAAGAGACCTAAACTGCCTTGGTTTTATACAAGTCACTTGATTATATTATTTTTAGTCAAACATACATTATTATCTCTTAGGTCAGCCCTAAATAGGTATTATAATATATAAATAACATTCATTAATCATTAATCAATAAATACAATAGGGCAGCCATACATTAATTATCCCTTACTCCTATTTTAGGCTTATGGAGACCTACTAGGGCTTCTTAATAACATGTTACCCTTTGATCTTTATTAAATCATATTCAAACACCTCAAATTTTAGGAAAACATCATATACCACTCCAATATATCTTATAAAACTTAAATTTATGTCCATAACATCTTGTAAGTATAACTACCACTTAAACTCATTTTGAAAGCATTATTTATAAGAGGCTTGTGCATATACAAAAACATTATCTTGAAAAACTTAGGAATAAGCTCAACTTTTTCAAAAAAACATGGAAAATTTTCACATATTCAAAAGCCTCATGACCTCAGATTCATTATTAGTTTCATTATATGCTTTAATTTAAGGAATACAGGCTCAAACTGTTCTCTACAATAAACTCACTCATAACTGCCAACTGACTTCAAAACATAATCAAGGAAACATGAACTTATGATAGGTGATAGAATGCATTTAATGGATTTAAATTAATGAAAATAATCTTATAACATCCTCATATAAACCTCCATCAAACAAATTATATGCTCTAATTAAATTATTAGTCTTATAGACTAATCTATTGATCTTCTCTCACATAAACTTTACTCAGCCAGACAAGCCATGTTGGCTTCAATGTTCTAACATCTTACACTAAATTCAAAGATTTTATAAATCATACATATATTATTCATGTTATAAATAACATCATAAATCACTTAAACTCATCACTCTTATATGAAAACACATCAGGAATCATCTTCTCACTTCTACCTAATTTTCTTATTGTTTGCACAATTAGGTTTGTTAGTAGCTAGTCAACTGGGATCACAAAATTTTCATACCTAAGATTTGGAACCTATCCAAAAACCTTCATGGGAAAAAAATATAGGTATCACATTTTTATCTTCATCCACTTAGCAAATTTGACTCATTTAACTCTGTCTACTATAACAAAACTATGAAATACAAGAACTTTCTTGTAGGGTCTGATCACTCACCTAAGAAACTAATCACAGTTGGAAATTCATAGGAGATTTTAATTCAACCTCCAATAACTTATCTAACCATGCAATTTTTTTTTATCTCTTTAGAATAATATCTTCAACATTAGATCCTTTTTAGGGTTATTTGAGGGTTTAGACCATCTTCTAGTCTTAACTATCACTCATAAAACTTAGCTCCTCTTTCCAGAAACCAATGCTTATAAATTTGAGATAAAAAATTTCCTCATATACCATGAATATCTTAAGTTCTCATGTATATACTGGATGTGCCAATGACCACTATAAAAACCTTCTCAGGTAGATAACTCTTCATTCTATGCTCTTGAGAAACCTTGAAACACTTTTCAATCCTTTTCTTGAAAAATATGATCTAAAACATCATGGACATGCTAAAGACAACTTGAATCACCTCTGTCAATTTTCACCTACTCATCCATGTCTTGGAAATTAATCATGATACCTCATCAGGCCACCATATTTATTTTTATTTCTAGGCCTTGATCTACAAGTCTCATTAAGCCTTAAATCTGACCTTCTAGCCACCATGTAGTCTTTACCTTGAAAATATCCTATGTTCCAATGCCTCTTGTGTATTCTCAAGAAACCTCATACACTCACTCTTATTTATATCATCAACACAACATCTTTAGAGCTTCCTAAAAATATGTGGAGCTTTACTAAGATCTTCATAACATATTTAGAGATACAAACACAAATATTTAGACATGAGCTTCTAATAATTTATAAGGTCCTCAAAACCTCATGTATAAAATCAAATAACCTCTATCATTCTAAAACATTTTCAAGTATTATTTGAAGCATTCCCATCTTCATATCATCTTTGTAACTACTTACATATATCTTCAAAGAATACAACCTATTCTTTAGATCTCATTCATTTAATTATGCTAATTTCACATAACTTATCACAAGGTCTCAAATATTAATTTTCAAATAATCTTCACAAGAACCTTTGACATTAAATGGCATTAGATTGATATTAGTGAAATAACCATGCATCTTCATAAGAACCTTTGACATCGATGACAACATTAAATACCAAAGCTCAACATTCAATGATAATGCTAAAAAATATCCTCCTTAATCATTGACAATGTTTAAAAATATCTCCCTTTGTCATTGATGGAAAACACACTCATAAAACTATGTCAATCACTCTTGATGGAAAACATATCTTAGATCTGGTTCTTACTTTTTCATTCTCCCTTTCAGATCTTTTTTCCATATTGATATTTCTCCCCCTTTGATATTAATGACAAAGGTATTCCAAAACTATCATACTTTTCAGAATGAAATCATATTAGAAGATCAATTCAACATAGATCAAGCTCAGTCAACAACTTAAAAATATCCCCTTTAAACCAAGCATCCACCTATGACAACCATTCTCAATCAGGCCACTCTCCTAGTTTATACATCAAAATCTCAACAAACAGAGTCTATAATCATCTTAGATACAATATCTATTTAAATTCATGCATATCAATAACAAATCACTTTCTTGACAAAGAACTCAAAGCTAACAATCTCCCCCTTATACCAAACATATCTTCTTTCAAAAGACCTAGAAACTCAAATCACTTACATTTCTTGATATGAATAAATTATATCAAACACTTGATCATACACAAGGATATTCCATTCTTGATAGAAACTAAATAATTAGGGACCCCCCCTTTATATTCACAAATCATGTTCAATCAATCATATAAATAGATATCAAAATCCTACCTTATATTTACCAATTGTCTACACTTTTAACTTTAGATTCCTGATAATATCTTTAGATGTCTTATCATGATTTATACTACACTTTAAATCATATATCTACCAACATAGGAATGGGTAATATCCATCTTCAACTCCTTACTTGAAACATAGACAACTTGGAATCTTTTAAAAAGGAAATATTTTTTGACTACAACCTCATGCTTTTGATGGTAGAAGAATGTATCCATGAAGCTTAATGGAACCACCCCTTTTCATAGGGAATTAAAATAACATGAAATAAGTAAATTCTTATACATTCATATTTTTATAATATTGGATATTCTTCAACATCTTTTTGGACTTGATTGGTACTATGGGCTTAATCTTTTCATCATCCACCTCGTCATCCTTCTTTTCTTTGACTACCTTTTTAACACATGTAGATAAAAAGTGTTCTTGAAATTCATTTACTTCTAACATATATAATAGCAAACATCCCACCTTGGTTTATGAGGTTATCATGACTCACCTTCTCATCTTTCTTCTTCTTAGTCAATTCTTCATTCTTACTACTTTGATCAACCACATGAGAACCAAGACCTTTCTTGTCTCCTAATATGTGGCTTGAACAACCACTATCTATACTTTAATATTTCATAGAATCTTCTTTTTTAATATTCTTTCCCACCTTTATCTTTTATATAAGGTTTATCTTCTTGATCCATTTCTTAGTGGCATGGTTATGATCCTTCTTACCTTGGTTAGTCTTCTACATATGCCTCATCTTGTAATATATTTCAATGTGTTCTCTTTGACCATAGTTTTAGTAAACTACCTTATACAAAACATTTATCAAATGTGTATTGTGACTCCTTCCATAATTCCATTAGTACTCATTCTTGGAGGTTATTCTACATTCTCTTTCTCTATGATCAAATTGATTACATACAAAATAGTAGCCATTACAATAACTAGCATACCTTATAGCATTGGGATATTTGATAGGTCTTTTCATGTTGACCTTATTATCTTAAATAGGCTTCTCCTTGACTTGATGTGACTTATTTTTGTCTTATTTGAAATTAAGACCTATCTTGTCACTTAAAAACTTTTGATTACTCAAGATATCATCTAGAGCTTAAGTGATCTTTTCAAATTTCACAAAGCTCTTCACCTTTCTAGATGCTTGATATAACTAATCTTTCAAAGATTATATTTTGGTTTCATATATGTTACAATCTTCATCTTTAGACTTTAGGATTTATATTACAATCACCATCTAGGTTTCTACTTGCTGGATGATATCTTCATACTCCTTGGAAGTGTTGCATAGCCTTTCCTCAAACAAACTGATATGTCCCTCATAGTTATAAATTAATGACATTAGTATCTTGTCCTTCTTCTTCAAAATCTTCAATTATTCTAAGGAACTTATTAGCTCAATTTTAAGATCCATTTCATCTTCTCCTACTTCACTATCATAGTATACTTATTCATTTGATTCTACATCAACCATAAGGTATTTCTTATTTGAATAACCCTCATTGACTTATTTTATGCCTATGAATAAGGTTTCATTATTTTCATGTTTAAATTCATTACTACCATCATCACTGTCAAATGTGTTTGAGTCACTTACATTAGATGATTTATCTTCTTTGGTATACAAAATTTTCTTTTTCTTGAATGACTTTTTCTTGCCTTTATCAGACCTATAGGATTTCTTGTCTATATCATCATCCTTAGTCATTTGCTTATGAGGACACTTATTTTAAAAATATCCAATTTATCCATAGTTAAAACACTTAAATGTCAACTTACCTTTGTACTTACTTAAACCTATTTTAAGCTTATTAGCAAACATGATAATTAATTCATCATCATCAATACATAAACATACCTCATATTTGACCTTCTTGGCCTTTGAATTCCTTTCAACATTGAAATATTCTTCCTTCTTGGGAGGTCTTCCTTCATTGATTCTCATCTCATAGATGGTCAAGATTCCATGAATCCCATCCATCTCAATATTTTCCAAATCTTGCATCTCTTATACAGTAGACACCTTAGAGTCAAAATTAGGAGTTAGTTATCTCAATACCTTTTGAACAATAGTAGACTCTTTAACTTCTTCTCATAATTTTATGATTATATTTACAACTTCATCAACCCTCAATAGTTATGATGCAATGGTTTCATCTTCATTCATCTTCAAGCTTTGAAACTATTTGTTGTGAGTCTACAACTTGGCCAATTTTACCTTGGTGTTTCCTTCTTAGATTGTCTTAAATTTTTACCATATACCTTTGGATGATACATAATGAATTACCTTGACAGTCTCTTCCTTTGATATGCCACACAAAATAGAATTCTTTGCCTTGGAGTTATTTTCACTAGCCTACTTACCTATTTCATCTATTGATGGAATTGGAGGTGAAATATAATCATTCATAAATAAATACCAAATATCATGTCCTTATGACATCAGATATATATTAACTATGACATTCTAAAATTCATAGTTAGATCTATTGAATAGTAGAGCCTTGCTAGTAGAGAGACCACCTTGAGCTTGCTAACTAGTCATCCTTGATTTTTAGGATCTCCTTTAGGATTTTAGACCTACTTAAAAGGACCAGGATCCAATACCAATTCTTGTAAAAAATATGAATGAGATGGGGGTGAATCAGTATTCAAAATTTTTCATTCAATTCTACTTAATCATACATGAACCATTCTAACAAGCATGCACATCTTAACAAGCATAAACATCAAATCATAAGAGCATGAAACATACAAACATAGTATATATTTGGGAAACACTCAAGGGGAATAAAACCCACTACTAAAGTATATGAACTACAGTCCTATAAGATAAACATAAAAATTTAGTGAATCACCAACTCCGCATGGAACACCAATTTAGTTAGGCTTTAACAAGCACCCATTTACAAGGAGGAACCAACCCCTTAGATGACTCAACACAAACTCAACCACCTAATTGTTTGATCAAATTTATAAAACCTTATTTATCATAAAATATATGATGATATTCATCTTTATCTCTTCACTCACTTCTATCCCTCTCAAACTGCTCTCTAACCTTTTTCACTCAACTAGCCCTCTTCATGGCTTGATTAGGTATTCTTACATGAATCCTCATATACAAAATATCTATTAGATATTAATGATACTTCTCTAATTGTTTATATGACCTTATTATACTCACCAATTATCTATATATTTCACTTATCCTTCTCTCTCTCTCTCTCTCTCTCTCTCTCTCTCTCTCTCTCTCTCTCTCTCTCTCTCTCTCTCTCTCTCTCTCTCTAAGCATACCTAAATAAGCCTAAACTGCGTTGCTTTTATATAAGTCACTTGATCATATCATTCTTATTCAAGCATACATTATTATTTATTAGGTAGGACATGAATAATTCTTATCATATAAAAATAACAATCTTTAATCATTAATAAAAAAAATATAATAGGTTGGCCATACATTAATTAGACCTTACTCCTCTTTAGGCTTATGGAGACCTAATAAGCCTTCTTAATAACACATTACCTTTTGATATTAATTGAATCATATTAAAACACCTAAAAAAATATTAAAACATCATATTCCACTCTAATATACCTTATAAAACTTCAATTTATGTTCATAACAGCTTTTAGGTCCAACCACCACTTGAAACCCTTTTCAAAACATTGTTCATAAGAGGCCTGTGCATATAAATTTTTTTGTCTTGAACAACTAAGGCATAAAATCAACTTTGTAAAAAAACCATGGAAAAAATTCATATATTAAAAAACCTCATGAACTTAGGTAGTTATTTATTTCATCATATGCTTCAATTCAGGGCATACAAACTCAAACTCTTCTTTTCAAGATACTCACTTAATATTGCCAATTGACTTCAAAACACAGTCAAGGAAATAAGAACTTATGATAGCTGATATAATACATTTAAAGGATTTAAATTAATTAAAAGGATATTATAACATCCCTATAGAAACCTCCATTAAACATATAGTAATATCTATTGAAACTATTAGTCTTACAAATCAATTTATTGATATTCTCTCTCATAGACTCTACTTAGCCAGACAAGCCATGTTGGTTTTGATGTTGTGACATCTTAAACTGACTTATAAGATTTTTAAAATCATGGATAGATTATCCAAGATACAAAAAAATTTATCATGTACTTTAATGCATCATTATTACATGAAAATACATCAGGAATCATCTTCTCACTTATGCTTAATTTTTTTACTATCTATACCATTAGGTTTATTAGTGACTGGCCAACTTGAAACACCAAATTTACATACATAGGATATGAAACCTATCCAAAAACATTCATGGTAAAAAAACTAAAAGTATCACACTTTGATCTTCATCCACTTAGCAACTTTGGCTCGATCAACTCTGTTTGGTACACTAGATTTCCAAAAGACAAGCACTTTCTTATAGGGTCTACTCACTCACATGAGAAACCAATCACACTTTGAGAAGCTTGGGAGAGTTAAATTCAACATATAATAACTTAAATTACCATACCAAACTATTCTAAGATTTTTAGAACAAGATATTTAGCATCAAGTCATTGTTAGGTTTCTTTGAAGGTTTATACCATCTTCTAATCTTAATAATCATTCATAAAAATTGGCTCCTCTTTTTAGAAATTAATTCTTGGAAATTTGATATATAACCCTTCCTCATCTACCTAAATATCTCAATTTCTCATGTATATGTTTCATATTCCTAAAATCACTAGAAAAACCTTCTCAGGTAGATAACTCTTCATTTTATGTACTCAAGAAACCTTGAAACACTTTTGAAGACTTTTATTGTAAACTATGATTTAAACCTCCATGCACATGTTAAAAAAAAATTGAATCACCTCTTTCAATGTTCACCTACTCATACATATATTATAAATTGATCCTGATAGCTCATCTGGCCACCATCTCTCTTGTGCTTTCTAGGCCTTGACCTACAAGTCTCATTAGGCCTTAAATCTAACCTTCTAACCACCCTATAGGCTTTATCTTGAAAATCTACTATGTTATAATGCCTCTTGTGTATGATCAGTAAACCTCATAGACTCAATCTTTTTTAGATATTCAACATAGCATATTCAGATCTTCAGAGCTCGACTAAGATCTTCGTAGCATCTTAAGAGCTACATACACAGATCTTCAGAGCTAACCTTCTAATCATTTTCAAGGTCTTCAACACATCATGTATAAACTCAAATAACCTCTCTAATGCTAAAACATTATTATGTGTTCCTTATATATTTAACATCTTCATAACATCTTTGAAATTGCTTACACAGATCTTTAGATCATATAGCTTCTTATTCAGAGCTCACTTATTTCATTATGCTACCTTCACATATCTTCTCACAAGGTCTCAAAGATTAATTATAAAAGAATATTCATAATAAATTTTGACATCAAATGACATTATATTGATATCAATGAAAGAATCATACATCTTCATTAGAACCTTTGACATCAATGACAACATTGAATACCAAATCTCAACACTTAATGTCAATGATCAATAATATCCTCCTTAATCAATGAAAATGTTCAACAATAAAGTCATCTATGAACATGTATAGTTAAAACATTCCATAATGTAAACCATATCATAATATAGTAAGCAATACAAATTGTAATGAGATTTATTAACATCAAAATACAAATCTAAATCATATCAACTCATCTAAACATGAATAGATCAACACAATGAAAATTAAAGGAATCATGCATTTCATTATGATAAGTGGTATGTGTTGGGTTCATTATCGAATCTCAACACCTCTAACATTTTCATTTTCAACATCCTCCCTTATGATACTCTTCCTCCATGCCTGAATGGAGAGTAGAATTTCTCATGTATCCACCTCAAAAATACAAATGGTAGTTAGCCTATAACCTTAATAATTAGTACAAATGATACTAATGTACAATTTTTTTGAATAAACATAATCCATATGCATATAAAATTCATATATAGCTAAAAAATCATCTAATGATTCATGTAAATAATCATTATATATCTGTTCATACATCATCATAATGAAAAATAGTTTGTTACAATAGTAATTAAACAATATTAACCCCATAATATATATTCAAAAATCAAATTAAGTTTAGCTAGGAAATAGAGATGTAACAAATATGAAGCATGGTCTATGGGGTGATAATTTATACATAAATTAGCTTTCAAAATGGTTGAACATTTCCATATATGTTTGATCTTTAACAAGTAGGAGAAAATACTTGCACTTTAATCAAGAATTGCATTTTCCCCATTACTGTAATATTTTTAATGATCAGAATGTAGCTTATGGGAATTATGAACCATTATATTATAGGAAACTAAATAGTAATCAAGCTGCTTCTAGATAGTTATCTTTGTCTCAAACCTATACTATGCTTTGTCTAAAGCAAATGTTATAAAATTGCAACTAGATGAATTTACAAAAGAATTAGAAAAAACATCTACTTATGGTGATAGTATCTTCATCACTTTTTATCTACTAACCAAAAAATATTTTGACATATGGTCTTTACAAAGATATATATCATAGTTTTTTTTCAATGTGTTTGTTTCAGAGGATGTAAATTCATGTAATTATTTCAAAATAAATGTACATGAAAATGTTATTAAGAGCATACCAATGATTTCAAATTGGTAAGGATATATTATAAAAATAGCTTTGCTTTATAATGATGGTGGAATAGAGGGTGGAGACTTTTTTGTGCAATGGATGTCATATTTTTTTGAAGTGATTGTTCATCTATCATCATCATATAAACAAAAAAATTTCAAAATATATAATACTATTTTATAACAAATGTTGTATATAGTATTTTTTTTCAAAATAGACATAAATAATATACAATATGAACCATTAATAATGTAATAAGAAAGTAGATGGTGTATTAAATATTTCACTTATCATGAATTTGTGATTCCAAAAATAAAAACAAACATTGCTTCAAACATTAAAAATGGCTCAAAAACACCTTTGCAAAATAAAAAATACAAAACCATTGTTATGAAAGTAATAATAACTTTCAACAAGAAAATTGTTGATACTCTTTTGTAAGTTTGTTATATTTGCAAACAATTACATTTTACACATAGAATGGTAGTATTGAATTGTTATCAAATGAAAATATGGTAGTAGTTAGTGGGAAGAAGTAAACAAAACATTAATAAAAGAATATGTAGAAATTATATGTAGTCTTTAAATAGTGGAATGCTTCCCAAGTTTGCAACACCCATAAATATCAGACTAAACAAATGACTAAAAAATGTTTTTATGCTGACAAACATTAAAGAAAGACTTGTTGAATTGAGAATAGTACTTTTATATATAATATACCTTGGATATATCAATACACATACTAGCCTAAAAGGACCTATTATCAATGTGCCATCAGACATTGATAAAATTCAAAAAGTGTTGCCAAGATCCATAAACAAAGGAACAACAATTTTATTTTCTCTTAAAATATGTTTGGAATACAAAAATGCATATCAACAAGAATTTATTCATCCATAATTTATTATGAAATCATTGTAATAATTATTCAAGAGAATATTATACACTACTGGAAGCCATTGTTAAGTTCTATTGATGGTGATGATTCAAATAACAACAATTTTTTGACTAAAACTGAATCTAATACAAACAAAGATATGAACGTGTATTTTAATTTAGGAGAAAATTGTTCCAATGATACACTATTTTATGGTATTTTAGACTCAAGATCTATTATTTCATTGAAAGACAAGATAATTACAATATCACCAATGGAAGACAAAAATCCACTTGGCATTTTTAAAGACAAGCACTATCAAGAAATGAATTTCTAACTCTCTTTTTGGATATCCTCATGATGAAGATTTTGTAACAAAATTTGCATATCAAAAAAATATAAAAATGGTAGCTATTACATGAAAATCATCAATTAATATATCATATAACCAACTTATTTTTCAATTCAATAAAAATAATCATAGACCAGGTGGGAAGGAAAATGTGGGTTCAAATTAGAAAAGGATAGTTAAAAGGTATAAAGCTTTTAGTAAAATATTTCAAATAGAAACCAAACGTAGAAAAAATACTTAAATATGATATTAGGTATGTTGATTTCAAAAAAAAAAAATGTATTTCACCTGATTACATGCAAGGGATTAAAAAAATGTATTTTCTATGATACAACAACTAGGGCCTCCAACATTATTTTTGACCTTTACAAGTTCCGAAGATAAAATAATTATATTTAAATTATAAATAAAGTTTGAATTTTAAACCAAGTCAATATAATGAGGTTAAAGATATTTTGTTGCTAGCCAAAAAAGATCTAGTTACATGTACATGATACTATAGACATGAAATCAATGCATTACAACAAATGCTTTGTAATGATGAATTGTTTCTCAAAAAGGTATTATATTATTTTTGTGTATCATAATTTCAACAAAGAGGAAATTATCATGATCATTGGCTAGTGTGGATAAAAATTTAACTAGTTTATGGTAAGGACAACAACTTGTTAACTAAAAATTATATAGACAAATACATAACTTGTGATATTGATATACTAGAGGCTGATGTAGCAAAATTCCATATACACCATCACACTAGAAGTTGTAGGATAAATAAATATAAAAATTGTAGACAAAATTTACCTTAAATTTCAATGAAACAAACAATAATAATTGAACCATGTAAAAAAACAAATGAACTTGCAAGTGCAAATCTAAAAGGCATTTACTTCCAACTACACACAAAACAATACGTTATTTGTGATAATTTTAATATTTTCCTACAAGACATATGTATGACTGAGTCCCAGTACATTAAAATGATAAAAGTGACAATGAAATAACCTACTATTTTCATTTCTCATACACCATCACATGTATGGAGCAATACTTTTATTAGGAACATGCCATATCTATGACAAGCAAATACATATGCACAATTTATTTTGAATGCATATGTTGTGGAAAAATATTTCAACTAATGTATGACAAAATAAAATTAAAAAAACACCTAATTATTTTAAATAGATATGAAATTAACATAAAACAATAAGTATATATGCTATCTAGATGTTACAAAGTTTAGGAAATGTAATCTTAAAATTTGAACGAATGTCTGCACCATAGGTCATTCACTTGGTACTATCTTTTCCAGTGAATCATTGTTCAAGGACATGCAATTTTATAAACACATATAGCCTATATGAACTAAAATTTCTCTTGAAACCCTCAATAATATTAATTCATGAACTAGGAAATTATAAAAATGTAAACTATTAGTCACTTATAGATTATTATATCATATGTCCTAATGTCATCAACGATATTTATTTGGCTGAATTTGTTTCTGGGTACTATAAAAATGGAAATCCATTGAAAAGAAAAAACACATGTTATACACTTTGTTAATTATAACAAACATTTTAATATTGAAAAATATTTAAATAAACATTTATTTTTATATGTTCCATTTCAAAAAATTGAAAATAGTTTAAAGCAAGGGTTTCAAACATGGAAAAAACATAAAACTCATAGGTAAACATTGTAAAAGCTAATGAGCCAAAGTTAAATCATGAAAAAAAATATTCTCTGGGAAGCATATAAAAATATTTTGAGAAATTAAAAGTTGTAACCATTAATAAATCAAAAAAGGTTTTTGCTCACATGAAACAAAAATTCTAGAAGGGGAGTATGATCTACATATAGACTTTCCAGAAATGAACTTTGTTGCAATGCATCAAACTGTAAAACCATTTGAATTTATCTAAAATAAATTTATATCTAACATTTTCAATTAATATAAGCATAAACACATGTTTAATCAATAAAAATAAGTAATTATTAAAGACATTTCTAAAAAAAATGCTTAGACAAAAATAAAACATTGTATTTGTTCCCATCGAGAGGTGCTAGAACTAGAAATACTTTCATCTCAAAATTTATATATGAGATGTTGATCCATATGTACTCACAAAATATATATAATTATCCAAGTAATCCAAAAGGACTTGTTCTTGCATATACATGAAAATATACATATAATGTGGGTGGAGTGACATTGCATTCTACAATTTTGGTGCCATTTAAAATGTCTGAATTTCCATTAAATAGTGAATGCTTAGATGCATTGTCCACATATTAAAACTAATTATGAATAGTGATAATAGATTAAATATCACTTGTGGGAGAAATAATGTTGTATTACATTGATAGATGGTTACATGAGATATTATAATTGCCAAGTTTGTAATTTGCAAACATTGGCATGATATTTTGTAGAGATTTTTATCAAGTGAAACCTATAAATGATTATCTAATTTTTGAGCATCTAAAAATAAACAATGAAATAATTCCATATTATTTTTGGAAATAAAATGTGAAAATATATCAATTTTAATAAATAATGTGCCAAAAAACTTAAACTTTTGTCTCGGTTCTAAATAGGATACATACATGTTCCAATATGAAAGATGATATAATTTATCTAAATAAAAAAATATTTGCACCCTACACCAAATGATCATATGTTTCCATACCTATCTTATTTAAACATTGATGTCAAATAATATAATTAAAAAATGTTTGCACTTGTTCCACACATGGAGATTGTCATTGAAGCATTAGACATAAAAGATGATACATTTGATGAGGGACACAGCTATGCTAATGTTTCATGCCTCCCAACTAGGATTATACTAAACCTTGATATGTTGGTTTAACATTTTTCCAAAAATTATGACATACAAGATGGTATTGCCAATGGATCCAATGGCATATTTAATCTATACAAAAAATAACACAATAATGGCATTAATTGGATTAAATTCAATGAAAATTAGAGTGGCTAATTTTAAAGAACAAAACACGATCACTTTTATGGAGACTATATTGATGTAGATTGGACTCTAATATTCTACATCTTAAAAGTTTTTTGCATGCCTACTTATAAGAAAAAAATAATTCAAAGTCAATTCTTGCTAAAATTAGCTTGTGTACATAATAATAAAACATGTCTTAGTCTGCACAACTCTTTCTTCTAGTAAAATCATAAATTCATTAGATTTTGTAAAGTCTGCTTATAGAAAAGAACTTCATAATCAATAACAAAATTTATATTGAAATTTTTTGAATCACAATTACTAAAGTGGGGAGGGGGAGGTAAATAAATCTTTAAAATATTTTTCTAAAGTTCACTTTAAGTAATCATGAATAATTCAAGCAAACATATAGATCTAGGAAGCATAAACACTTATCCACTTAAGCATGAAACATAAGAATGCATTGTATATGTGGGAAACCCTCAAGGGGAAGAAAAACCACACACACACACACACACACACAAATGGATGACACTATTATAAGATAAAAATCAAGTTTATTGAAGCACCAAATTCACATGGAGCACCAACCCCAACTAGCCGTGTACCTACTTGACTATGATTTAGCAAGTACCCACTTACAAAGAGGCACCAACACCATAGATGAATCAAAACAAAATAAACCACCTAATTTATTTGATAATATTTATAACACATTTTTTCTCAACCAATTTATGATGAATAACTCTCTATCTTTTCACACTCTTATCCCTCTCAAACTGCCTTCTAAGCTTCTCTGTTTAGTTAGGTATCTTCAAAATGGATTAGGTCATATGATATTGATATTAATATGAATACAAACTTTTATATCTTCATTAAACATAATATAAACTACTTTTATGTTCTATAATATCTCATTTTTCTCACAATGTGCTATCTTATTCGAATACACTCCATTCATCCATTGGCCTAAAACTACCTTGTATACTTACCATTCCATGTTTATATGATACTTAATCAGAAACTCATCCTTAGCCTCTTATTTAAGCAATGTAATAGTTCTTAATAAATATCAAAAAAATTATTAAAAAAAAATATTGAGTCACTTTTGGTCCTTCATAACTCTATGAGACCTCATCTCACTTTAAGGTCTCGTGGAGAATTAATTCTATTAGGTTTACTTTAGGATACATTACACTTTACCTTCCTTGGAACAATTTAACATCATTGATGAACAAGATAATTTAATAAATTATTAAAATATACCCCAATAAACATCTTTTAAATTCCATAACACTTTTTATTACCAACCTCTTCATGAAAACTCCTTGTAGCATTGTTCATAATTAAGCATGTGAACCTATAGAAATCGTATCAAACAAAATTGAAGCATGTACACAATTTAGTCACATAACCATGAAAATAAATCACTTTAAAAAATAATCAATTACCTTAAAAACATCAAAATGTTATTTATAATTCACAACTCAGGGCAAAAGGACTCAAACACTTCTCTACAAGTATCCCACATAGAGCTGCTAGAACACTCCAAAACCCAGTCATGAATAACCTGATATTCAAAACTTGAAATAAAACTTAAAATGACAAATTATAATTTAAAAATATATTTTTACATGTATATACCACTCTCAAATAAAAAATCATAATATCTAATGTCAAATATTGGTCTTGTAGACCAATCTTTTGACCTCACTACACACAGTCATACTAGAACTAGATAAGTCATTTTGGATTCAACGTTTCAACCTCTTCTAATAAATTTAATGATCTATAAAATAATGAGAAATAATTTAAATTAATAATAAAAAAAATGCATTATATACATCAACTCATGGAACAAAGCCTCAAACTTATCATTGAAACTTGCTTACCTAGAATTATCAATTTACCTTAAAGCACAATTATGATGATATTGACCTTCAATACCTATATGACCACTTTAAAGGACTTATTATTCAAGTATATGATCATATGATATCATTATACCATTATTATATATAAATATCATATGTTCAAATGATAAATATTGGTCTTTCAAACCAATCTTATGACCTCATTGTACACAGACCTCACTGAGCTAGACAAGCCATTTTGGCTTCATCATTTTCATCATTGGACCTAACTTTAAATATTTATACCAAGAATGGATAGGATATACTAGTCCTAAAAAAAATCCATGAACTTGGTTTTATCACTCTATCATGATAACCCATTCCTAATCATCTTCTCACTATTGTTTGGGTTTTTCATTGTTTGTACCATTAGGCCTGTTAGCGATTGGCTAACTTGGATGACCACATTATCACACTTTAAAACTAAAAACAATCCATAAACCATTAGGGACATAAAATATGAGTCTCAATATTCAACTTTCTTTATTTTTAAAACTTTTTCCAATAAAACTTTTCACTTTTATAGAAACTTCTTCAGAAATAAGCCTATAACTCATCATTTTCTATCCTCTCTCTAACCAATACCACCTAGAGGTACCTGAGAGAGTCCAATATAATCTCCAAAAACATAACTAATCATTAAAAACCATATTTATCACTTTTGAATCATATATTTAACATTGGGTCACTATTAGGGTTTTAAGAGGTTTAAACACACTTCCACTATTAACGATTGTTCATATAGCACAACCCCTCAATCCAAAAAATAATGCATATAATTTTGAGATAGGGCCCTTCCCATATAACATGAATATATTAGGTTCCAATTTATAGGTTTTATTATCTAATTAACAAAATAAAATCCTTCTCAGGTTGAGAACCCTTCATTTTATGCACTTGAGAAACCTAAAAACCACTTTTCATGTCTTATCCTTCAAACTATGACCTCAAACTACATGAAATTTAAAAAAAAACATACCTTACCTCTATAAATTCTTATATGAGATCAAACACCTTAAAATCTGATCATGATCCCTCACTAGGCCATTCTCTCTCTCTCTCTCTCTCTCTCTCTCTCTCTCTCTCTCTCTCTCTCTCTCTCTCTCTCTCTCTCTCTCTCTCTCTCTCTCTGCTTGCTTAGACCTTGACCTACAAATCACATTAAGCCTTAAAACTGACCTTCATACCTCTTTTCATGCACTCTCCACCACTCTCACATAATAAATAAACATCATACATGATTAAAAACTACCATACATCCTTCATATTCCTTGAAAAATAGTTCATGATACCTTATTAGGTCAAGAAAGGTCTATAACTAGTCTAGTTGTGGACTTGGATTGAAGGTTTTACCCCTGTAGGCTCACGTTGAAAATATACTTGATGTTGATACATATTTATTACATGCCTTACATTATCATCAAACAATTTCATACCTATGCACATACCTCTGCTCATACATATCTATGTTCACCAAACACATGCTCGTGATATGATTATGCTTGATATGACTACGATTCTCAAGACACCTTATACTCAAGAAATAGTACTCAAACATACTTACCTCAATGATATCAAATAATAAAAATCTTCAAACAAAACTCTCACACTACTACAATAATTTATTTTTGATCAACATTCTTTCATGATCTCATGCAGATGTAGAGCCTCACCACCATGCTTTAATGCTTACTTGACCATCATATCTCTTTGTGACACCACTAAAAACCTCAAGTTGACCTAAACCTTGACATCAACCAACATAAGAGACATTATTTTTCCTTCAAATTATCTATTTTCACATGGCTTCTTTGTCATATTAAGCACATGGGCTCATAACTCAAAGACCACTCACCATGCATCTTCACCAGATGTACCTTGAAATCAATGACATTATATTTGACATCAATGACAAAAAATTTGACATCAATGAAAATAATTCTCATCAAACTCCCCCTTTGTCATTGATGGAAAACATACTACATTCTGATCACTCTTATCTCCCACAATCTAGTTAATCTTCTTTCTTGAACTCTCTTCCCCATTGATATTAATAGCAAACATACTATAGTTTGATCACTCTTATCTCCCATAATCTAGTCAATATTCATTATTTAACTTTATCCCCCTCTGATATTAATGACAAATGGTCATACATATTGTAACTTTTGAAACCACTCATTTTCTCTCTCTGACAACTACTCTCAAAAACCATTAGATGCTTATCAACAACTACACTTGGATCTTATGAAAAACTTGAATAGATCCCCCTCAAATAAAGCATCCACCATGCTTATACTAATTGAAGAGAGCCTCCATGAAGCCCAATGGAGTCACCCCTTTTATAGAGCACTAAAAAAACATAACTTAGGAGTTTCCTAGATCTCCATGCTCTCATAATACTAAATATCTTTTAAAATCCTATTAGGCTTGATTTGCACCTTAGGCTTGACCTTTTCATCAGTCATTTGATCGATAATATGAGCTGATATCAAACATGATTGACTTGATTTCACATTTGAAGTGTGCTCTGCCATAACAAATAGTCCACTTAGGATTGTAGACTGATCATGACTCACCTTTACTATCTTTGGTTTCTACACATTTAATTACCTTCCTACTTGTACTCTAGGGGCTTCAAACCTCTTTTTTTGACTTGATGGGTTTATAACTCTATTAGGACATAAAATTTAAATGTATCCCACATTATGATAATTGTTGAAAGTAATCTCATTCATGTTTATTGACTGATGATTCCTTTCAAAATCCCATGCATATTCATTTTTAGAGTGTCCTCTACACTCTCTTTCTCTATGAATAAACTGATTGCATGTAAAATAATAACCATTGAATTAATTATCATACCTAAAAGCATTAGGTTATTTGATTGGTATTTTCATGTTCACCTTATTATCTTCATTAGCCTTCTCCTTGACTTGAGTTGCCTCCTTTTGGTCTTCTTTGAAACCAAGAATTGTCTTATCACTTGCAAACTTCTAACTACTCAATATATTATCTAGAGCATTAGTACTCTTTTCAAACTTCATAAATATCTTAAAATTTTTATATGCTTGATCCAACTCAACTTTCAAGGATTCAATTTTAGTTCCATACCTGGTGCATTCTTCCTCTTTAAATTTTAATCTATAAATGACTATCTCCATATGTGCTTCAATCTGATTGATAATCTCATCATACTCCTTAGATGTGTTACTTAGTCTCTCTTCAAAAAAACCAATCTACTCTTCATATTCCTTAACTAATGATCTTAGATTATGATTCTTCCTTCTTTTGAACTTCAACTCCTCTAGATCACTCAGCAATTCAAGCTCAAGGTTTACTTCAACTTCTTCTTCATCTAGTTCTTCATCATGCATAATGTCTTTCCCTTTTGAACAACCCTCATTGTATATTTATATAGCCATGAATAAGGTTTCATTATTGTCATGTCCATGTTTATTGCTATCATCATCACCATCTGATGTACTTGTCTCACTTACATCAGATGAGTTATTATATTCTTTGGTATATAAACTTCTCTTGTTCTTGAATGACCCTTTCCTACCTTCATCCTTCCTAAAATATTTCTTATTTTTTTTAGGATTATATACCTTATTTTCATTTTCATGATGTTCATCATGTTATTCATCATGCTTAGTCTTATCCTTATTAGGACACTTAGATGCAAAATAGACAATATTACCATAGTTGAAACATTTGAAAGGATACTTACCCTTGTATTTACCTAATCCAAACATTAATTTCCTAGAAAACATGGTTATTATTTCATCATCATCAACATCTAAATATACCTCATCCTTGACCTTCTAGAATTTTCACTTCTTCTCAGCTTTGAAAGTTGTTTCCTTCTTGGGAGGTCTTCCTTCATTTGTTCTCATCTCACAAGTAGTCAAAATGCCATGAAGCCCATCCATTTCAAGTTTGTCCAAATCTTTTATCTATTCTACTATAGAAACCTCATAATGAAACTTAAGAGTTATTGATCTCAATACATTTTTAACAACTATAGACTCTTTCACTTCTTCTCTAAATATTCTAATGACATTAACCACTTCATCAACATTCAATACGTAGGATGCAATGGTTTCAAATTAAAACTTTAAAATTGTCTCTGGCAAATCTATAACTTGGCCATATTCACCTTAGTGTCTCCTTCATAGATAGTCTTCAATTTGTCTCATATCTCCTTAGATGACACATAGTGCATCACTTTCACAAACTCTGCCTCTAATAGGCCACATAGAATGACATTAATTACTTTATAATTTCTCTCACTTTCATTCTTCCCTACTACATTAGTTGATGGTATAGGAGGTGGAGTGTATCCATCTACAAATTAATACCATATGTCATGGCCCATTGAGATTGTATATCTCCTTATTCTAATACTCCAAAAGGCATAATTATTCCCATTGAAGAACATAGCCCTATTGGTAGAGAAACCACCTTGAGCTTTTTTACTAGCCATCCTTGATTTTAGGATCTCATTTAGGATATTAGGCATAATTAAAATAACCTGATATGATACCAAATGTTGTAATCATGATTACTAAGATGTGGAGTGAATCAATCTTCAAAATATTTTCTTTAAGTTCACTTTAAGCAAATGCATTGATCTAGCAAGCATAAACACTTATGCACATAAGCATGAAACATAAGAACACATCATATATATGGGAAACCCTAAATGGGAAGAAAAAACATATATATTTTTAAATGTAATACATTCATGTAATAAGAAAACCAAGTTTATTGAAGCACCAACTTCACATGGAGAACCAACCCCAACTAGCTAAACACCTACTTGACTATACTTTTGCAAGCACCCACTTTCAAGGAGGTACCAACCCCCTAGATAACTCAGCACCAAATTATTCATCTAATTTATTTTATCACATTTAAAAAAAAAAAATCTCAAATAACTGATGATGACCACCTCTTTATCTCTTCACACTCTTATCCCTCTCAAACTGCCTTTTAGGCCTCTTTGCTCAATTAAGTCTCTTCAAGACTGATTAGGTCATATAAAATTAATCTTCATATGAAGACACGCTTTCAGATATCCATTATATATATTATACACTCCTATTATGGTCTAAAATATCTCTTTTTTTTCTCACAATGTGTTATCTTATTTGCATACACTCATCCATTCATCCATAGGACTAAAACTTCCTTATATATACCATTCCTTGTTCATTTACTACTTAGTAGGAAAATTATCCTTAACCTCTTATGTCAGCCATGTAATATGTATTAGGATATATAATAAACATTATTCAAAAAAAATATGTATTCCCTTTTTTTCTTTCATAACTCTATTATACCTCATCCCACTTTTAGGTCTCATGGAGACCTAATACCATTAGTTCTACTTTAGGACAAGATACACT
Organism: Torreya grandis; assembly: GCA_037957365.1. Lineage (NCBI taxonomy): Eukaryota > Viridiplantae > Streptophyta > Pinopsida > Cupressales > Taxaceae > Torreya > Torreya grandis. Next base: position 929,000 of record JARHVA010001385.1, read on the forward strand.
TTACCTTCCTTGGAATAACATAAATTAATTGAAAAATAAATCCTTTAATACATTGATAAAATTCAACCCAATAAACATATTATAATGTCCATAAGACTTTTTATTACCAACCTCTTCATGAACACTCTTTGTATCATTGTTCATAATTAGGCATGTGAACCTATATAAAGTCTATCAAACACAATTGAAGCATGAAAAAAATTTAGTCACATAACCATGACAATAAATCACTTGAAAAAAAAATCCATGACCTTTAAAACATCACCATGTTCTTTATACTTCATAACTTAGGGAAAAATAACTCAAACAATTATATGTAAATAGCCCACTCAGAACTACCATAACACTCCAAAACCTAGCCATGAAAAACATGATCTTAAATACCTAAAAGAAAACTTAAAATGACCAATTATAATTTGAAAATATAATTTTACATATATTTACAACTCTAAAATAAAAAAATCATAAGGTTTAATGTCAAATATTGGCCTTGCAGACCAATCTTTTGACCTTACACAATCATACTAGAATTAGACAATCCATTTTGGCTTCAACATTTCAACCTCTTATATTGACTTCCAAGTTCTAAAAATTAATTATAACTAATTTTAGTTAACAAAAAACAATACCATATGCATTATATACATAAATTTATGACATAGAGCATCAAACTCATCATTGTAACTTGCTTACCCAAAACTACTAGTTTACGTTAAAGCACAGTCATGATGATATTGACCTTCAACACATGTATGACCAATTTAAATAATTTATTATGAAAGTATATGATATTATGAGATAATTATACCATTATAAAATATAAATATTATATGTTAAAATGAAAACTATTGGTCGTATAGACCAATCTTATGACATCATTGTACATAGACCTCACTGAGCCAGACAAGCCATTTTAACTTCATCATTTTCACCACTATACCTAAATTTCAAGATTTATATCAAGATTGAATAGTAAATACCAGTCAAAAAAATCATATCCATCCACATTTTTTCATCACTCTATCATAATAACCCATTCTTAATCATCTTCTCATTGTTGCTTAGGATTCTCACAGTTTGCACCATTAGGCCTATTAGCGATTGGCTAACTTGGATGACTATTTTAGTATACTTGAGCACTAGAACCAATCCATAAAACACTAAGGACATAAAATATGATTCTAAATATTCAACACTCATCAATTTTAAAAATTTCCACTACAAATTTTGACTTTTATAGTAACTTCTTCAGAAACATGCTTGTAACTCATCATTTTTTCTCTCTTCTTTCTAACCAATACCACCTTCAGGTACCTGTGAGAGTCCAATATAAGATAAAAAAAATTAAATAATAATAAAAACCATCCTAATTAATTTTTAATCATATATTCAACATTATGTCATTATTAGGGTTTTACGAGGGTCTAAACACACATCCACTATTAACGATTGTTCATAAAGCATAACTCCTCAATCCAAAAAATAATGCTTAGAATTTTAATCTAAGACCATTAAAAATATATGATTAATATATAAGGTTCCAATTAATGGGTTTTATGAGCTAAAAAACACAATAAAATCCTTTTCAGGTTGAGAACCTTTCATTTTGTGCACTCGAGAGACCTAAAAACCACTTTTCATGCCTTATCCTTCAAACTATGACCTAAAACTACTTGAATAAACTTAAAAAAACATAAAATACCTTTTTCAATGCTTATATGATCTTAGACACCTTTAAGTATGATCATGAACCCTCATTATGCCACACTCTCACTCTTTGTTTACTTAGACCTTGACCTGCAAACCACATTAGGCCTTAAAACTAACCTTCATGCCTCTTTTCATGGAATCTACACCACTCTCAAATAATAAATAAACCTAATAAATTATTAAAAATTTCCATACATCCTTAATATGACTTTAAAACATTTCATGATACCTCATTAGGTCTAGGAGGGTCTAGAACTAGTCTAGTTGTAGACTTGGACTGAAGGTCTTCCCCCTATAGGGTCATCTTGAAAATCTCATTGATGCCTCTACATATTTCTCACATGCCTTACATGAAAATTAAATAATTTCATACCTCTACACATACCTTTTATCATACATATTTATTCTCACCATGCACATCCTCATGATATTACTATGCTTACTATGACTAGGCTTCTCAAGACACCTTATACTCAAGAATTGGTACTCAAACATGATTACCTAAATGATATCAAATAAGAACACACTTTAGAAAAAAACTCTCACACTATTGAAATAATATCTTTTTGATCAACATTCTCTCATGACCTCGTGTAGACTTAGAGCCTCATCACCATGTTTTAATGCTTACTTGACCATCATGCCTCTTTGTGGCACAACTAATAACTTCAATCTAACGTAAACCTTGACATCAACCAATAAAAGAGACATTAGGTTTCCTTTAAATTATCTATTGCCACATGCATTCCTTATCACATCAAGCACATAGGCTCATACCTCAAAGATCACTCACCATGCATCTTTACTAAATGCACCTTGACATCAATGACATCAACTTTACATCAATGACATCAACTTTGACATCAATGACAACACTTCTTAGCAGAAATGTCAAGATTGCAATAAGATGCAAAATAGTCATTTGAGCATAGCATCTAAATAGATTTATTGTCTTCATCTGTAATAATATTCTCTTTGAATACTCATAGTCTTAATACACATGTAAAATAAATTATAAATGGCTATAACCTCATGAAAAGTGATATTTTGTGCTTGAAAGAAACATATGTTGCATCTACCAATTTCTTTAATAATATTCCATATTTTTTTACTTGTAACATAGCATACAATGTCTATGGTATAATGATATCTATCAAAAATGATATTTCCACTTCAAATCCATCAAAATATATTGGAAATTAAATAGAATCAATAAAATTAGACGTAATAAAATATGGACATAAATCCTTGGTTGTAAATATCTATGCATCTGCATTTGCTTTTATTTTCCATGTTATCAATGTCATTGAAAAGGCATTTTCAAATTTAAAAAGAACAATACAAATTTATGTAGTGGGATAGTTTAACATTGATATGTCTATCTCCAATAAATCAACATAATTACTTGAAAACCATATGGTAGTTTACAATATACATTTTTATTGTAAAGACAAATGTAACGTAGAAATATGCTGATAGATCATGTTTGGTCCTATAACATAAGCCAATATAATTATATCATAACTATGTAAACATACTAGTTTGATCACAATGCAATTTATCGTATCATAAATAATAAAATTTAATATTAATCTTTTATACTTAAGAATAATGTTTTTCTTTGTGTGAGCATATGTGTGTATGCACATGTGTGTGTGTGTGTGTGTGTGTGTGTGTGTGTGTGTGTGTGTGTGTGTGTGTGTGTGTGTGTGTGTGTGTGTGTGTGTGTGTGTGTGTGTGTGTGTGTGTGTGTGTGTGTGTGTGTGTGTGTGTGTGTGTGTGTAAATATATATTGATTACTATCTATTTATGGTATAAATTTTTTGACTATGTTCAATGTTTTATTGCCTATGAAAAAAATAGATAAAAAATAAAAAATAGAACTGAAAACATAACAATGCACATACATATCTAATCTCTTTTTTAAACATTTTTTGTTTGCTTTTGTTATGATCCTTTTATAGTGCAAATAACTATGGTGTTTATTTTTTATATTTGTCTATGGAACATACTAAAACCATGGAGTTGAAAACAAACATTCCAAACATAGAAAGTACAAGTCAATAAGAACAATCCACTTCACCTTGTACAACAAAAAATAGTTTATGTTGAACGAAAATTACAAAAATGATGACTTATAAACCATTTTCTCTCTTCCTCTCTTCTTAATTTCCAATGTCTTTATATTTTTATTAAAAATATATTTTAATTTATTATTTATGATCTTGTCATAATTATTTTACAAAACATAAAAAATGACCTTATTGTGATATGGTTCTTTTACATCACTTGAACAGATATGCCTTTGTCATGCACAATACTGGATATTTATGCTACAAAAAAGTGTGTATTTGAAGGATATATCTTGATAGTATACGACCCTACCCATGTAACAAATACTTAATCCCTAGTAAAGGCCAATATATTACATGTTGATTTGGTTGATGCTTATGGTTAAGTGACAATTGTAATGAGCATAAGCAACAAATTGATAGCAAAATTTGAAATGCATATAGGAATTGGAAACATCATTAGAGTTTCATAATTTTTTATCAAAGAAAAAAAAATATGATAGAGGTGATGTTGTTATCTATATTATTTTTACTCTTAAAACACATATTTAAAACATTCCTACTATTTATATTAAATGCAAACTGACACCAAGTAATACAATTATTGATATTATAGACTGAGATGAACTATTCTTAACAGGCTCGTTTTGGGCCTTGGTGACAACTTGTCAACAAAAAAATAATCAATTTAATTTTCATGTTAAGGATGGTGGAGCATAATATAACATTGGAGTTTTAAGTTTGTCATTACTGGCTCTTTTTTTTATTAATTTTTTTTAAAAGAACAAATACCTCTTTCTTGTCAACTTGTTGTGAATTTATATGAATTAACAATGAATATATTGTTACATATTCAACTTGGTGAATAGAATCAACAAATTTTCCATGCAATATAGGACCAGCTAAGGTCAAAATACTATTCATTTTGTATTTTTTAAAATGTAATATGAAAAGGTCCAAAAGGCTCATGAACATTGCAAACAAAATCTCCATCCTTTATAGAACCATTAGCTGATGAAACAACGAAAAAATATTTCAAACAGTAATTGGGGAAACTACTAAGACATGTATCTTTTATTTTTTACCCTCCTTTGTTGTCTTTATTATGTTTTAATACACACACACATGCATGCATGCATGAACACATGCACACACACATATACATTAATAATAATAACAATAATAATAATAATAATAATAATAATAATAATAATAATAATAATAATAATAATAATAATAATAATAATAATAATAATAATAATAACAACAACAACAACAACAACAACAACAACAACAACAATAATAATATCTTTAGTAGTGGGGATGTTGAAGGCAAAAAACATTTATCAGCTCCCTTTGAACTGGCATGCAATTTTTGTCAACATGGAATATTAATGATAGAATTGGAATAAAATGTTTCATTATATTATCCAACATGTCCACAAAATTCACACCATTTTTTAATCCATGCATTAACCTACAATGACCATATAAAATATGAAAAAGTTGAATGTATATTGAAAAAACCTTTGCTAGAGACATTATTTACAGATCTAGTATCGATATCTTTTGACCAATATAAATAATATATTTCAGTAGCTATATTTCTATTCCATAATTTTCAGCTAACTAGTGTCTTTAAAATCACAATGGATGACAATTTTTTTTATTGGATAAGACTAAAAAAAAAAAAACTCAAAGGCCATAAACTTCCTTTGATTTCACACTCTAGGTATGTTTTTGACATTTAGTCCTTTATACTTGAAGTTTTCTTATATTTTTTTCCTTTATCTAATATTTTTTTATTTCTTCAATATTCTTTTTTTTTCCCATTATAGGAAATAGTATTATTTTCAATACATGGCAAATTAATTTTTGTTTTCCTCCTAAAAAATAATTTTTTTTTTTGAAAATATCTTTAACTATTCATGTTATGACAAATATTTTTGCAAATTTGTTATATATTCATGTTGTAAAACCAAAAATTATTTTTCTTTTAGCCTCATATTCTCCCCCCATCTACATTGTTTTTGTAGTTGAACCTTTCTTACTCAAAAAATAGTGAATAGACATAGATTTAAAAACAATATATTGTTATATTGGTTGACATTTTTTGTTGTTGTTATGAATATACTATTTAAAAACTAATTAAAAAAACCAAAAAAAACAAAAAAACATCTGATATATGTAACTATGCAATTTCAAATGCTAGTTTGAATTTTCTTTGATGCACGTAAGTGTATTATGTAATGCAACATTTTGTACGTTATATAGCTTGCATATCTACATATGTTTTTATTATTGTTGTTAGATAGAATATATTGCTTTTTGAAATGAAATAAAAATTAAAAAAATAACATAATTTTTTTTCCAAGAAAAAAATGAGATAAGATATGTTATAGAGGAAATAAAATAGAAATATCAAAATCAAATACATGGACAAATTCTTCCTTGAATACAAAAGCATTGAAAGATTTAATTTTTATTGAATGTAGAACCCTTACATATTTGGCACAATGTGTTGTTTATAAACTAAATTTTATTATTTTATAAAATAACTTTAAAGATAAATAAAGACCAAGAATTGTTGGAATACAAAACTAATTATATAGGTGCACTAGCCTCATGCCAGAACACTAGCCTAGTTAGCATTAGAGCAAAATTATGGCTACATCCTTGGTTATTATTGTAGTCATTGTAAGAATAAGTTATAAATTATTGGAGGTACAAGATGACTGAGAGAGAAGGGGGTGAATCAATCAACCAATCTTTCACTTTTAGATCACTTATAATTCATTCATTGACATTCATGAATCAACACAATAAGCACATACAACTAGATTACCATCAAAGCAAGTAGACCACATACAAAGCATGAATAAGAGAAGTACACCATAACATAACATCTAATTTGGGGAAACCTCATGGGGAATAAATCCTACTCTCATTCTTGCAAACACATGAAATACTTATCCTATAAGGTATTAAAAACATGAGAATTTAATGAAACACCCATTCCACAAAGAACACCTGCCCCTAGGATGGTTAACTAGATTTGACCAAAATTTAGTGAAACACCTATTCCACAAGGATAACCTACCCATAGGATGGTCAAGTCTTTTTCAATAGAATATAGTGAAAATCATATTCCACAAGGAGCTCCTACCCCTAGGATGGTTAAGTCCTTCTGATAAGGATTTAGTGAAACACCTATTCTACAAGGAGTACCTGCCCCTAGGATGGTCAAGTCCTAACATAGATGTTGATCACCTTAAAAAAACCTATGATATGAACATATACAACTTTGAACTGATGTCTTCAACAGTTGATGATGAAATTCTAATTAAAAAACACCCTCTCCACTTCTTCACATACTCAAAAACATCTAAAACCACCTTTAGATCACTCTAAAATTATCAACAAAAACTATATCACAACATCAATAACATGAAAAAATATTCATACACATAGTACATACCCTGATCTTCCTCTCAAATCAACCACCAAGCTCACACAAACATCATCTATCGTTTGCTCACACTCAAGGCATCCAAAACATCATGTTAGATCACTCTAGACCTCTTCACTCATCCTCAATCTTCAAAACTATAAGATCACTATTATGACATAAAAAAATATAAAATACAAGTCAGACACATATTCATCAACATGATCTTCTCTAAAAACCATCATTTGGCACACACCCTTTCTTGTTTCTTTCGCTCCTCAATTCTCACACATGCCTCTCTCTAAAAATCTAGAAATTGCCAACTTTGATTTCATTATTTATAGAGCCTTCAATCACCATTTAGTTCAGACATAATACTTGACTTATCCTTTAATTCATATAAAATATCTCAATAACATCCAAATAATTTACCTATAACATCCATGAGTCACACTTAAGCAGCTACACCTTTCAATTAGACCTTACTAGCCCTTATAGGTCCCATGGAAACCTGTTCACCTCCGTAACACTCTATTGATTAAAAATAAAGAACCCAAGATAAATTTAAAATACATGAGTCCAATCAATATGATCCTTATGAAATTTATAGGTTATTAAACTAGCTAAAACAATATTCTGATAAAGCACAATTTGCTCAAACAACATTCTATACACATTAGCACCATTAACAAACAAATAATCAACTTTGGAGAATTTTTTCATACTAAACATGGATTGGTAAAAACTCCAAAATATATAAAAATTATTCTCATGGAGTCTAAAACACTCTCTAATATCTAAGTCACCTTGAAACATCCAAATTCCATAAAGAAGAACTTAATTATCCTTCTCGGGTCACTTGCAAAACATGGATAAACACATAGTCAACTTTGGAGCTCAATAAATTTAATTATACAAACATTCATACCTTATAACTATATTAAATGTATGTGCCTTGAATTCATATAAAATTTTTATTTTTACTACATCAAGAAGTTTACCATAGATCAAAAGTTATAGCTCAAAAACTAAGCATTGGTTTTCCCTTTGTAAATTTAAATACCAATGGTCACAGTTAAACATCAAACACATTGTCATCATATAGTGCCCTATCATAGCTCGAATACATACACATCATTTATATTCCTCTATATTATCTCTTACTTCAAATATGCTAAACATATGTCACTTTGATCTCATCTCATTCTCCCATATAGCTTTGACCAAATATGCACTGTCAATCTCTTTGGATTAGCTTGGTCCTTACCTTTGCTCACTATTAAACATTAATCACTCACTATCATCTCAATGTTTCCTAAAAAATTATAAAAAATGTGCTCCATCAGTCTCTTTGAGAGTATCCTAGACTTTAACTAGCTTAAACATTAGACACTTTGACCTCTTTAACTTAATATGCATCATTGTTCTGCATCTATACAAATGCTTGCTCATTGTTATATCCTTATATGGTCCCAATATTTACCTTTAAAAATTTATCTAGTTATGGGAACCATTAAAATATTCTTGGAAGGATAGATTTAAACCTTAATAAAATTTTCTATGTTTAATCACATGTCCTACAATTTAAACCATATGATCTTCTTTCATAGGGGAATCCATCCATATATCAAGCTACTCCTAGAACCTTCACACATGTGAAATATGATACCATAAAAGTAATTAATAAAATATAATTGAAATTAGACATTAATATTAGATTTATTTCATTCAATAGATCTATGATGTGATTAAATATGCACTGTTAGATCTCCCTTTACAAATTTGGCTATGGGAAAACATTACAAACTGCATAAGAAGCCAAATTTGCATAGTTATATCTTTTGCTATACATAACCTCATGACCTAAAAAATGGAAAATAAAAAATTGGAATTAATTTTATCATACCCATATGATCAAATTCCCTTGAATAATCCATATGTAGTAATGGTGATGTCATCAAACTACCTACCCAGATTCTTCTACCACAAAACAAACTATGCCTCAATGAACATAATATAACTAGATGAACACCATGAATTCTCATAATAATTTTAAGATATATTGATACCACATAGGACCTTTTTAACATGATTTTCTCATCTATAACATCTATTGACTTCCTATTTAATCATATACAGAAGATCCATGCTTACATACTAGGCTACCAAGCTTATGCCAACACATTGTTCACATGCTTGTCTTATCTCCATGACATGAAATCACATCAACATGGTAGATACAATATTATAATCCTAAAAAAATACTTAAATTAGCTTATATGCATCAAAATATTTCCTTACAAAACTTCATTCTTAAACTCATCATCATCATGACATCACCACTTTGTCATTACCTTTAGCATCAATGCACACATGACATCAATAATTGACACCAATGAAAATACTTGTCAATAATCTACCCATTTACCATTTATGGTAACCTCTTATTTTCATTCTTCCCCTTTTCCATTGATGAAGAAGTGGACTAAACATCCACCAAGCTCCTCTTAACATCATGAATGTATTCAAATAGACTTCTAGGTGCTTAGGATACTTGCATACCTCATATGAAACAATTACTCCCCCTTTGACATGAATCAAACTAAAATTAGACAACTATAATCATTTGACATAATAAGCTGCTCATAGAGCTTTAAAATCTCCCCCTAACATCATCCTCCATTTGATTATGTATGAAGATTCAACATATTTTCATAATTATGACTAGGTTTGATTAAGTCATCATATCAACCTTTTTAAATTCTCATTTGTACTAGCTATCACCACATATTCAATATGACTTAAGCATCTCACATATGCTTCCCATCACATATGCATGGATCCATAAGTCACCAAACTATCTAAGTTAATTACCCCTAACTTTGTGCATACCACCTTATACTTCTCAACCATGCACCATGATAACACTCTTCTTTGATCATGCACTACTATCAGTGAGGACTAAACACATATGAACACTAAAAAATGATTAAACTCACCTTGATAAAATTGAAAGGGACTCCACCTAATATTTTTGAGCTATTTCACCTCTTAAGCATCTTCAGATCTTCACACACCATGAAGCCCCACCAAATAGGCTTAATAGCCTTCTCTCTCATGCCACCTCAACGACCACTAAAAAAAACTCAATCCATACAATAAACAATAAATATGTTCTAAATTAACCATATAAATTACATTTAAATAATCATACCATGTTTTTTTGTGGAAATTGATCAAAAAGCACTCTTATTCACATTAGGCATATCTAGACTCCTTGTAGCCCTACCTAGAACTTACAAAGCCCACCAATTTTAGTCGACACATATTCAATACTTAAAACTTAATATATAGATAAATCTCATATTACCACTCAAGCAAACCAATTTTAATTACCTATATCATCCTCTATAATATACTTCCTTCACAAACCTACTAGCCAATTAGACCTCCATTTTGAAAAAAACTTGAATAATTAAAAAACCACAAACCTTAAAGTCTTTATGAATATTTATTTGACAACCCATTTGGCCCATTAAACCTATTAATAATCCTTATACTTAAAATCATAAGGCAACCCATTTTTATAGCATGGCCCAAAACTCTAGAATCTCAAAACAAATAGGGTCAACAAACCTCCTTTTGGTCAACACCCATCTTTAAAACTTATTACACACATAGAGGAAACCATCACACACTTATATAACAATATTTTATCTTTCATAATTTTGATAACCCATACATATTATATCATGGTTTTTGACCTTCATACCCTTAAGCACAAACAAAGAAACCTGAGAGCAAATAAAAAGCTTCAACTTACACTCAAAAGATCTTCAAAACATAAAATCACCTATAACAAACCTAAATGGAGTCAACGCACCTTTATATGTAACAAATAAATATTGAAAATTTATAAATCCTCCTTTTCCACTTGGAAACCTTCAATCTAACCCTGCAGACTAAGCATACACAACTATCAACATGCCAAAAGGGAAAAACATACCATGACATTAATATTTCACCACCAAAACATATATTTCACTTGTATATACCTAATCCAATTGAAAACACCCAACACTTTCCTTCTTAGACCTTGAAAATATCAAATTTTCACTTCAAGATCCTTCTAGGTAGAGACCACTGACCAAAATGGTCAACTCAGAGAAATGGCTATAAAACACTTTATTTAACCAAAAAAACATCTAAAACCACTTTGAATGAAATTTAAATCATTATTATTATACACAATATAATACTAATCTTCATTCTCTACCTTTTGTCCTTCTAAACCATCCTTCAAAAATTGACAAAAAATAACCTTTAAGATCAAAGTCCCTGAATACTCTTGGAACACACAATTCACCACAACATCTAAAGCAAGATTATGAACTTGTTGCTCCCACTTAACCAAGAACATCTTCTCATGACATTTATTTTCTTTTAATATCAACCAAATCTCAACTGGCCTCCACCATGCTTCCTCTTTCTTGTCAAGTGTCTCCTTGAATCCTAGATAGAGACACCCTTAACTCACAATGTCCTAGAACAATGTGAATTCAGGTGTTTCCCACAAATCCCCAAATTCATTCTCTTCCTTGGTCATCTGATACTAATAGTTATTATTCTTCTTATTCTTAGGCTTATGAGAAGCAACATGCTCATTCACTATAATATTATCCTTGAGCTTGGTCTCTTCATTCACAATATGAGCAGACAATGAGAGCCCTTGGCAGTCTCCAACTTATGTAGCATTATCAAACATAGAAAATAGATTACTTGGAATTTTATAATCATACGAATCACTCCTAGAAAATTTATCATCCATTTTATTACCATCCTTCTTCTCTGTAGTCATTTTAATTTCTTAACCTTTTAGCTTAAACTAATCTGCAACACAATCTTTTAAAATAACTTTCTTATCAACTTTTTTGACTAGTGTGATTAGCAATGATAATCTTTGGTATCCATAACCAAGAATGACCTTTCTTATGTACAATGGAAGCTTCATGTCTTTTGATATACCTTGAGGACCTGTTGACTCCACTAGGGCAAAAACTTGTAATATGACCACTCTTATGACAACTAAAATAAATAACATCATTCATACCTTTTGACTGATTTGAAATGTGATCAATCTTTGGCAATTTTTTTTTTTAATCAAAGCTCCATGAATGTCCATACTTGAATGACTTCCTTCTGTAGTCCTTAGCTTTATGACCATACTTATTACATATATAACAATGATCATGGAATAAACTAGCATACTTTGAGGCATTTGGTTGTCTAACAGACCTTCTTGCATTGCTTTCAAAGCTTTCTCAATATTTACATGTTCCTTTTATAGCTTGTCCAATTTGTCTATGAGTTCTTCATGCTCTACTCTCAAGGAATAAAGATTTGTCTTTAACTCATCATGCTCACCTTTATTTGAACTCACCTTGGTATTGGCTTCTTCTAACTAAGTCTTGAGATATTTTCACTCTTCTCTTGATTTTAGGCTACCATTTGAAACCTCTAATTTACCTCTATTTTTATGACCTCCTTATCCTCCTTGGCTTCTTTAGCCATGTCATCTTTTAATTTAAATATTTTATCTTCAAGAGACTTCATCAAATCTTGATACTTATTCTCATCTCTCTTTGTCTTGCCTAACAGACTTCCCTTAAGATAACTGATTTGTGCTTCAAGACCTTTGATTACATACCTCATCTTATCATAGAACATTTCTTCTTCATACATGATGTATTTTTATTTTGAAAAACTTTCTTATTTTTAACTCAAACTTGCCTTGGCATCTTCTAGCTGAACCTTGACATCATTGATAAATTTCTTATCCTCTTTGGCATCATTATTTAAATTACATATCTTCTCTTCAAGTGCCTTGATCATAGCCTTCCACTATTTATTTTATTTATTCAACTACTTAGGTATCTAGTGCTACTTCAGAGCTACTTCAAGTTGTTAATCTTCCTCCAAAGGGATTTCTCTTATACTAATTATTGGAGGTACAAGATGACAAAGAGCGGGGTGAAATAGTCAACCAATCTTCCAATTTTAGATCACTTATCATTCATTCATTAACATTCATAAATCAACACAACAAACATATGAAACTAGATTACCATCAAAGTAAGGAGACTACATACAAATCATGAATAAGAGAAACACATCATAACACAACATGTAATGTGTGAAAACCTCATGGAGAATAAAACCCACTCTCAAGCCTAAAAACATATGGGATACTTTTCCTATAAGGTATTACAAACATGAGATTTTAGTGGAACACCCATTCCATAAGGAACACCTTTCCTTGGGATGGTTAAGTCCTTCTAACCAAAATTTAGTGAAACACCTATTCCACAAGGATCTCCTACCCTTAGGATGGTCAAGTATTTCTATCTAGAATTTAGTGAGACACCTATTCTACAAGGAACACCTAACCCTAGGATGGTTAAGTCTTTCTAACCAGAATTTAGTGAAACATATGTTCCATAAGGAGCTCCTGCCCCTTGAATGGTCCAAGTCCTTCTGACCTAGATGTTGAGAACCCTCCTAACACCTATGATATGAACATATCCAAATTTTAAATTATGTCTTAAACACCTAATGATGGACCTCTAACTATAAAACACCCTCTCCACTTCTTCACACACTCACAAACAGCCCAAACCACCTTTCAGATCACTCTACACTTCTCAACAATAACTCTATCATAACCTAAAAACATGGCCACATGGTCATACACATATTCCACACTCTAATCTACCTCTCAAATCAACTACTAGGCTCATACAAACATCATTTATCCTTCACTCACACTCAAGTCACCCAAAACATCTTTTTGGATCACTCTAGACCTCTTCGTTCATCCTCAATATTCAAACCTACAAGAACATTATTCTAACATTATAAACATGAACTACAAGTGAAACAAATAGTCATCAACCTAATCTGATCTACAACCCATCACTGGGCACACACCCTTTCTTCTTTCCTTTGATCCTCAATTCTCACACATGCCTCTCTCTAAAAATCTAGAAACCATCACCTTGGATTTCACTATTTATAGAGCCTTCATGAATATCAACATATAGGTCAGCCATAATACTTGAATTAGACATTAAGGTATATAACATATCTCAATACCATCCACATAATTTGGCCATAACATCCATGGGTCACACTTAGGAAGCTACACCTTTCAATTAGGCCTTAGTAGCCCTTATAGGTCTCATGGAGACCTATTCACCTATTTAGCACTTCATTGAGTAAAACAAAAACACAATATTAGTTTAAAAAACATGGGTTCTCTCTATACTATCCTTATGACATCTTTAGGTGATTAATATCACCAAAACACTCTTCTGCTAAAGCACAATTTGCTCAAACAACATTTTGTACATAATAACACCATCAATAAATAAACAGTCAACTTTGAAGTATTTTTTCATACTGAACATGGATTGGTCAAACCTAAAAAATATATGAAGATGATCCTCATGGATTTTAAAACACTCTCCAATAGCTAAGTCACCTTGAAACATCCAAATACTATCAAGAACAACACAATTATCCTTCTCGGGTCTCTTGCAAAACATGGTCAAACACATAGTCAACTTTGGAGCTCAATAACTTTGACTATATAAAAATTCAAACCCTATAACTAGATTTAATGGATACATCTTAAAGTCCTATAAAAATTTACTTTTTACTTCATCAATAAATTTATCTTGGATCAAAATTTATAGCTCAAAACTTAAGCACTGGTTTTTCCCTTTGCAAATTAAAATGCCAACGGTCACAGTTAAACATCAAACACTTTGTCATCATCTCTGGCCCTCTCATAGATTGAATAAATATTAATCATTAATATTACTCAAAATTAGCCTATAATTTAACTATGATAAACATCTATCACTTTGAACTCATCTTGTGCTCCTTGGTAACATTGACCAAATACGCACTTTCAATTTCCTCAGATTAGCTCAGTCTTTACCTTTGCACACTTTTAAAGATTGAGAACTTGTTATCGTCTCACTAATTTTTGACACTTTGGAATAAATGTGCTCTATTAATATATTTGAGATTAGCTTGTACTTTAACCATCTTAAACATCAAACACTTTGAACTCTTTGACTCAATATGCATCGTTGATATGCATGTATATGAACACCCACTCATCTTTATATCCTTATCTGGTCCTAGTATTTACCTTTTACAAATTTGTCAAAGTATGGGAACCATTGAAATATACCTAGAAGGCCAACTTTAAACCTTTATAACTTTTATTATTCTCAATAGCATGTCCTAAAATTTAAACCATATGATCTTCTTTCATAGGGGGATCCATCCATTTATCAAGCTACTCCTGAAACCTTCATGTGTGTGAAATATGATGCCATCAAACTACTTACTCAGCTTTAATTGAACTTAGACATTAAGATTATATTAGTTTCATGGCATCGATTTGTGATGTGATTAAATTCACACCATTAGATCTCCCTTTGAAAATTTGGCTAAGTATGGGAAAACATTACAAACTGCCTAGGAAGCCAACTTTGCATATTTATATCTTTTGTTATACATAACCTCATAACCTTAAAATTGAAAAATATAAAATTAGGACTAATTTTATCACACCCATATAACAAAATCCCCATGAATCATCCATATGTCATAATGGTGATGTCAACAAACTGGCTACTCATATGTTTTTACCATAGAACCAACTATGCCTAGATGAACATAATGAAGAACTAGATGAACACCATGCATTACAATAATAATTTTAAGATCTCTTGACACCCCATAAGACCTATACAACTTGATATTATCATATATAACATCCATAAACTTCTTATACAAGCATATATTAAAGATCCATGCTTACATACTAGGCTACCAAGCCTATGCCAACACACTATTCATATGTTTGACATCTCTCCTTGACATGAAACCACATCAACATGATAGATAGAATATGATAAGCATCAGAAAATACTTACCTTAGCTCAAATGCATCCAAATCATACCTTGCACAACTTCAAGCTCAAACTCATCATCATCATGACATCAACACTTTGTCATTACCTTTGACATCAATGCACACATGACATCAATGACAATACTTTCCAACATAACCAATAAATACTTTGTCTATTATGAATATTTCACCATATCATTGTATTATATGCTATCTAACAAAATATGCATTTTTTGTATGTAGATAATTGTCTTTTTTTTTCCTTTTTTTCTCTTAAATAGAGAGCTTTAGATAGTTTGGATATTTTGTATACTCGATTTGACATCAATCCATATCTGGTATAATATTCTTCTTACATCTCATGTGGATAAACAAGAAAAAAATAATGGTTTATAATTTAGAGCTTCAATTATGTTTATGAAAATTGCTTCTTTGTACATAATCACATGTATGGTGAAAACTTCTTTGTTGATTTCTTTTGCATCTTAAAACTATCTTTTTTTCTTCACTTTCTTTTATTTTTTACTATATATGCTCACAACTCACTCCTATTTTTAAAAATTTCCAGCTTAATTGTTTATAGGTAATCTTAAAAACACATCTGTTAATCGATTTTTCTATTGGCTCAACTTTCACTTACTGGGTAAGACATCTAAAACTCATTAATACTTTTCTGCTTAAATTCTTATCATTTATACCAGTTATGACATATAAACAAGACATTAATAAATTACAAATAAAAATGATAAATAAATTACAAAACCACTCCTTTTTATCTTCTACATCCACATATTATGGCATTTTCAATAGTATATATATGTATCTTTCATCTTTTTTTTCTAAGAAATGCGTACATACTAAGTTTTTTTTTTTTTTTTGCAACATGTATTCAACATAGATTTGAACTAACATAAAAATGATTATTGTCATGTTTATGGTCTTCCTCTTAGTGCCAAAGGCAAGGCACTCAAAACATATTTCCTCTTTTTTTGTAAGAAAGGCATACATACTAAGTTTCTTTTTTCTTTTTCTTTTTCTTTTTCTTTTTTACAACTTGTATTCAACACAGATTTTAACTAGACAACAACTACTTACTACCATGTCTATGGTCTTCCTCTTAGGTCCAAAGGTAAGGCATTCAAAAAATATTTCCTCTCATTTTTTTTTTTTGTTCTACCAAACAAAACAAAAATAAAAAAGGCCAGAAAAGGATTAACACTAGCCAAGTAGTATTGCTAAGGCAATAAACTATTGTTATTTAATATTTTACTTGCAAAATCAAACTTAAAATATCTAGGTAGAGTTTATCTGGATTGTAAAATGATTTCTTTTTGATTCCATGCAATCAATCTTTTCATTCTAAAATTAAATTTGTTAACATCAACTTCACTTTTTACCCTTATAGTAAAAATAAAATATATTTGTGTTTCATATTTCCTTGAATCGGTAAAAAAAATAAATAAAGAAAAATATTTATTTTATGGATTTGAAGCAAATAAATCATCATTTTTCCATTTTATGTGTACAATTTTTTATAGAATAATACTTCTTATTTTATTTTGTATTATAACATCTCTACATTACTCCTAAAGGGAGACTACAATATCCATTTGTGCTTGACCTAGAATTATTGCAAGGTTTACGAGCTAGTATAAATGCATCAAATTTTTTAAATACATATTTATATTAAATTCATTACCATATTTAATGTAAAAAACCTTGCAATAAAAGCCATGTACTATTGATCTACCCTAACAAATTTTCTATTCAAAACTAAATCCATTATGTGTTCCATGCAATAAATGAACATGGATTATGTCAGTGAAGATATCAATGTCATGCATTGAATCAAATGATGTTGGAAATAATGTCTCATTTTTTTCCTCAATCAGATTCCCCCAAATATTATATTTTAATACTATCCATTAACCTTATTGATAGTTTATTTTGCCAAACCCCAACGCTACAGGGTTTTATCATTATGCTTGGATTTTTTTCTTTCTTTCCCCTCTTTTCTTTTGTTTCTAATTTTATGGCCATGGATGTGATTCAAATAGATCCTTGTTATCTTATACTCATTGATTGGAAATATGTGCTTTGCCTTTTCAAAATTTTATATCTATGCTTCAATATTTTTTGTCTGTTGTCTAGTTTATGTGTAGATATTTTATGTCATCAATGCAACAAAAAAATTTGTTTAGGAAAAAAGTATTGTTTCTTAGAGACAGGGCATTCAAATAAAACAAGTAGCCTTTTTCTATCTTTGGATATTAAATTGTCAT
>JARHVA010001385.1:955000-982500 GCA_037957365.1 Torreya grandis
TAAAAAATATGAAAAACTTTCTATTTTTTTATATATTTCAAAAATTTCAATTAAAAAAAAAAGTGTTCTATGTTATAATGATAATGATAATGATAATGATAATGATAATGATAATGATAATGATAATGATAATGATAATGATAATGATAATGATAATGATAATAATAATAATAATAATAATAATAATAATAATAATAATAATAATAATAATAATAATAATAATAATAATAATAATAATAATAATAATAATAATAATAATAAAAGGTTATTATCTACAACATGTTGAATGCTAAGATTCAAATACGATGCATTTACAACATTTGTGAAAAAAAAAAAAAAAAAACATTTTTTTTGGGAGAAAAAAGGATATCCCTTGCTCCTACCACAAGAAATATACAATGCATATATTTAATATATAAGTAATAATTTTGTGAGCATGTCCCAAATAAATTATAGGAAAATATCTATCAAACCAATCTTTTAATGCATTCTAATATTTTGCATTCTATTGTACAATTTCTTTGTATCTTAATGTCATAATTCTTGTCTTATGATAAGATACAACATATAAAATGCATTATATCACTTTATATAAAATTAAATAGTACAAAATATCATAGTTTAAACAACTACCTAGAAAAGCCTTGACAAATTCAAATATTTTGCATACCAGAGTACAATTTATTTGTATATTAATGTCATAACTCTTGTCTTATGATAAGATATAATGAATAAAATGCATTATATCACCCTATATCAAATTTAGCAATGTAAAATATCATAGCTTGAACAACTACCTATAAAATACCAATTTATTTGCATCGCATCAACCAATACTATTATATCAACCACTTCACCATCATTTTTTATTGAGGTATTTCTATTAGTGATAAAAATAAATACAAAATTGAAGAAGTGTGATATAATTGACTACTTGTAATTTCATTACTTTATGGGTTAGCAAGTTATATGTATTTAAAAAACCTCTTTAATACAAAGCCCTTGATACTTTTCTTAATAAAAAGACTTCTTTCACATGAAAATAACCTTTTGATCATAGTTACATGTCAAAACATGAAAACACTACTTTCATAATAGACCTTGGCATACATGATAAGCACCACAACTTACTAATTTTAGTAAAAGGAAAGTGCATTATATGGTACATAACTTATTGTCAAATGTCATAGTTCAAGAAAAAAATATTCAAACAATAAAAAAAACATGGAATGCAATGCATTATTTTTCATTTACATGATAAAAGCATATAACTAGATTACTTATCACTTGCAATACTACACAACTTTAAATTAGCAAAAAACTTTATCTTATTTCATTCCAAACAACAACAACAACAACAACAACAACAACCACAAAGCATCATTCTTGATTTCAAATTATAGGTATGTATATGTGTGTATGTATTTTTTAATTACATATACAATAAAATAAGTGACTTTAGTGCATATTATTGAAAAACCAAACACAAAAAACAAACACAACAAAAAAACCTATGATCATTCCAAAGAACATGATATTGATTCACCAAAGAAAACACAATTACCTAAAGCTAAAAGTAACATTTGACTTTAGTCCCCTTGCATGTCAAACCTTCATAGTCATCTTCCTCATTCGACACCCAAAAACCCATGGAATTGAAATAGCCTACCATTGATCACATTCACCCCTGCATTACTCTCATGACTACCCATCTAGGAAGTCTCTAGCCTTCACCCACAAAGACATTGTGCCCAAATTTCATCTTTGATTTTGCACAAGGCCCTAAAGAGAAATTTACAAGCCTTGTAGCTACATCCACTACTCTTAGGGATACACAATGGCCCAATAGATGGTCTAGTGAAGGAATGGGAGCAAGCCAATGATCAAGAAAAAGTGTTGGTGACATAATCATGTGATCCAAATAAGCATACAAATGAAGAGTCTCTAGAATAAGAACATACCACTCTTCAACTTCACAAAAAACATAGAGAGGAATCAAACCCAGGCACTGTTCATTGAAAAAGGGAAAAGTTAGGACCAAAACTATTATGAAACTATCCAACCAACCTGCTAGACCACCAAGTAACCATACCCCAACCAAAATCCCTACTAATTTTAACAGTGGAGATGAATCTCAAACCACCCACAAAATATTACTAGAAAATATGTAGACCACTTATGCATTGGATTTTAGATGTCCAAATGAATGTAGAAAAACATCTCCAATTATCTCCCCAATTACTTCCTAGATTTATGTCAATGAAAACCATAAAATATGGTGAAAATGCATGTGTATAGCATGATCATGAAATGCCATTTCCCTTTTTTTAGGGGATAAAGATATAATCGACAAAACTAGAGCAGAAGTAGAAAGTGTGAAATCCATTTTTGGCAATGCCAATTTATGTGTGCAACAAGGCATATATGAATAAATACATGTGGCATGAGCATAACAATTATTTGGGTCCACTTGGTTAAATCAAAATTGACATCACACCACCAATAAAATCCTATAGTTGATCAACTTCATTAAAGCCACATCAAATCATGATTTCAATTTGATCCGTTAAACATGGCATAGACCAAAAAAAATGATTTCCTCACACATCAATAAAACATTATTTTATAATATTTTTTGGTTTTTATTCAAACATTTTTTTTTAATATAATCATAAGATAAAAAAAATGATTTCAAGAATATAGATTATATCTTAATTTCAAAATCAACATATATGTTTGGCATCCATACTTTTGACTTAATTTTACTCTTGTGTATTGCTTAACCAAGTAATTTAAAAAAAATAAATTTGTCCCGTGACACACTAACATCTTCCAATATTATGACTCCCACCACCAACCATTGAACTCAAATTATGATCTTTATTTATTAACAACAAGAGAAGAGCCAAAAATCTTTAACTTAGGTCTTTCTGCTCTATGTTTCATTCGACTTCCCACCCACAATGCTCCCAAGGGACTGGTGCTTGAGTCCTTGTTTATATAGTAAAAGTCATTTTTAAAAAATACACATTTGTAATTATAAGTGTAGTATTTACATAATAATATCTAATTAATAAATTTATAATTAACTAATTTATTAAATTATTATTGATTATATACATATAGAATTAACTAATCATTAATGTGTAGAGTGTTGGGATATTTTTTAATTTATTTAGAGTATTGGGACATTAATGGGCCTATTTTTGTGACCCCTTGTGATTAGAGTGTACATACTTTTTCTCCTTTTTTTCTGTTGACTATTTGATATTGGTTTACTTATAAATAAAATCTTAATTCGAATTTAATTATTTATAATTATAAAATTATTGTAATTTATATTTTTTATATAACTAATTTTATTATAAACATATTGTATCTACCTTAACAATTAAGAGAAAACAAAATTAACATAATAGTCTTTGAATAGAGAAATTAAATGTAATTCTAATATATTTTTGACATAATAATCTCACATTTAATATAGTTTCATTAAATTATAATAATTTTATTTATTTAATATTATCCTTTAAATATTACTATAATTTATATATATTTTTTAATTAATAACTTGATTCTTTTTCAATTTGGAAGAACCTTCTAAACACATGAGAAAGAATGTCACCTTAAAAATTAAAAAAATATATATATTATAAATAATTTATAATTTTGTAAAGTTTTCATAGTCTAATCAAAATTTTATTTTGTATTAAGACCATCTACCAATGATTATATCTTGAATCTCTTTCTTGACTAGAAGATTGTGAGGCTTTACTTTATAACCTTCGATTTCTTATTTTTAATAATAAAGTCTTCGAACATATCAAATTCACGATAATCATTTACACGTTATTGGTAATAAACGACAATATATGATAGTCATATCTCCCTTTCGTCATCAATCTATGACGGCTTAGGATTTTATCAGAGACTGTTGGCTGTTAGGGGGTCACGAATCGTCCTTTTCTATAATGCTTTAGGGTTATTGAGTGTCTATCACGACAAGAACATCATAATAACGAACACATTAAAAAAATAATTTTACTGTGAAACAAAGATTCGGCACGGAATTTATGGTGGGCAAAACAATACATAATTTGTGCATCGGAGATCATGGCGACCATTTTATATTTAATAAACTCTCTTTAACAGAAAGAATCTAGTAATTATCCATGCATTGCTATAAGAAGAGTCAACTTTACAGTTAAGGTGGGCTGATTTAAACTAATCTGCCTCTTTATTTCATAAATGCCATTAAAAACACTGTATCCTGTGTATTCACAGGTTCCAAGCCTTCTGCTAATAATTATAATATTCTTTCAAACATACAAGAACAAATTATTCGTGATAAGATTTTATAATAATGATGACCCTCATCGCTGGCTTACCACAGCCTGAACAGTTGGCTGTCCCACTTTGAACAATCAGTCTCTTACAACCACCCTGCTGAGAGAGGGTTGCAACCCCAGGTTCCTCAGAGCGTTTTCTGGAGTACACATTAACAATACAAAAGTTAAACAAATTATGCAAATATTTAATCAGGAAATTAATGTTTCCGTACAAAAAAACTGGGAAAAACAATTCAGACTAATTCCCTGACAATCACACGTTCTGAACCATTTTACTGTTTCTTTCCTTTGTAGATGTTTTGTCATTTTGGAATTTTTTGGAGATATGTAACAGAGACTGAGGTAAAGAACAAAGATTGTGCTATTTCCAGTGTTCCACGGAGACCCTCTTATTATTAGAGACAGGTAGTCTCGAAGACTGTGTCCTGGCACTGGTATTTCAGGGTTTTTAATATATTTTGTAATCAGGAAAGACAAGACAAAACAAAAAAAAATGGATCTAGACTTAAAAAAGGACAAAATAAACTAAGGACTATGAAAGGCAAGAAAAATTCTATCAAACCCAAAAACTAAAATCTCCATTTCCTATTTTCTCAAAAATCATGTACCATCCCCATCCCCATCCCTTTCCATGTACGCTGGTAACTATGGCTATTTATAGATAGATATAAATATCTTGTACAAAGTTAATGTGGATTATTTGGGAAGCATGATCGTATCACTGAGAATAGGCACGGGGCATTCTCAAACCCAACAAATAATTTTGGACAAAGTTGTGTAAGGACACCGAAACAATGGATCTGATGCATAGGCAGAAATTTTCATTAATTTCTTTGCTTGTAGTTTAAAATATAAATAACTATTTTACGGCATAGCTTAACCAGTACACACCAACTCCTGGAGCAGGCTGGTCATCCCGACTATTCACGGGCGACCAGCACAAGCAGGGAGTTGGCGTGTGCTGGTTAAGCTTATCCCTATTTCACAATACATGACGTCACCCTCAACCTGGCCATAGATAGGTCGATGCCTCAGACTGGCTCGTTTTGGCCCTGAACATGAAAATCCCATCCCAACACGAAACCCTGCACTAGAATAAATTTAGCAAAACTGGCAGGGTACCCTAACATGTTTGAAGCACATAATCATAAAAACTTTAGTTTTCTTTTAATCTAAAGGTCAAGAAAAACAAAGCATGTTAACAAGATTTACCGATCTGGGGGGCTGTTATATTTGAATCGTGCTCGAATTTGACTATCATCCTGGATTGGATATATTGAACATTTGTGATTCCAGGCATAGTTCGCATCAGTCCGCGGATCTGTGCCTCTTGTGACTTAGGGTCATAAATGCCGGCAACGTCGAATGTAGTGGTCCGCATATTGATCTAGATTTCTATAAACTCTTACAGATCCTGATTCAGATAATCTGTACGGCTATAACTACTACGCGGAGCTTTTATGCTTACAAAAATGTTGCATGGAAGGTTACTACGCTACACTTATTT
Source organism: Torreya grandis (assembly GCA_037957365.1). Lineage (NCBI taxonomy): Eukaryota > Viridiplantae > Streptophyta > Pinopsida > Cupressales > Taxaceae > Torreya > Torreya grandis. The sequence continues at coordinate 960,857 of JARHVA010001385.1, forward strand.
ATAGTGCATTTGAGGATGCTTATACAACAAGTTAACCAAGGCAAAACCTTCGATATAAATGAGAAGGAAGCTTCCTAACAAAAAAATTTTGAACAGAAACGGTGCATGAAAGTATTTATTTCCCACATTGAGAGTATAGACAATGGTGAGATATCGTGGTCGGTCGACGCGTTTTAATATTTATTTTTTTCCAAACGCTGCGTTTTCCGGGGAAAAATCTTAGCACATGATCAGCTTCCAATCTTAAATAAAAATATATAATTAATAGATAAAATAATTATATGTAATAGTTTTATTTTAACTTATAATAATATCGAGACTTTTCTATCAATCAATTTTTATTATTTTGTGTGGTTTTGAAAAATGTAATTATTTTTTATACTTAAATTTTAAGTTTTTAAATTAATAATATATAAAATATTACTCTGTTAATGGGTTATTAGTAAGTTCAGGTATAAGATTGAGAGGATAAAAATACATGGATTCCCATCAAATTGAATTTTATGGTGCTTCTAGGGAAAATCTGGGTGTTTTCGAGGTTGGTTGTATTCTCCATGACTGCAGTAGATCTTTGATCAAGGCAATTTCTAAAAAACTTTTAGATGGCACAAACAATGAAGCTAAAACTCAAGCATTATTCATTAGGATTGATCTTATTATTCATTGCAATATTGACAAGCTCATTATTGAAGGTGACTCCCACATCATAATTTCTACCCTAAAGAAAAAGTTAGCTACTTCTTGGAAACTAGAAAATATTATGTTCAGTGTTTGGGATAAATTGAACAATTTTTCATTCTTAGATTGCAAGCATTGTTTCAGAGAGGCTAATTCTACTATGGATTTTCTTGCTAATTGTGAAATTGATCAACTTGAAGAATTCAGGATGAGTAACCTTCGAGCTACTTGAGAAGACTTCTCCAATTTAAATTATATATATATATATATATATATATATATATATATATATATATATATATATATATTAAAAAAAAGGGAAAAAAGTTAAAAGAATTGCAAAATATAATTCAAATTCCTACATAATAATCAACTTAATTGATTATTATTTATGGACTTTTATTTCCATCATGACAACCTATGCCACCTCATTGGGCCTTTTGACGGTGCTATCTTGGCATAAGTGTTTCCCATGCGATAAAGGGTGGTGTTCATTTGCATTTATGGCAAGGATTTGGAATGATTTCTTTCCATCAAGTCACTGATACACATTTTCTACATTCTCTCTTTGGATACTTTTGGAATGTCATGGAGAACTGGTGCTTAGCATGAAGAGGGGTTGATTTGATACTTACAACTTCAGTAGTGTATGACAATAGTTCAATTTAGTAAATGGCTTTCGAAAGGGGCATATTGTGGGCTAGGATCAAGAATGTTTTCTGGGTTCCCTCCAAATATGTTTTTCAAAAAGTTTCAACTATCTTGGGTGTAGAATACTTGGATCATGGCATGCATGACATGGTAAATTATATAATTGCGGTAATATTTGATACAAAAATCATTGCTCTTTTGGTAGATTCAGAGGTGGTCTCTAACATGGTTGAGTTTTTGTAAAACTAGAGCATCACCTTGGTTTTATGGAGGTGATAGGCAGTTCTATGTTGGATCATTTTCCCAAACTTCCCTTCGCTAGTTATGATGGGGTTGGGTTGATTCCAGTTTCCACATTCAGGCCCTGGAGACGGGTTTCATGGTCTTGGTAGTCTTTGTGGAATAAATTTAACAAAATTTAGGTGATAATAATTCAATTAAAGGTCAATTTATGACTTTGCTTCCTTTGGCACAAATCAAAAGTCTAATTTTGGAAATTACTCATTAGAAGGTGGATCAACATAACAAATCTCAAGTGGATGTAGCAAAACTTTTGTCTAAGCTGGTGGCTCACATGGGGGTTGTTGTTCCTTCATGGCTCGAAAATCCACCTCATCGATTTGTCATGATGGCCATGTAGGGTTATCTGGCTAGCAACTAAGAGGCTTCTTCAGTGGGTAGCATCAAAGTCAAGCACAAGCATTCCAAATAAAAGTTAGTACGTGATTCTTCTTTTTGAATGCCTTTAGTGATGAAATCATCATTTTGGATGATTTTGAGGACATGGATATTTCTGATTGAACATGGTGAAACTACAATTTTTTGGTAACCATCTTCTAAATTACTTTTTGTGTCCCGCTAGTTAGTCTTTTGACCCTTCTTAGGTTCTCTATTTTTTGGTCACTGGGTGTTTGTTTTTTTATACTATTCAGCTTGCCATTGTGTATTGCCTTGCCCTAGTAATATGTAAACAACTATGTTTTATCATCTTTGTTGGTTTTATGATACTCTTTTTAAGATAGGGGACCTGTATGAACCCTAGTAACAATAAAAAATATATATAAAAAATTATTTTTCTCTACATTGATTTGTTAAAAAAATTACATGTTATTGTAAACTTTACATATGTTAAGGCCATCACCATCGTCAACATATAAATTGTAATTATTACATCAATTTTTTTAAATTAAGATGTGACATTTGTCTATTTGTACAAGATAATTTGTAAAAATGTAGAGCTAGTGGTGGGTGTTTTGATTAAAAATTAAAATATAGCTAAAGCCATGATAACCAACTTCAAGGGAAGATTAATATGCCTTATTAAATGGAACCCCATGATGATGATTTATGTTATAATAATCTATTTCTCTAAGTATATAAACTATTTATATCCATGCAAATTAGTGACATAATTTAAACTAATATTTCTTCATTTGTCTATGCTAGAAAACTAGGGAAAAAAGATAATGTACGGCGTATTATTATTGCATTGGCTCTCTCACCAATCTACCTTGTATAAAGGGAGTCATTTAGAACATAATCCATAAGGTTCTTTTCCCTTCCGCCTTCAAAAATTGTGTTGCCTTTGGGGTTTCGAACCTTGGTATTTTACATGGCCAATGAAGGATCAAATAAAATCATAATTTTTATTGTGATTTTGTTGTTTTTTTTTTTCCTTAGTTTTATTGACTCTATGTTCACAAAAAAATTTCATCATTATCATCATCTTAATGTTTTTTTGTTTTTTCCATAGTTTTACTGACTCCCTATTCACTAACTTTTTCATCATTATCGCCATCTCAACAAACCACCACATAACTAGATGAAGATAAAGAAACCAATAATTTAGGAATATATCACAAAAACACAAAAAAAAATTATTGCATTTCATCTAAAAAAAATTTGGTTTAAGACCTTTTTTTTAAATCACATATCAGCAAGTAATTCAAATTGAAACCAATAGCAAGTGATTGTTTTCTCTGACTCCAAGAAAAAATGTTTCTTCTTATTCTTCCCACTACACATAAGGATTGATTGAAGCTTTGAAAATGAAAATACATAGCATTAAAAGCATATTAGTAAAAAATGTAGTTGTGTTTTTAATTTCTATGTCTATTGTACTTTATTCGGTAGATGCTACTCTAGTTTAACTAAGGTTCTCACTAACTCTAGATCAAATGGTTTGATGGCTACAAGACTGATAAGATGAATGTGATATATAATAGTGGGCTCATAAATGAGCCAAATTTGGAAAGAGAAGGAAAAATTACCATAATGCAATGTTTCTAAACATAAAATGCCCCTAAAACCAAAGCATTGTAAAATGTACAAAAGTTGAATTTATTTTATTATAGTTATTTATTAAATAATCAACACTCTAGAAAGTATCTATTTTTTTTAGATTAATATTTCTCTCTTCTAATTTTCTTTCCAAATGAATTAACTTTGTTCAAAGTTTATAGTAACAATTCAATCATCATGAATAAAAATATTAATTATGAATTATATATATATATATATATATATATATATATGTATATATATATATATATATATATATATATATATATATATATATATATATATATATATATATATATATATGTATATATATATATATGTATATATATATATATATATGTATATATATATATATATGTATATATATATGTATATATATGTATGTATATATGTATGTATGTATATGTATGTATGTATGTATGTATGTATATTAAAAAAGAAGGAAAGAACTAGGTGTATAGGATAAATTATTGACATTAAGAAGGTTCACACACACACACACACACACACACACACACACACACACACACACACACACACACACACACACACACACACACACACACACACACACACACACACACACACACATTTATATACTTTTTAAACGAGAAGAAAAGAACTAGCTTTATAGGATAAATTATTGACATTAAGAAGGTTAACACATGAGGAAATGGAAATAAAACAAGAAGTAACTTATAGAAACAACCTAAAAACCAAGGTGCCCCCCACTAGAAAACATAAAGGATAACAAAAGGAAATGCTCTAGTTTAAATCATTGCTCTTTAAGTAATTTAATGATTGGCACCCAATAATGGTTTAATTCTAGACCACTATCCGTGTTCAAGTTGTTATCATATGTAAAGACCCATTTTACATAGTGCTTATCTTTGACAAAGATGACTATGAGACTATGACTTATATGTTCATATATTTATGGATTTATGATGTTAAGTCACGTCCAACTAAGATGTGCAAGGATTTATTATGGATTTTCATGCTTTGGGAACCATGAGAAAGACCTATTATCAATCATGTTTTAGATTGGTTACTTATGAAAGTATGATGCTTAAATTTCATTTATGTAATGCTGATTTATAAAATTTGAATATGTTTATGAGATATATTGACTTAAATCATGTTTGAATAATTACTTCTAAGCTTGTGAATTGGAAATTATTTATATATTGGATCTTATGAAATTATCTACATGGATGTTGATATTCTATGAATGATTGGCTATGGATAATTTATTGAGTGCCATGTTTGATTAAATTACATACCTTCATCTATTAGGTTAGATGAATCTGATGTGTGCATCGAGTGTGCATAAATAGGAAAAGGGCCAATGAAGAAAAGAGACTATGTCAAGCATGGTTATATCACTAAAATATCTTTAACCCTTCTTTGACCTTTGTTACTAATTGGTTGCCTTGTCCACCACCTTTATTGAAGTAGGATTTAATTAGATAGGTAGCCTTTAAACTTGGTTGGTGAAACCTATTGTCACAAGACCTAAAGATATAGTAGCCAACGTCTAGAATGTCTAGTGATCAATTGGTAGATCTTCCATTGATTACCTTAGACTTGAATCAAGTTGAAAAGAGATAAGTGAATCTATGAAGCAAACATAGAAACTTTAATTAAACATGGAAAAGAATGTCCCTTAATGAGACATGGGTTTGAAAGTGGCTAGTGGTTAGTGTATTTTAGATCGATTATATGTAGGATTAAAACTCCCTTAGTTGGGGACTTTTTATAAATTGAAATGACTTTTGCAAATTAGAGAAATTTTTTGCTAATTTGGAAAGAATTTAGACTTATCATAAGAGAAGGAGAAGTAACATATAAGAAAAACTGGTAAGGAGATCCAAGTCGAGATAACTGAAGGATAATGCCCAAGTGATCTTAAAGTCGATAGGTGGGATTTATTTTAACTTATGTTTTATGTTATTTCCTTATAACAAAATGATTTTATACTTATTTTATATTTTTATTTTAGGAGAATAAGACCATTTAGTTTATTCTACCTATTTTATTACCTATTCATGGTTTTGCATTAGCTACCATGTAGTGTTTGCCTATTTGAGGGCCTTGGAGAGGTTATTCCTCCTTAGTTGAATGAAATGATTTTGGCTCTTTATTTATTATCTTGATTAAATAATAATAATACCACTTGGTTTATTCTTCCTATCTTATTATCTTTCCATAGACGTACATTGGTCACCATGTAGTTATTTGCCCATTTGATCACCTTGGAGAGGTTGTGTTCCTCCTTGCTTGACTTGGATGTTTCAATTTCTTTCTTAAGTATATTAATGTTATTGTTACATAATATAGTGGTTGTCTATGAGCAACATCTTCACGATAGAAGAATCTCAAGCCCTCCTATGTTGGGTATGGTGGTAGGATGTTTGACCCACTTGTGAATGTCATGGTGGAAGTTGTTAATCCCTCTCATGATGAGACATGATAGTAAAATTATTAACCCTCCCATGACTAATAGATGCAAGCAATAGAGTGAGTTATCCTCTTGTTCCTCCAATATTTTGATAGGACTTGTTATATTTTGAAAGGTTGCCTACTAGTTTCATATTTATGAATGCTTAGCTTCACTTTAATAATAATTCAAATGCTTGTTTGATTTGTATTTAGGACTACGAGTCTTTTTGGGTAAGAATTAGGAATATGATTGTAGGTGTTGCATTATAATTACATTGTGTTAAGATACCCTTACTTATATATCCACCCTTACCCTACCAAGTGATATCAACATGCTCAAATTTGGGAGTCTCAAGCTTGGGGGTGTTTATAGTAACAGATGATGAAAAAAGGTTGGGCAATGAGCCTTCCTTCTTATGGCCAATAGATGCTTTAGAGTAGATGATCAACACCATTGAAGAGTATTTGGCCCTCCATTATTTAGTCATGCCTAGATATGTGCTTTTGTTTATGTAAATAATTGGATAAAATATGATGTATTATTAATGCTTTATCAACCAACCTAATTATAATAAACTTACAAAAGGAGGATTTTGGATAATATTTCATCTATGGATTAAGACATCTATTTTATATTTATTTAAACCCCAACATTAAACTAATATGTAACTATTTATTAATTCTTGATTTATAGGACCTTGGAAAAAGTCTTGTATGAGTCAAAAAACTTTAGCCTTAGAGGGCCTTCCAAATAAATTATCAGATTGATTTCCTTGCTTAAATATTTGTAATGAGTGGTTAGTCTTTTAAGCATTGTGTATCTCTTTATATCTAAATGTGAAGAGTTAATGAAATTAAGCCAATCATGAATAAAAACTATGTTTGTGATATAGTGAACCTTTTTATAAAATGAGTCATGTCTAGTTATGACCATTTGTATTCAGACCCTTAGTAAGGATTCATTATATAAATTAAAAATACTTAGGCTTCATGGCTTTTCTAATAAAATATAGTGAGTTATTTAATCATATCTTTGTTGAGAATAGTTTTTTGTTAATGCATTTGTCTCTCATTTTTAAATTAGTTATGGGTTATTCATTTGAATATGTCTTATGCAAGGATGAATAGAACACCGTCATCAAGCTATGGATTATTATTTGGAAAAATAACATATATTTTCATAAATATTTGGTATTGTTGTGCATTATAAGGATATCTTTTGGAAGAATCCATTAGGCTTTCACAATTGAGTTACTATCTATTTTATGCCTTTCCAACAACTAGGTCATTTAACAAAACTGAAGAAGTTTTATTTTACTTATATCTTTGGTGTTAATCTTATCCAGGATGCAACCTTCATTTGGTAGAAAAACTCTATGCCTTAATGGATTTGAGGTTGAATTTTCAACATTTATAATTTTTTGAAGCTTCACATTTATGAGATCAAAAAATGAGATAAGTCTTTGTAAAAGACTTAACATATTTTTGAAAGAAGTCAACCTTCACACTTTTTGGCAAATAAGTTATCAAAAGATTTGTAGGAGTTGGAGTAGTCAAAACTTTTATGTGAAAACAAAAGTTCTAAAGACTTGGAAAATATTTGTTTAAGACATGGGTCTTCATGACATATCTTTGAAACAATTATTCCTGAAGCCTTTGTCTTCACTTGGAACTTCAAAATAAAATTTATGAAAGTGATATTCATAAAAGTATTAAGGCTTAGATTGTTAGGTTAAGGGAGTTGGAACATTTACGTGAAAATAATTGTTTTGAAGACTTCTAATTATTTTTCAATTTTTTAGGTCTTCAAAATTTATGTGGTAACCTTATCAAAATAAATGTCACAATTTTTTTTTGAAGGCTTGTGTCTCTTATTTGAGTTTTCCTTAAAGATATTTATTTTAATATTTTTACTTGGGTTTATTCAAATGTTGCCTTAATCAATTTTGTGAATGTTGATGGGTTGTTTAGAGGAAGTCCCATGTCACCATCCTACTAACCCAAGAGTGATGTCAATGTTGGTCTAAAGTACAATCGGTACTAGGCTAGTAGGAAAGTAATATGTTAGCACATGGCATCATCCTAATGACCCATGATCATGGAGAGGACTGTATAGAGTGCAAATCCTTTAGTCTAGTGAGAAGTAGGATGATGCCAGAGGCATCATCCTAGTTACCTATAATCCCATTATAATATATATTAAGGTCAAAGCCTTCAGGTTAGCAAGCTAGCAAGATGTTGCCACATGGTATCATCTAGATGGTCCGTAGTCCCAAGGCTATAAGTGAAATGTGAAAGATATTATGATTAATAGATAAATTATAAGATATTTCATGCTAAAAAAGGTCCCTAAGAACATGAAGAAAAGCCATCATGGTATTAGATCACACAGAAGCATCCATGTAGCACCAATTGCATTTATAATGGATGAGGTCAAATTTGATGAACATCCCAATGTCATAAACATAGTTTCTCTTTGGTGCAATCTTATGATGGAATTTTAGAGTGTTGGGCCAAACAAATCAGGACTATGGGATTTTTAATTTTTGACTTACATCTATTAAACCTTAATGACAATGGCAAGATTCATATTTTATTATGTGTACCTGAATTGATAAAGGTATCTATCCATGTTTTTAGGTGTTATGTTGATATTATGATGTGTTTTGTCTTTTATCTTTCAAAAAAAATGGTTATGATATCATACTTTAAAAAAATTATTTCTTATTTTAGATGATGTTTAAGGTAGTGGTCATATATGGCTAACACCTTGGTATTACTTATAAAAATATGATGATAGTTTTGAAGGAATGTTAAGATAAAGTTGACTTAACCAAATTTTCCTTATTTATATCTGTAACATATTCATTGACCCTCATGTTAATGGAGTGTCATGTCTCCCTAATGGGTAAGTGTACGGAGATGGGGGCCAAATAGTGAACAAAAATTCATGTTCAGAGTGTTAGAAATAATTCTATTTTTTTAGTTTTCAAAAGTGTGTACATGGTTCTATGACATAGGCTTGGTGATAACTGAGGCTAAACCACTTATGTGGTTTAATTATTTAAAATTATATACATGATTATAAAGGAGCACAACTATGTACATAGTTCTATTTATTTATAACAAAAGATAAAGCATAAATGCCGTTCATTTTTCATTGATGCAAACCATGACTAGGAGAACAAAAGAGGAAATACACAGTTAATAATAAGACTATGGTAAGCAAGAAAACCTCTAGGAATGCAAATTTGACAATGGCATGTCGAAAGAGAGGTATACAAACATGTTTTAGTGCATTAATAAATAAAATTGGTTAATTTTATTGAATTTTTCTTGAAATTGATTATGTTTTTTTATTTTTTATCACATGTAGAGGATAATATGCCAAGTGGCAATGAAAAACAAGTTGACCCTCCTAACCCACAAAACCCTCTTATGCCTCCTAACCCATAAAACCCTCTTATCACTCCTCATCTAAAAAACCCTCCTAGTCCTCTTAGAGTTATTGAATCCCCTAAGATAGTCAAGAGGATTTAACAAACAATATCATTAAAAATAAGATCAAACTTGAGAATTTGATTAGGAAATTGAGGGATCCCCATGTAAACAACCCCTATCTAATTTATCTAGTAAACACATTCAATATATTATTAAGTGAAATTAACTTGTTAATAGGTAAAATTGATAGGTGGGATGAGTATAAAAGTAATTGTACGAGATACTATTCCAAAAAATTATCTGCACCCACTATGAGAGATATACACATAACCAAAGCCCATATTTGTGCCCTATTTAATGATGGGAAAACAAATGTGTTGCTAGATGTGATGACCAAATGAATTCCAATCCACTTGTTCACTCACAATTTGATCAAATAGAATTTTTGGGATTAATGGTATATGGTATTTGATCACCCACCTTGAAACAATAATGAGGTCATGATGTATTTTTTGTGAAAAAATATATTGTGAGTTTGTGTTGAATTATGTTCTAAACTATTTTGATTTTTTAGTGTTATAGGTTAGAGAAAATGGGCTCTACATAGGATAGGCTACGTGCACATGATGTGCCTAATCAGTCTATGAAAATAAGTATCAACAAACCACATCCTCCTAAGATCCTACCCTCTACAGTGAAGGAGATTTTATATATTGATACTTTGCATGCATTTTAGGAAATTACTAACACCTTCATTCAACATAGAAGATAGGTTTCTCATACTCCTATTGGTGAGGGTGGACATGGTGAGGCTTCATTTAGTGTTTTTATCTAGTAAGCTCTCTATTGCATATCATGTGGTGCTATATACAGAAAATTGAGGAGGAGGAGGAGGATATCATGAATCCCATTCATGGTGCTATTTTTTTGGGCCTAGATGATATCAATCTCATTATGTTTCAACCATCTACATTTCATCTGGAGACCTTGGCTACAACTTCCTAGGTATCTTTAATATTTTACTTGTAAAAATTTGTTAGAATTATTAAATTTCAAATCTTTTTTAAATTTAAAAGTTAATAATTATTTTTCATTTATAAAGATCAATAATGCATATATATTTTTATGTTACAGTAGGGTTTTAGATGCCACACGAACACATGTGTTACTACTATTACACCTATATATACCTATATGGAGGGGATTTTTTAGGATCAATTAATGTCATGGTTCATTATACATGTATGTTAATATATATATTTTGAAGTGACTAACAATGATATTTTATTTGTTTAGTTGATGACCACACTAAACATTCCTCCATCTATTCATGAGGGAGTAAATATAGGTTGTTATACTATGATTTCAACTGCACAACAAATCAAGGAGGTAAATGAGAGTTATTTTAATGCTTAAGTGTAAATGTGGATGCATTTTTTGTAATTTTATTTGACTTATGCAAATATCTGATGCACAAAATAATTAAACTATGCAGGCTCCTATGGTGATGTCTTCTTGTCTTATTGAAATGATTAGCAGGCATGACATGGTATAGTTGATAATTAAATTTGTAAATATTTATATGATACTTCAATGATATATTTAGTTAGATTAAATGTTTATTAACTAATTTTAAATTTTTATTCCATGTGTGTGTGTGTGTGTGTTTTTTTTTAAATTTTTAGGGACTGAGCCCTTTTGCTATCATGAACATGTCACCAACTCCTATTGGTGATCCATTTCACACTTGTGTTTGCTAGTGTGAACCTATCATTGACCATATTTAGAATCAATCCAAAATTTACCATGACCAATAGCTTGAGTCAAGTGCACCTATGAATAATTATTTTTATCATTTTAAAATCTTAACTTGTTAATTTTTTAAAGTATCTTGCTCCTGTACATGCGTAAAGTTTATAAAAATATTTAAATATGAATAGTTGGAGCTACAATAAATTTTTGAGTGGAAGAGGACTCGTAGTCAAAAAAACTGACACCTCTAGATGCAAACAAGGCATCAAAGGTAGATGATTCTAAAAGAAAGGCAAAGAGATTGATGCATTTTGATGATTAGGATAATGTCTTATGACATTTCGTTGTATGCCTATATGGATTGATGTATTGTTTTTTAGAATTGTATGCCTACATGACATTGACCTAAGATATTGTATTATATTGCCATTTTGTATGCCTTTATATGGATTTTATATATACATATATTGTTCAATATTTCACTTTTTAAATATTCTAATTGATTTCACCTTTTGAATTTTGTTGTAATTTATTACATATTCGATTACATTTTCACATAATTTTATGCTTCAAAATTTTTTTAGCATTAAAAATATACCTTTCATTATATTAAATGTTTTTGAAATGTATGTTAAATTTATGTTTAATTACCTTGCAAAATTATTATAAAATATGTGGTAAGTGATCACGATGGCAATAAATTTCTCTTAGATATAGTTACTAGGTCTATTGAAGATTTGTAACCTCCTTTTTAAAATTAAGTCTCTTTATTATATTATGAATATCCTTGATCTTATAAAGGTTATATCATTTCCACAATCTGACCTATGTCCACAAAACACAAACAATCTTGTTAGGTCTTTTCAACTAGACCTCTAGCTTATAATGCTATTCATTTGATCTTGGTCTCAACTCAAATGTTTATATATTTATTAGGGTTATTACACACTTTATAAAATTATTCAAATCTACCTATATATTCAACAATCCTATTTTTCCAGTCTTCAAGCAAAAAACAATATTCTACCCTTTACACAATCCTTTAGGCCTTGTTCTAAGGTCTGTTAATTTCTCTAATGAAGGATTTTTTTTTCAAAACCTACGATCCTTATGACTTGGAATGGGTTTCATATATGATTAATGTGATTATTTACTCAAGTAAACATGTTTGCAACTTCTCCTAGATTGGTTCATTCATGAAAATATAAAAACACAAACTTTTTCTGGTCCTTTCAAGACATTGACAAGTAGGTTTGTCTTATTAGAATAGTATGTTTGCTCATTTATCAAATTATTAAATCCTTTGTAAAGTTATTAAAAGTATATTTACCTAATATAAATGTGTTTCAACCTCTAATTGAATAAAAAAAATACCTTCAGACTAATCAAGGAAAGTATAACATAGGAGGAAGACCAGATAAGGCACGAGTTATTAATTAAGGCATGAGTTATTAAGTTGAGTATTTCAAGGTGCATTAATATAATGAAACCAAGTTTAGAATATTTTTTTAAGGTGATAATCTATGTAAAATGAAGGTAGGAGAGTGAAAATAGGGATAAAATCCCATGAAGGCAAGATTTGGAAAAAAAAAGGAGGTAGGAGTGTGCAACATAGGTGTGAAAAATTATGTATGTGTTTTGAATAAAATAAAAGATCAATCATTACTTCAATAAATGTATGGTTTCATCTATTACACTATTTTATTGAGTTATTTTAATAATTTCAATATTTATTTAATGCATTTTTTATTAATTCATAAGGTATACATGCTTAAGAAGGTGAAAAAAGATTACACAGTCATCTCCAAGGAGTATTTGGAGAGTTTAAAATTTGTTTATGGTTTAAAATCATCATATAAGTGTGAAAAAACTTCCATAGATTACTTTCTGACCCTAAACTTTGAAGGTAAATAATCATGTTATATATGATTTCATGTTGTAAAGTGATGGAATGAAGATTTTGGAAGGTGAGTAGGGTTAGGGAAGACCAAAAATAGTCTTTAGTTTGCCTTTAAATCATTTTTAAATATTTAAATTTAATTGTATATCCTCTCAACTTGTTAACAGTCTTACAAACTTTGGGCTAGAATATCAGTCACTAAAATTCATATTTCAAGTAAAATAACCATAAAAAAGACCTAAAAATTGGTGATTGAGTCTTTTTGGATGTTAGTAAAGTTATGAAAGTGGTTTGGAGTCAATTAGAGGTGTAGATAGGAAGTTAGTGTCAAAATATAGTCTATAAAACTAGTGGTTTTGGTCCAAAAAACCTACAAGAGTGGTCTACAAGAGTTTGGATGTCAAAAAAGAGTTGTAACCTATTATGTTGAGTGTGGTTATATGAAATATGATGAATCCAGCCTTAATAATCACCATTTATTAATATTTTTTATTGTATAATTGAATAAAATACCAATTAGGCTTAATTCAACCTATTATTCCTTTGAGGCATTTGATGTATATTCAGATAAAATAAAGGGAAGAACATGAAATTTTTATTGTTCCATATTATTTATGTTATAATATAGTAAAGGAAGGGCCATGAGAATGTTTGTATGAATCGTAATACCTTGAAAAGTCATTGAACTTCATTGTATCCTTATAAATTTCTAGGTGATATGTTTGTAGAATTATCTAACGAGGGAGGTGTTCTAGTTATAGTGCTTGTAGATATGTAAAATAAGGTTTATAAATCTTTATTTTCTATATTTTTTTAATAATTAAGTTAGATATTGATAAATCCCTATGTGGTAAATTATGTAGAATGTTTTAATAAGTTTTTTTTATTTAGGAATTTTTTTTGAACTAGGGTCCCAAAAACATAGGATAAGTATAAAAATAAGAGATACCTAGGTATAACAAAGACCAAACAAGAAACAAGACCAAGCAGGCCCAAAAATAGCCAAAAAATAATCCAAAAACCAATAAAGAACTAGTCTATGTCTAAACTACCAAAAATATCCTCCTAACAAGATTTCATATTTTTAAAGTTTGTATAACTATGAAACAAAAATTTATCTATATCGACGATGTAATGAGAACCACTACACTAACCCTATTGACCTCTTCCTTTGCCAATGAAAATGGGCTTAAAAAGCTCCCCAAGGTGGGATTATATATTTTCAACATTCTGAATGCCCCCATACATAGCAGCCTTGTTGCAATTCACTAAAAAATTAATATTATTACTAAGTTTATTATTCTCCTATTCTAAAATCTCCACCCTAAATGATAGACTCTAAATTTTTTGATCATCCTCCCTAGTTGAAGAGATTTGATTCATCCTTATGTTTTCCTACTGAAAGGAATTCACCTTACCTTTAAGCTTCGTAATCTCTCTCATAAAACAATGCATTATATACTTTTATAGATCAAGTTACTCAACTATAATATATAAGTTCCTATTTCACTTAAGATAGGTCACCAAATTATTGAAGGCATCATTTTGATCCTTCGGTTGCTTGTTCTAGGAGATCTCCCCTTTATCTATGGGATCATTTTTAGGCACACTTTTTGTAGCCTTTGAATTAAGTTTCTAAGCTGAATTGTTTCCCTAGTAAACATAATTCCATCTCTCCCCTGGAACCTCTCTAACATCTTATACATCAATAAAATCCCTAGATGAATCTTCCATTTTTATTTGTACATCTTGTTTACCCTTACTAATCCGTACATGCTTTGAAGCACTTTGAAGGTGTTTCTTGATATTTTATTGTGGATTCAAATTCTTTCCTTCAACATCCTTGGTCATATTATACACATGTTTCTTAGTTATCTTTTTAAACCTGATCGAACTCCCAGGATATTTTATCCAAACTAATTATGACAAGCACATCCTATATATATTCCTTATGGGGTTAAGGAATGTCTTGACAGATTTGATTTATGCCCTTCAAATATTTAAAAATGCTATAGATCACCACCTCAGGCCTTGGAGTTGAGTAATTTACATTTTTATACTTCATGATTGAAACCTCCATTAATTTCAAAATGAAAAAAGAAAGATGGAATGGCACACCATCTCTGAAATAGTTCAACATTTTAAATAAAGACCACCTAACTACATTATACCTACATTCCAAGGTTACATAATATGTTAGATGCAAGGTAATATCTGCATATATATGAAAGTCTTTTATAATTTGTATTTTAAGAATTTTAGTTGGTTTCAAGGCTTGTGAAGTCTTAGGGAGGAAGATATCACAGTTATAAAATTTGTAGGCCAATAGCTTCTAGTGTAAACCTTGTGTTAAGTATTTGTGAAGAATAAAATCCTATTATTAGGTTTGATAACATTGAGAGGGAATAAATAATTTTGTTAAAATCCTAAGAAGTCTAGATGTTGAATAATCCTAAGAAGGTGTGATAAGATCTATGATAAAGTAAAGAAAACTCTATATTCTCTTTAGTAAGTAAGCTTGAAAGTTATTTTTAGAGTCAAATGATTCTTAATATAATGGGAAGAAAATTATGAATTTTTTATAGGTATTAGATAAAAAAATGATTAGTTTAATAATATTTCAAAGTTACTATAAAACAAGACAATCTTAGAGGGATAAGGATGGATACCATAGTTTTGAGATTGCTTGAAATAATATTGGATGAAACTATTAGTATAATTCATTAAGAATTGACTCTTATAACATTTTTATGAATATAATAACTTCTTCAAATTATAAAATTGATTCCTTGAAGGAAATTAAAAACCTATTATAATCAATAAAACCTATATTAATAAGGAAGACA
The DNA here is from genome assembly GCA_037957365.1 of Torreya grandis. Lineage (NCBI taxonomy): Eukaryota > Viridiplantae > Streptophyta > Pinopsida > Cupressales > Taxaceae > Torreya > Torreya grandis. The sequence goes on from JARHVA010001385.1 coordinate 976,868, forward strand.
TATACCAATAAAGGAATTAGTATAGAATAAAGGTATATAACACTTAAAAAATCTTAAAAAATCTCAATGAAATTATATTTTAACCTTAGATGAAGTTTCAAAATAATTTTTTGGTTATATTTCAAGTTATGATAGTTCTAGTTGATGCACCTACATTCTTATTCTTTCTAGGCTAGTGCCCTGCTCAATTAGAGTCTTAAACCAACTGTAACACCTTTAAAAAAATATTGTATTCATTATAAGGGACCATAATATCCATAAATGTGTCATTTGACTAATTAATAGGTTTCTCACTTCCTTAAGTTTTTTTTTTTTAAAGGAGATTTGCAAATAAAGGGTTTTAAGCCTAATATACATGCCTACAATTAGAAATTTTGAAATTACCTGAGTTATAGTAACCTCTAAGAAATGAAACCAATTTAAACACATTAAAAACATATTACCACACATTTTATACAAAATTTAAACTTATTTTACGTGTTAGTTTTTTTATTTATGGAGTTTTTTTATGTTTTAAGGACTAATTTAATTGTTTTAAGACTGTGTTAGAATAACGAGTATGAATACCATGAAAATTTGGATTTTAAAAATTATCTTGGATAATTTAGGTTTGGGGATAATCTTAAAACCATAATACATCTCTATCACTTACTATTATCCCTTAATCAATCTTCAAACGTGATAAAAGACCATTTTTTATTGACTATCAAACTTTATATTCTGCCTTTCTAGACCTAAAACATCAAGAACACAATAATTATGAAAAAATATTACTTAAAGACAACATCAAAATTTACTTAAATCTAATACAATATTTTAATTGAAACAAGAACCTCAATAAAGTAGGCTTTCATTAAATATAGTATAGATTGAGTTACAATAGTTATTGATAAAACATTGTCTTAAGATATTATTCTCCTTTTTTTTTTGAATTTGTAAAGTTTGGTTATCAAAATTACAGGTGGATTTAACATATAATTTCAAATTATTTTCATTTGAGTAAACCTGGTTATGAGATGGAGCACCCATTATGGCCTCAAGTTGGCATTTCCCTAGATGCAGGATGTAAGCCATAGTTGGAGATCTCCATGTCTAGGGCATCATAGCTAAAAATTAGCATCAACACCATGTCAAAGATGGAGATTAACCTATAGTACCATATTATTGGCATATTATTATTCCTAGTTAGGATATAGAGCACCCATTCTAGCCTCAAGATGATAATTCCCTGAATTTGTATCTCTATCTCTAGGGCCTCTTAGTTGAAACTATCATTTTCACCACATTAGGGATGGTTATTAACCTATAAGACCATATTGTTGGAATCAAATTATGCCCAGTTATGAGATGGAGCACCCATTCTAACCTCAATATGGTATTTTATTATAACGAAAAATTGTTATTTTTAGGTAAATTTTAGACATGCATAAAATTAAAATTATAAGTCATATCCATGAACCAAAATAATGGTCACATATGCTTTAAAGTCATATAATTTCATCCCAAGTACATATTATCACAAATAATTGATGTAATTTTGGTAGAGGATTCAATGATAAATCCTAAAATGCAACTTTTATGTAGATAAGAGACAGGGTCTTTGCTTCCAATAGACATTTCCACTTCTGGTACTTACAATTTAAAATCCATAACTTATAGCACCTAAATATGTTAAATTTATACTTGTTCCCACTAAAAAAAACTCATAATACACATGAATACTAATTTTACAATAATTCTGGCCTCAAGCAACATTCTGAATAAATGTTGTCAAGATGTAAGCAACAGTTGGAAATCTTTATCTTCAGGGCATTGTATATGAAATATGGCATTGCCACTAAATTGGGGGAAGTGATTAACCTATAATAACACATTATTGAAATTAAATTATGTTAGGTTAGGATAAGGAGCACTTGTTCTAGCCTCAATATGGTATTTCCCTAGATGCAAGATGCAAGCCACAATTGGAGATCTCTATTTCCAAGGCTTCATGGCTAAAAAATGGCATCTAAACCATGTAAAGGGTGGATATCAACATATAAGACCACATTAAATGCATATAAATACACTTGGTTATGAGATATAGAACTTGTTCTAGCCTTAAGATGACATTTCCTTAGATTTAAGATTTCAGGTATAACTAGAGATATATATTTCCAGTGTCCCATGATTGAAAACTAACATCACCACCATGTTTCCTGTAGTGATTAACATTGAGGACCACATTACTAGCATCTGATTTTTCATAATTAAGATATGGAACACCCATTCCAACCTCAATATGGCATTCCCTATAAGGAAAAATTATTATTTTTAGCAAAATTTAGATAGGCATAAAATAAAAACTATAAGTTATGTCCATGAATCAAAATAATTGTCACATGAATGCTAAAGTAATCTAATTAAAATCCAAATACCTTAGACCAAAAGTAAAAAACAAAGTCATGGAAAAGGATTAAGTGATCGGTCTTAAAATATAACTTTTATGTAGTTAAGAGATAGGGTATGTGCCTCCAAATAGACATTTCTAAATCTAGGCCCTACACTTTAAAATGCATCACATCCAATACCTAAGTATATGAAATTTAAATTCATTCCCACTACCGCAACCTTAGAATCCATGAATATACCATTTTTACAATAACTATGGCCTTAAGGAACATTGACAATAAATGTTATCAAGATGCAAGCCACAGTTGGATATATCTATGTCTCGAGCCTCATGGAAAAAAATAACATTGCCCCTCATTATACCTCATTACATCTCATAATATTTAATCATTCCCTCATTGAACCTCATCATCCCTCATCCTACCTAATCACTCCCTCATTATCCTTCATCATCCCTTATAATCCTTGAGCAATCCCTCATTATCCCTCATTATCCTTAATGGTCCCTAATCACTCCATCATTAGCCCTAAGCATCTTTCATCATTGATCATCATCCCTCATAATTATTAATCATCCCTAAATACTCCCTCATCATCCTTTGTTATCCCTAATCACACCTTAATTGACCCTCATCATCCCTAATCATCCCTAATCATTCCTTAAATGAGAAAATTTTGAATGAAGCATTAGATGTAAGTGTCAATGCTTCCTTAAAAGTACAAGCTAAAATGTTAGTGATACTACCTAAATAAGAGGACAAAATGGGGAGATTAGATACATAAATGAGGAATAAATCAACACAAGGGATGATGAAACCAATAAGGATATCTTTAAGGATGAAATGATAAATTATCTAGAGTAGGTTGTCCATGAGATTGGGACTTGAAGGGGATTCAAACGTTAGTGATCCAAAAAATACACATTTGAATCATCAATGCATTCATTCCATATTTTAGTTTCATTTATCAGGTTAATATGTTTATTAGAATTTTGAGTCTCACATATACTAATTTCACTATAGGGAAGCATCTCTTGTGAAGATTAAGATAAAAAAATGAGTTATAAAAACCTTATTGTATTTCTTGCAGGCTTCTTATTATCAAAGTAGAAAGAGATAAGGCAAATACTAATTAATGATGTAAGGGACAATGAAGTGGTCCAATGAGGGTGTGACTAGGGATGATGAGGGATAATGATGGAGTGATTAAGGATGATGAGGGAGTGATTATGGAGTGACTATGGATAATGAGGGATAATAAGGGAGTGATTAGCTATGATGAGGGTCAATCAAGGTTTTATTAGGCACAATGAGGGATGATGAGGGATGAGGAAGGGTGATGATGGAGTGAGTAGGGACAATTATGGATGATTAGGGATAATTTTGGGTTTGGTGCTTATATGTTAGGGTTTAGGGTTATCCTTTTAGGTTTTATGGATTGGGGTTTTAGGGTTTAAGGTTTATGTTTTAAGGTATACATGTTATGTTTTATTGTTTGGGGTTTATCATTTAGGGTTCAAGGTTTAGGGTTTAGGGTTGAGGTTTTTGGGTGTTTAGGTTTATGTTTTATGTTTTATAGTTTATGGTATAGTGTAAGAGGTTTAGGATTTATAACTTTATGGTTTATGGTTTGTTGGTTAGGGTTTATTTTTTGTGTTTAAGGTTTAGAGTTTATAGTCCAAGGTAAAAAGTTTAGTGTTTAGCATTCATGGTTTGGGGATTATGGTTTATGGTTTGGTGTTTGGGATTTAGAATTTATAATTTTGGGCTAAGGTTTTAAGATTTAGGTTTTTATGTTTAGTGTTTAGTATTTAAGGGTTAGGGTTTAGGGTTTAGTGTTTTATGTTTAGGTTTGGGGTTTAGTGTTTAAGGTTGGAGATTTAGGTTATGGGGTGTAGGACTCAGTGTTTAAAATTTAGGTTTTATTATTGATGGTTTGGGGTTTATATATTGTGATTTAGGGTTTAGTATTTTGGTGTTAAGTTTTAGTGTTTAGTGTTTAGGATTTAAGTTTCAGGGTTTACAATTTTGGGCTTAGGGTTCAGAGTTTAGGATTTAGGGTTTTATGCTTTTTGGATTACAATTTAGGATTTGAGTTTTGAGATTTAGGGTTTAATTTCTAATTTTTAAGGTTTATTATTTATTTTTTAATGTTTAAGATTTATAGTTCGAGTTTTATCATTTATTGTTTAATATTTGGGGTTTAGGGTTTAAAGTTTAGGTTTAGTGTTCATTATTCAAGGTTTGGGGTTGGGTTTAGACTTAAAGATTTATTATTTAATGTTTATGGTTTGGGTTTTAATGTTAATGGTTTAGGATTTATGATTTAGGGTTTACAATATAGGGTTTTAAGGTTTAAGGTCTAGGGTCTAGTGTTTTAGGTTTGAGGTTTAGGGTTTAGTGTTTAGAGATTGAGGCTTATGTTTAGGGTTTCAATCTTAGGGTTTAGGTTTTGAGCTTAGGGTTTAGTGTTTAATATTTAAGGTTTAAGTGTGGATTTTATGGTTTAGGGTTTAGGGTTTAGGGTTTTAATTTTAGTGTTTAGGGCTTATTTTTGAGGGTTTTAGGTTAAACATTTAGGGTTTATGATTTATGGTTTAGATTTAGGGTTCAAGGAGTAAGTATTATGGTTTAAGGTTAAAGGTTTGAGGTTTCAAATTTGGGGTTTTGGATTTAAGTGTTAGGGTTTAGTGTTTGATATTTAAGATTTAGGGTTTAGCACTGATGGGTCAAGATTCATAGTTTAATGTTTAAGGTTTATCGATTAGGGTTTAGGATTCAAGTTTTAGTGTTATGGATTAGGTATTGTAGTATAGGGATTATAATTTAGATTTTATAATTTAAGGTTTAGGATATGGCGTTTTGGGTTGGGGATTATAGTTCTTGGTTTAAGGCGTAGGGTTTATGATTTGTTTTATAGGACTTATAATTTAGGGTTGAGGGTTTGGAGTTTAGGATTATTTTTTGATTTATGGGTTAGGGGTTAGTGCTTAGGTTTTATGATTTGGGTTTAAGTTTTAAGGTCTATGTTTTAGGTTTTAGGGCTTAGGATTATGATTTTTGGGGTTTAATGTTTAGGGTTTTGAGTTTTGTGCATATGGTCAAGGTTTTAGATCTTAGGGTTTAATGTTTTAGTTTTAAGGTTTTAGTGTCATATTATGGGATTTAGATTTTAGGGTTTAGGGTTTGGTATTTGGGGTTAGGGTTTAGGGTTTCTAGTTTCACACTTAAGGTTTAGGGTTT
>JARHVA010001385.1:990000-1045000 GCA_037957365.1 Torreya grandis
AGAAATTTACAAGCCTTGTAGCTACATCCACTACTCTTAGGGATACAAAATGGCCCAATAGATGGTCTAGTGAAGGAATGGGAGCAAGCCAATGATCAATAAAAAGTGTTGGTGACATAATCATGGGATCCAAATAAGCATACAAATGAAGAGTCTCTAGAATAAGAACATACCACTCTTCAACTTCACAAAAAACATAGAGAGGAATCAAACCCAGGCACTGTTCAATGAAAAATGGAAAAGTTAGGACCAAAACTATTATGAAACTATCCAACCAACCTGCTAGACCACCAAGTAACCATACCCAAACCAAAATCCCTACTAATTTTAACAGTGGAGATGAATCTCAAACCACCCACAAAAGATTACTAGAAATTATGTAGACCACTTATGCATTGGATTTTAGATGTCCAAATGAATGTAGAAAAACATCTCCAATTATCTCCTAAATTAATTCCTAGATTTATGTCAATGAAAACCATAAAATATGGTGAAAATGTATGTGTATAGCATGATCATGAAATGCCATTTCCCTTTTTTTAGGGGATAAAGATATAATCGACAAAACTAGAGCAGAAGTAGAAAGTGTGAAATCCATTTTTGACAATGCCAATTTATGTGTGCAACAAGGCATATATGAATAAATACATGTGGCATGAGCATAACAATTATTTGGGTCCACTTGGTTAAATCAAAATCGACATCACACCACCAATAAAATCCTATAGTTGATCAACTTCATTAAAGCCACATCAAATCATGATTTCAGTTTGATTCGTTAAACATGGCATAGACAAAAAAAAATGATTTCCTCACACATCAATAAAACATTATTTTATAATATTTTTTGGTTTTTATTCAAACCTTTTTTTAAAATATAATCATAAGATAAAAAAAAATGATTTCAAGAATATAGATTATATCTTAATTTCAAAGTCAACATATATGTTTGGCATCCATACTTTTGACTTAATTTTACTCTTGTGTATTGCTTAACCAAGTAATTTAAAAAAATAAATTTGTCCCGTGACACACTAACATCTTCCAATATTATGACTCCCACCACCAACCATTGAACTCAAATTATGATCTTTATTTATTAACAACAAGAGAAGAGCCAAAAATCTTTAACTTAGGTCTTTCTGCTCTATTTTTCATTCGACGTCCCACCCACAATGCTCCCAAGGGACTTGGTGCTTCAGTCCTTGTTTATATAGTAAAAGTCATTTAAAAAAAATACACATTTGTAATTACAAGTGTAGTATTTACATAATAATATCTAATTAATAAATTTATAATTAACTAATTTATTAAATTATTATTGATTATATACATATAGAATTAAATAATCATTAATGTGTAGAGTGTTGGGATATTTTTTAGTTTATTTAGAGTATTGGGACATTAATGGGCCTATTTTTGTGACCCCTTGTGATTAAAGTGTACATACTTTTTCTCCTTTTTTTTTGTTGACTATTTGATATTGGTTTACTTATAAATAAAATATTAATTCGAATTTAATTATTTATAATTATAAAATTATTGTAATTTATATTTTTTATATAACTAATTTTATTATAAACATATTGTATCTACCTTAACAATTAAGAGAAAACAAAATTAATATAATAGTCCTTGAATAGAGAAATTAAATGTAATTCTAATATTTTTTTCACATAATAATCTCACATTTAATATAATTTAATTAAATAATAATAATTTTATTTATTTAATATTATCCTTTAAATATTACTATTTTATATATATATATATATATATATATATATATATATATATATATAAATAACTTAATTCTTTTTCAATTTGGAAGAACCTTCTAAACACATGAGAAAGAATGTCACCTTAAAAATTTAAAAAAATATATATATTATAAATAATTTATAATTTTGTAAAGTTTTCATAGTCTAATCAAAATTTTATTTTGTATTAAGACCATCTACCAATGATTATATCTTGAATCTCTTCTTGACTAGAAGATTGTGAGGTTTTACTTTATAACCTTCGATTTCTTATTTTTAATAATAAAGTCTTCGAACATATCAAATTCACGATAATCATTTACACGTTATTGGTAATAAACGACAATATATGGAAGTACAATATATGATAGTCATTTCTCCCTTTCGTCATCAATCTATGACGGCTTAGGATTTTATCAGAGACTGTTGGCTGTTAGGGGGTCACGAATCGTCCTTTCTATAATGCTTTAGGGTTATTGAGTGTCTATCACGACAAGAACATCATAATAACGAACACATTAAAAAAATAATTTTACTGTGAAACAAAGATTCGGCACGGAATTTATGGTGGGCAAAACAATACATAATTTGTGCATCGGAGATCATGGCGACCATTTTATATTTAATAAACTCTCTTTAACAGAAAGAATCTAGTAATTATCCATGCATTGCTATAAGAAGAGTCAACTTTACAGTTAAGGTGGGCTGATTTAAACTAATCTGCCTCTTTATTTCATAAATGCCATTAAAAACACTGTATCCTGTGTATTCACAGGTTCCAAGCCTTCTGCTAATAATTATAATATTCTTTCAAACATACAAGAACAAATTATTCGTGATAAGATTTTATAATAATGATAACCCTCATCGCTGGCTTACCACAGCCTGAACAGTTGGCTGTCCCACTTTGAACAATCAGTCTCTTACAACCACCCTGCTGAGAGAGGGTTGCAACCCCAGGTTCCTCAGAGCGTTTTCTGGAGTACACATTAACAATACAAAAATTAAACAAATTATGCAAATATTTAATCAGGAAATTAATGTTTCCGTACAAAAAAACTTGGAAAAACAATTCAAACTAATTCCCTGACAATCACACGTTCTGAACCATTTTACTGTGTCTTTCCTTTGTAGCTGTTTTGTCATTTTGGAATTTTTTGGAGATATGTAACAGAGACTGAGGTAAAGAACAAAGATTGTGCTATTTCCAGTGTTCCACGGAGACTCTCTTATTATTAGAGACAGGTAGTCTCGGAGACTGTGTCCTGGCAGTGGTATTTCAGGGTTGTTAATATATTTTGTAATCAGGAAAGACAAGACAAAACGAAAAAAAATGGATCTAGACTTTAAAATGGACAAAATAAACTAAGGACTATGAAAGGCAAGAAAAATTCTATCAAACCCAAAAACTAAAATCTCCATTTCCTATTTTCTCAAAAATCATGTACCATCCCCATCCCCATCCCTTTCCATGTACGCTGGTAACTATGGCTATTTATAGATAGATATAAATATCTTGTACAAAGTTAATGTGGATTATTTGGGAAGCATGATCGTATCACTGAGAATAGGCACGGGGCATTCTCAAACCCAACAAATAATTTTAGACAAAGTTGTGTAAGGACACCGAAACAATGGATCTGATGCATGGGCAGAAATTTTCATTAATTTCTTTGCTTGTAGTTTAAAATATAAATAACTATTTTACGGCATAGCTTAACCAGTACACACCAACTCCTGGAGCAGGCTGGTCATCCCGACTATTCACGGGCGACCAGCACACGCAGGGAGTTGGCGTGTGCTGGTTAAGCATATCCCTATTTCACAATACATGACGTCACCCTCAGCTTGGCCATAGATAGGTCGATGCCTCAGACTGGCTCGTTTTGGCCCTGAACATGAAAATCCCATCCCAACACGAAACCCTGCACTAGAATAAATTTAGCAAAACTGGCAGGGTACCCTAACATGTTTGAAGCACATAATCATAAAAACTTTAGTTTTCTTTTAATCTAAAGGTCAAGAAAAACAAAGCATGTTAACAAGATTTACCGATCTGGGGGGGTGTTATATTTGAATCGTGCTCGAATTTGACTATCATCCTGGATTGGATATATTGAACATTTGTGATTCCAGGCATAGTTCGCATCAGTCCGCGGATCTGTGCCTCTTGTGACTTAGGGTCATAAATGCCGGCAACGTCGAATGTAGTGGTCCGCATATTGATCTAGATTTCTATAAACTCTTACAGATCCTGATTGAGATAATCTGTACGGCTATAACTACTACGCGGAGCTTTTATGCTTACAAAAATGTTGCATGGAAGGTTACTACGCTACACTTATTTATAGTGCATTTGAGGATGCTTATACAACAAGTTAACCAAGGCAAAACCTTCGATATAAATGAGAAGGAAGCTTCCTAACAAAAAATTTTTGAACAGAAACGGTGCATGAAAGTATTTATTTCCCACATTGAGAGTATAGACAATGGTGAGATATCGTGGTCGGTCGACGCGTTTTAATATTTATTTTTTTCCAAACGCTGCGCTTTCCGGGGAAAAATCTTAGCACATGATCAGCTTCCAATCTTAAATAAAAATATATAATTAATAGATAAAATAATTATATGTAATAGTTTTATTTTAACTTATAATAATATTGAGACTTTTCTATCAATCAAATTTTATTATTTTGTGTGGTTTTGAAAAATGTAATTATTTTTTATAAATAAATTTTAAGTTTTTAAATTAATAATATATAAAATATTACTCTGTTAATGGGTTATTAGTAAGTTCAGGTATAAGATTGTGAGGATAAAAATACATGGATTCCCATCAAATTGAATTTTATGGTGCTTCTAGGGAAAATTCGGGTGTTTTCGAGGTTGGTTGTATTCTCCATGACTGTAGTGGATCTTTGATCAAGGCAATTTCTAAAAAACTTTTAGATGGCACAAACAATGAAGCTAAAACTCAAGCATTATTCATTAGGATTGATCTTATTATTCATTGCAATATTGACAAGCTCATTATTGAAGGTGACTCCCACATCATAATTTCTACCCTAAAGAAAAAGTTAGCTACTTCTTGGAAACTAGAAAATATTATGTTCAGTGTTTGGGATAAATTGAACAATTTTTCATTCTTAGATTGCAAGCATTGTTTTAGAGAGGCTAATTCTACTATGGATTTTCTTGCTAATTGTGAAATTGATCAACTTGAAGAATTCAGGATGAGTAACCTTCGAGCTACATGAAAAGACTTCTCCAATATATATATATATATATATATATATATATATATATATATATATATATATATATATATATATATATATATATATATATATATATATATATATTAAAAAAAAGGGAAAAAAGTTAAAAGAATTGCAAAATATAATTCAAATTCCTACATAATAATCAACTTAATTGATTATTATTATTTATGGACTTTTATTTCCATCATGACAACCTATGACACCTCATTGGGCCTTTTGACGGTGCTATCTTGGCATAAGTGTTTCCCATGCGATAAAGGGTGGTGTTCATGTGCATTTATGGCAAGGATTTGGAATGATTTATTTCCATCAAGTCACTGATACACATTTCTACATTCTCTCTTTGGATACTTTTGGAATGTCATGGAGAACTGGTGCTTAGCTTGAAGAGAGGGGTTGATTTGATACTTACAACTTCAGTAGTGTATGGCAACAGTTCAATTTAGGAAATGGCTTTCGAAAGGGGCATATTGTGGGCTAGGTTCAAGAATGTTTTCTAGGTTCCCTCCAAATATGTCTTTCAAAAAGTTTCAAATGTCTTGGGTGTAGAATACTTGGATCATGGCATGCATAACATGGTAAATTATATAATTACGGTAATATTTGATACAAACATCATTGCTCTTTTGGTAGATTCAGAGGTGGTCTCTAACATGGTTGAGTTTTTGTAAAACCAGAGCATCACCTTGGTTTTATGGAGGTGATAGGCAGTTCTATGTTGGATCCTTTTCCCAAACTTCCCTTCACTAGTTATGATGGGGTTGGGTTGATTCCAGTTTCCACATTCAGGCCCTGGAAACGGGTTTCATGGTCTTGGTAGTCTTTGTGGAATAAATTTAACAAAATTTATGTGATAATAATTCAATTGAAGGTCAATTTATGACTTTGCTTCCTTTGGCACAACTCAAAAGTCTAATTTTGGAAATTACTCATTAGAAGGTGGATCAACATAACAAATCTCAAGTGGATGTATCAAAACTTTTGTCTAAGCTGGTGGCTCACATGGGGGTTGTTGTTCCTTCGTGGCTCAAAAAGCCACCTCATCGATTTGTCATGATGGCCATGTAGGGTTATCTGGCTAGCAACTAAGAGGCTTCTTCAGTGAGTAGCATCAAAGTCAAGCACAAGCATTCCAAATAAAATTTAGTATGTGATTCTTCTTTTTGCATGCCTTTAGTGATGAAATCATCATTTTGGATGATTTTGAGGACATGGATATTTCTGATTGAACATGGTGAAACTAAATTTTTTTGGTAACCATCTTCTAAATTACTTTTTGTGTCCTGCTAGTTAGTCTTTTGACCCTTCTTAGGTTCTCTATTTTTTGGTCACTGGGTGTTTGTTTTTTTATACTATTCAGCTTGCCATTGTGTATGGCCTTGCCCTAGTAATATGTAAACAACTATGTTTTATCATCTTTGTTGGTTTTATGATACTCTTATTAAGATAGGGGACATGTATGAACCCTAGTAACAATAAAAAATATATATAAAAAATTATTTTTCTCTACATTGATTTGTTAAAAAAATTACATGTTATTGTAAACTTTACGTATGTTAAGGCCATCACCATCGTCAACATATAAATTGTAACTATTACATCAATTTTTTTTAATTGAGATGTGACATTTGTCTATTTATACAAGATAATTTGTAAAAATGTAGAGCTAGTGGTGGGTGTTTTGATTAAAAATTAAAATATAGCTAAAGCCATGATAACCAACTTCAAGGGAAGATTAATATGCCTTATTAAATGGAACCCCATGATGATGATTTATGTTATAATAATCTATTTCTCTAAGTATATAAATTATTTATATCCATGCAAATTAGTGACATAATTTAAACTAATATTTCTTCATTTCTCTATGCTATAAAACTAGGGAAAAAAGATAATGTAGGAAGTATTATTATTGCATTGGCTCTCTCACCAATCTACCTTGTATAAAGGGAGTCATTTAGAACATAATCCATAAGGTTCTTTTCCCTTCCGCCTTCAAAAATTGTGTTGCCTTTGGGGTTTCGAACCTTGGTATTTTACATGGCCAATGAAGGATCAAATAAAATCATAATTTTTATTGTGATTTTGTTGTTTTTTTTTCCCTTAGTTTTATTGACTCTGTGTTCACAAAAAAATTTCATCATTATCATCATCTTAATGTTTTTTTGTTTTTTCCATAGTTTTATTGACTCCCTATTCACTAACTTTTTCATCATTATCGTCATCTCAACAAACCACCACATAACTAGATGAAGATAAAGAAACCAATAATTTAGGAATATATCACAAAAACACAAAAAAAATTATTGCATTTCATCTAAAAAAAATTGGTTTAATACCTTTTTTTTAAATCACATATCAGCAAGTAATTCAAATTGAAACCAATAGCAAGTGATTGTTTTCTCTGACTCTAGGAAAAAATGTTTCTTCTTATTCTTCCCACTACACATAAGGATTGATTGAAGCTTTGAAAATGAAAATACATAGCATTAAAAGCATATTAGTAAAAAATGTAGTTGTGTTTTTAATTTCTATGTCTGTTGTACTTTATTCGGTAGATGCTACTCTAGTTTAACTAAGGTTCTCACTAACGCTAGATCAAACGGTTTGATGGCTACAAGAGTGATAAGATGAATGTGATATATAATAGTGGGCTCATGAATGAGCCAAATTTGGAAAGAGAAGGAAAAATTACCATAATGCAATGTTTCTAAACATAAAATGCCCCTAAAACCAAAGCATTGTAAAATGTACAAAAGTTGAATTTATTTTATTATAGTTATTTATTAAATAATCAACACTCTAGAAAGTATCTATTTTTTTTAGATTAATATTTCTCTCTTCTAAACACACAAAGGAAGGAAGGAAAGAACTAGGTGTATAGGATAAATTATTGACATTAAGAAGGTTCAAACACACAAACACACACACACACACACACACACACACACACACACACACACACGCACGCACACACACACACACACACACACACACACACACACACACACACACACACACACACACACACACACACACACACACACACACATATATTTATATATATTTTAAATGAGAAGCAAAGAACTAGCTGTATAGGATAAATTATTGACATTAAGAAGGTTAACACATGAGGAAATGGAAATAAAACAAGAAGTAACTTATAGAAACAACCTGAAAACCAAGGTGCCCCCCACTAGAGAACATAAAGGCTAACAAAAGGAAATGCCCCAGTTTAAATCATTGCTCTTTAAGTAATTTAATGATTGGCACCCAATAATTGTTTAATTCTAGACCACTATCCGTGTTCAAGTTGTTATCATATGTAAGGACCCATTTTACATAGTGCTTATCTTTGACAAAGATGACTATGAGACTATGACTTATATGTTCATATATTTATGGATTTATGATGTTAAGTCACATCCAACTAAGATGTGCAAGGATTTATTATGGATTTTCATGCGTTGGGAACCATGAGAAAGACCTATTATCAATCATGTTTTAGATTGGTTACTTATGAAAGTATGATGCTTAAATTTCATTTATGTAATGTTGATTTATAAAATTTTAATATGTTTATGAGATATATTGACTTAAATCATGTTTGAATAATTACTTCTAAGCTTGTGAATTGGAAATTATTTATATATTGGATCTTATGAAATTATCTACATGGATGTTGATATTCTATGAATGATTGGCTATGGATAATTGATTGAGCCATGTTTGATTAAATTACATACCTTCATCTATTAGGTTAGATGAATCTGATGTGTGCATGGAGTGTGCATAAATAGGAAAAGGGCCAATGAAGGAAAGAGACTATGTCAAGCATGGTTATATCACTAAAATATCTTTAACCCTTCTTTGACCTTTGTTACTAATTGGTTTCCTTGTCCACCACCTTTATTGACGTAGGATTTAATTAGATAGGTAGCCTTTAAACTTGGTTGGTGAAACCTGTTGTCACAAGACCTAAAGATATAGTAGCCAACATCTAGAATGTCTAGTGATCAATTGGTAGATCTTCCATTAATTACCTTAGACTTGAATCAAGTTGAAAAGAGATAAGTGAATCTATGAAGCAAACATAGGAACCTTAATTAAACATGGAAAAGAATGTCCCTTAATGAGGCATGGGTTTGAAAGTGGCTAGTGGTTAGTTTATTTTAGATCGATTATATATAGGATTAAAACTTTCTTAGTTGGGGACTTTTTATAAATTGAAATGACTTTTGCAAATTAGAGAATTTTTTTTATAATTTGGAAATAAGTTAGACTTAGCATAAGAGAAGGAGAAGTAACATATAAGAAAAACTGGTAAGGAGATCCAAGTCTAGATAACTGAAGGATAGTGCCCAAGTGATCTTAAAGTCGATAGGTGGGATTTATTTTAACTTATGTTTTATGTTATTTCCTTATAACAAAATGATTTTATACTTATTTCATATTTTTATTTTAGGAGAATAAGACCATTTAGTTTACTCTACCTATTTTTTTACCTATTCATGGTTTTGCATTAGCTACCATGTAGTGTTTGCCTATTTGAGGGCCTTGGAGAGGTTATTCCTCCTTAGTTGAATGAATTGATTTTGGCTCTTTATTTATTATCTTGATTAAATAATAATAATACCACTTGGTTTATTCTTCCTATCTTATTATCTTTCCATAGTCGTACATTGGTCACCATGTAGTTCTTTGCCCATTTGATCACCTTGGAGAGGTTGTGTTCCTCCTTGCTTGACTTGGATGTTTCAATTTCTTTCTTAAGTGTATTAATGTTATTGTTACATAATATAGTGGTTGTCTATGAGCAACATCTTCACGATAGAAGAATCTCAAGCCTTCCTATGTTGGGTATGGTGGTAGGATGTTTGACCCACTTGTGAATGTCATGGTGGAAGTTGTTAATCCCTCTCATGATGAGACATGATAGTAAAATTATTAACCCTCCCATGACTACTAGATGGAAGCAATAGAGTGAGTTGTCCTCTTGTTACTCCAATATTTTTATAGGACTTGTTAAATTGTGAAAGCTTGCCTACTAGTTTCATATTTATGAATGCTTAGCTTCACTTTAATAATAATTCAAATGCTTGTTTGATTTGTATTTAGGACTACGAGTCTCTTTGGTTAAGAATTAGGAATATGATTGTAGGTGTTGCATTATAATTACATTGTGTTAAGATACCCTTACTTATATATCCACCCTTACCCTACCAAGTGATATCAACATGCTCAGATTTGGGAGTCTCAAGCTTGGGGGTGTTTATAGTAACAGATGATGAAAAAAGGTTGGGCAATGAGCCTTCCTTATTATGGCCAATAGATGCTTTGGAGTAGATGATCAACACCATTGAAGAGTATTTGGCCCTCCATTGTTTAGTCATGCCTAGAGATGTGCTTTTGTTTATGTAAATAATTGGATGAAATATGATGTATTATTAATGCTTTATCAACCAACCTAATTATAATAAAATTACAAAAGGAGGATTTTGGATAATATTTCATCTATGGATTAAGACATCTAGTTTATATTTATTTAAACCCCAACATTAAACTAATATGTAACTATTTATTAATTCTTGATTTATAGGACCTTGGAAAAAGTCTTGTATGAGTCAAAAAACTTTAGCCTTAGAGGGCCTTCCAAATAAATTATCAGATTGATTTCCTTGATTAAATATTTGTAATGAGTGGTTAGTCTTTTAAGCATTGTGTATCTCTTTATATCCAAATTTGAAGAGTTAATGAAATTAAGCCAATCATGAATAAAAACTATGTTTGTGATATAGTGAACCTTTTTATAAAATGAGTCATGTCTAGTTATGACCATTTGTATTCAGACCCTTAGTAAGGATTCATTATATAAATTAAAAATCCTTAGGCTTTATGGCTTTTATAATAAAAGATAGTGAGTTATTTAATCATATCTCTATTGAGAATAGTTTTTTGTTAATGCATTTGTCTCTCATTTTTAAATTAGTTATGGGTTATTCATTTGAATATGTCTTATGCAAGGATGAATAGAACACCGTCGTCAAGCTATGGATTATTATTTGGAAAAATAACATATATTTCCATAAATCTTTGGTATTGTTGTGCATTAGAAGGATATCTTTTGGAAGAATCCATTAGGCTTTCACAATTGAGTTACTACCTATTTTATGCCTTTCCAACAACTAGGTCATTTAACAAAACCGAAGAAGTTTTATTTTACTTATAACTTTGGTGTTAATCTTATCCAGGATGCAACCTTCATTTGGTAGAAAAACTCTATGCCTTAATGGATTTGAGGTTGAATTTTCAACATTTATAATTTTTTGAAGCTTCACATTTATGAGATCAAAAAATGAGCTAAGTCTTTGTAAAAGACTTAACACATTTTTGAAAGAAGTCAACCTTCACACTTTTTGGCAAATAAGTTATCAAAAGATTTGTAGGAGTTGGAGTAGTCAAAACTTTTATGTGAAAACAAAAGTTCTAAAGACTTGGAAAATATTTGTTTATGACATGGGTCTTCATGAAATATCTTTGAAACAATTATTCCGGAAGCCTTTATCTTCACTTAGAACTTCAAAATAAAATTTATGAAAGTGATATTATAAAAGTATTAAGGCTTAGATCGTTAGGTTAAGGGAGTTGGAACATTTACGTGAAAATAATTGTTTTGAAGACTTCTAATTATTTTTCAATTTTTTAGGTCTTCAAAATTTATGTGGTAACCTTATCAGAATAAATGTCGGAATTTTTTTTTGAAGGCTTGTGTCTCTTATTTGAGGTTTCCTTAAAGATCTTTATTTTAATATTTTTACTTGGGTTTATTCAAATTCTGCCTTAATCAATTTTGTGAATTTTGATGGGTTGTTTAGAGGAAGTCCCATGTCACCATCCTACTAACCCAAGAGTGACGTCAATGTTGGTCTAAAGTACAATCGGTATTGGGCTAGTAGGAAAGTAATATGTTAGCACATGGCATCATCCTAATGACCCATGATCATGGAGAGGACTGTATAGAGTGCAAATCCTTTAGTCTAGTGAGAAGTAGGATGATGCCAGAGGCATCATCCTAGTTACCTATAATCCCATTATAATATATATTAAGGTCAAAGCCTTCAGGTTAGGAAGATAGCAAGATGTTGCCACATGGTATCATCTAGATGGTCCGTAGTCCCAAGGCTATAAGTGAAATGTGAAAGATATTATGATTAATAGATAAATTATAAGATATTTCATGCTAAAAAAGGTCCCTAAGAACATGAAGAAAAGCCATCATGGTATTAGATCACACAGAAGCATCCATGTAGCACCAATTGCATTTATAATGGATGAGGATTTGATGAACATCCCAATGTCATAAACATAGTCTCTCTTTGGTGCAATCTTATGATGGAATTTTAGAGTGTTGGGCAAAACAAATCAGGACTATGGGATTTTTAATTTTTGACTTACATCTATTAAACCTTAATGACAATGGCAAGATTCATATTTTATTATGTGTACCTGAATTGATATAGGTATCTATCCATGTTTTTAGGTGTTATGTTGATATTATGATGTGTTTTGTCTTTTATCTTTCAAAAAAAATGGTTATGATATCATACTTTAAAAAAATTATTTCTTCTTTTAGATGATGTTTAAGGTAGTGGTCATATATGGCTAACACCTTGGTATTATTTATAAAAATATGATGATAGTTTTGAAGGAATGTTAAGATAAAGTTGACTTAACCAAATTTTCCTTGTTTATATCTATAACATATTCATTGACCCTCATGTTAATGGAGTGGCATGTCTCCCCAATGGGTAAGTGTATGGAGATGGGGGCCAAATAGTGAACAAAAATTCATGTTCAGAGTGTTAGAAATAGTTCTATTTTTTTAGTTTTCAAAAGTGTGTACAGGGTTCTATGACATAGGCTCGGTGATAACTGAGGCTAAACCACTTATGTGGTTTAATTATTTAAAATTACATACATGATTATAAAGGAGCACAACTTTGTACATAGTTATATTTATTTATAACGAAAGATAAAGCATCAATGCCATTCATTTTTCATTGATGCAAACCATGACTAGGAGGACAAAAGAGGAAATACACAGTTAATAATAAGACTAGGGTAAGCAAGAAAACCTCTAGGAATGCAAATTTGACAATGGCATGTCGAAAGAGAGGTATACAAACATGTTTTAGTGCATTAATAAATAAAATTGGTTAATTTTATTGAATTTTTCTTGAAATTGATTATTTTTTTATTTTTTATCACATGTAGAGGATAATATGCCAAGTGGTAATGAAAAACAACTTGACCCTCCTAACCCACAAAACCCTCCTATGCCTCCTAACCCATAAAACCCTCTTATCACTCCTCATCTGAAAAACCCTCCTAGTCCTCTTATAGTTATTGAATCCCCTAAGATAGTCAAGAGGATTTAACAAACAATATCATTAAAAATAAGATCAAACTTGAGAATTTGATTATGAAATTGATGGATCCCCATGTAAACAACCCCTATCTAATTTATCTAGTAAACACATTAAAGATATTATTAGGTGAAATTAACTTGTTAATAGGTAAAATTGATAGGTGGGATGAGTATAAAAGTAATTGTATGGCATACTATTCCAAAAAATTATCTGCACCCACTATGAGAGATATACACATAACCAAAGCCCATATTCGTGCCCTATTTAATGATGGGAAAACTAATGTGTTGCTAGATGTGATGACCAAATTAATTCCAACCCACTTGTGCACTCACAATTTGATCAAATAGAATTTTTGGGACTAATGGTATATGGTATTTGATCACCCACCTTGAAACAATAATGAGGTCATGATGTATTTTTTGTGAAAAAATATATTATGAGTTTGTGTTCAATTATGTTCAAAACTATTTTGATTTCTTAGTGTTCTAGGTTAGAGAAAATGGACTCTGCATAGTATAGGCTATGTGCACATGATGTGCCTAATCAGCCTATGAGAATAAGTATTAACAAACCACATCCTCCTGAGATCCTACCCTCTACAGTGAAGGAGATTTTATATATTGATACTTTCCATGCATTTAAGGAACTTACTAACACCTTCATTCAACATAGAAGATAGGTTTCTCATACTCCTATTGGTGAGGGTGGACATGGTGAGGCTTCATTTAGTGTTTTTATCTAGTAAGCTCTCTATTGCATATCATGTGGTGCTATATACACAAAATTGAGGAGGAGGAGGAGGATATCATGCATCCCATTCGTGGTGCTATTTTTTTGGGCCTAGATGATATCAATCTCATTATGTTTCAACCATCTACATTTCATTTGGAGACCTTGGCTACAACTTCCTAGGTATCTTTAATATTTTACTTGTAAAAATTTGTTAGAATTATTAAATTTCAAATATTTTTTAAATTTAAAAGTTAATAATTATTTTTCATTTAGAAAGATCAATAATGCATATATATTTTTATGTTACAGTAGGGTTTTAGATGCCACATGAACACATGTGTTACTACTATTACACCTATATATACCTATATGGAGGGGATTTTTTAGGATCAATTAATGTCATGGTTCATTATACATGTATGTTAATATATATATTTTTAAGTGACTAACAATGATATTTTATTTGTTTAGTTGATGACCACACTAAACATTCCTCCATCTATTCATGAGGGAGTAAATATAGGTTGTTATACTATGATTTCATCTGCACAACAACTCAAGGAGGTAAATGAGAGTTATTTTAATGCTTAAGTGTAAATATGGATGCATTTTTTGTAATTTTATTTGACTTATGCAAATATCTGATGCACAAAATAATTAAACTATGCAGGCTCCTATGGTGATGTCTTCTTGTCTTATTGAAATGATTAGCAGGCATGACATGTTATAGTTGACAATTAAATTTGTAAATATTTATATGATACTTCAATGATATATTTAGTTATATTAAATGTTTATTATCTAATTTTAAATTTTTATTCCATGTGTGTGTGTGTGTGTGTGTGTGTGTGTGTGTGTGTGTGTGTGTGTGTGTGTGTGTGTGTGTGTGTGTGTGTGTGTGTGTGTGTGTGTGTGTGTGTGTGTGTGTGTGTGTGTGTGTGTGTGTGTGTGTGTGTGTGTGTGTGTGTGTGTGTGTGTGTGTTTAAATTTTTAGGGACTGAGCCCTTTTCCTATCATGAACATGTCACCAACTCCTATTGGTGATCCATTTCACACTTTTATGTGCTAGTGTGAACCTATCATTGACCATATTTAGAATCAATCCAAAATTTACCATGACCAATAGCTTGAGTCAAGTGCACCTATGAATAATTATTTTTGTCATTTTAAAATCTTAACTTGTTAATTTTTAAAAGTATCTTGCTCCTGTACATGCGTAAAGTTTATAAAAATATTTAAATATGAATAGTTGGAGCTACAAGAAATTTTTGAGTGGAAGAGGACTCGTAGTCAAAAAAACTAACACCTCTAGATGCAAACAAGGCATCAAAGGGAGATGATTCTAAAAGAAAGGCAAAGAGATTGATGCATTTTGATGATTAGTATAATGTCTTATGACATTTCGTTGTATGCCTATATGGATTGATGTATTATTTTTCAGAATTGTATGCCTACATGACATTGACCTAAGATATTGTATTATATTCCCATTTTGTATGCCTTTATATGGATTTTATATATACATGTATTGTTCAATATTTCAATTTTTAAATATTCTAATTGATTTCACCTTTTGAATTTTGTTGTAATTTATTACATATTCGATTACATTTTCACATAATTTGATGCTTCAAAATTTTTTTAGCATTAAAAATATACCTTTCATTATATTAAATGTTTTTGAAATGTATGGTAAATTTATGTATAATTACCTTGCAAAATTATTATAAAATATGTGGTAAGTGATCATGATGGCAATAAATTTCTCTTAGATATAGTTAATAGGTCTATTGAAGATTTGTAACCTCCTTTTTAAAATTAAGTCCCTTTATTATATTATGAATATCCTTGATCTTATAAAGGTTATATCATTTCCACAATCTGACCTATGTCCACAAAACACAAACAATCTTATTAGGTATTTTCAACTAGACCTCTAGCTTATAATGCTATTCATTTGATCTTGGTCTCAACTCAAATGTTTATATATTTATTAGGGTTATTACACACTTTATAAAATTATTCAAATCTACCTATATATTGAACAATCCTATTTTTCCAGTCTTCAAGCAAAAAACAATATTCTACCCTTTACACAATCCTTTAGGCCTTGTTCTAAGGTCTGTTAATTTCTCTAATGAAGGAATTTTTTTTCAAAACCTACGATCCTTATGAATTGGAATGGGTTTCATATATGATTAATGTGATTATTTACTCAAGTAACCATGTTTACAACTTCTCCTAGATTGGTTCATTCATGAAAATATTAAAACACAAACTTTTTCTGGTCCTTTCAAGACATTGACAAGTAGGTTTGTCTTATTAGAATAGTATGTTTGCTCATTTATCAAATTATTAAATCCTTTGTAAAGTTATTAAAAGTATATTTACCTATTATAAATGTGTTTCAACCTATAATTTAATCAAAAAATACCTTAAGACTAATCAAGGAAAGTATAACATAGGAGGAAGACTAGATAAGGCACGAGTTATTAATTAAGGCATGAGTTATTAAGTTGAGTATTTCAAGGTGAATTAATCTAATGAAACCAAGTTTAGAATATTTTTTAAGGTGATAATCTATGTAAAATGAAGGCAGGAGAGTGGAAATAGGGATAAAATCCCATGAAGGCAAGATTTGGAAAAAAAAAGGAGGCAGGAGTGTGCAACGTAGGTGTGAAAAATTATGTATGTGTTTTGAATAAAATCAATGATCAATCATTACTTCAATAAATGTATGGTTTCATCTATTACACTATTTTATTGTGTTATTTTAATAATTTCAATATTTATTTAATTCATTTTTTATTAATTCATAAGGTATACATGCTTAAGAAGGTGAAAAAAGATTACACAGTCATCTCCAAGGAGTATTTGGAGAGTTTAAAATTTTTTTTATGTTTTAAAATCATCATATAAGTGTGAAAAAACTTCCATATATTACTTTTTGACTCTAAACTTTGAAGGTAAATAATCATGTTATATATGATTTCATGTTGTAAAGTGATGGAATGAAGATTTTGGAAGGTGAGTAGGGTTAGGGAAGACCAAAAATAGGCTTTATTTTGCCTTTAAATCATTTTTAAATATTTAAATTTAATTGTATATCCTCTCAACTTGTTAACAGTCTTACAAACTTTGGGTTAGAATATCAGTCACTAAAATTCATATTTCAAGTAAACTAACCATAAAAAAGACCTAAAAATTGGTGATTGAGTCTTTTTGGATGTTAGTAAAGTTATGAAAGTGGTTTGGAGTCAATTAGAGGTGTAGATAGGAAGTTAGTGTCAAAATATAGTCTATAAAACTAGTGGTTTTGGTCCAAAAACCCTGCAAGAGTGGTCTACAAGAGTTTGGATGTCAAAAAAGAGTTGTAACCTATTATGTTGAGTGTGGTTATATGAAATATGATGAATCCAGCCTTAATAATCACCAATTATTAATATTTTTTATTGTATAATTGAATGAAATACCAATTAGGCTTAATTCAACCTATTATCCCTTTGAGGCATTTGATGTATATTCAGATAAAATAAAGGGAAGAACATGATATTTTTATTGTTCCATATTATTTATGTTATAATATAGTAAAGGAAGGGCCATGAGAATGTTTGTATGAATCGTAATACCTTGAAAAGTCATTGAACTTCATTGTATTCTTGTAAATTTCTAGGTGATATGTTTGTAGAATTATATAATGAGGGAGGTGTTCTAGTTATAGTGCTTGTAGACATGTAAAATAAGGTTTATAAATCTTTATTTTCTATATTTTTTTAATAATTAAGTTAGATATTGATAAATCCCTATGTGATAAATTATGTAGAATGTTTTAATAAGTTTTTTTTATTTAGGAATTTTTTTTGAACTAGGGTCCCAAAAACATAGGATAAGTATAAAAATAAGAGATACCTAGGTATAAAAAAGACCAAACAAGACCAAGCAGGCCCAAAAATAGCCAAAAAATAGTCCAAAAACCAATAAAGAACTAGTCTATGTCTAAACTACCAAAAATATCCTCCTAACAAGATTTCATATTTTTAAAGTTTGTATAACTATGAAACAAAAATTTATCTATATGACGATGTAATGAGAACCACTACACTAACCCTATTGACCTTTTCCTTTGCCAGTGAAAATGGGCTTAAAAAGCTCCCCAAGGTGGGATTGTATATTTTCAACATTCTGAATGCCCCCATACATAGCAGCCTTGTTGCAATTCACTAAAAAATTAATATTATTACTAAGTTTATTATTCTCCTATTCTAAAATCTCCACCCTAAATGATAGACTCTAAATTTGTTGATCATCCTCCCTAGTTGAAGAGATTTGATTCATCCTTATGTTTTCCTACTAAAAGGAATTCACCTTACCTTTAAGATTCGTAATCTCTCTCACAAACCAATGCATTATATAATTTTATAGATCAAGTTACTCAACTATAATATATAAGTTCCTATTTCACTTAAGATAGGTCACCAAATTATTGAAGGCATCATTTTGATCCTTCGGTTACTTGTTCTAGGAGATCTCCCCTTTATCTATGGGATCATTTTTAGGCACACTTTTTGTAGCCTTTGAATTAAGTTTCTAAGCCGAATTGTTTCCCTAATAAACATAATTCCATCTCTCCCCTGGAACCTCTCTAACATCTTATACATCAATAAAATCCCTAGATGAATCTTCCATTTTTATTTGTACATCTTGTTTACCCTTACTAATCCATACATGATTTGAAGCACTTTGAAGGTGTTTCTTGATATTTTACTGTGGATTCAAATTCTTTCCTTCAACATCCTTGGTCATATTATACACATGTTTCTTAGTTATCTTTTTAAACCTGATCGAACTCCCAGGATATTTTATCCAAACTAATTATGACAAGCACATCCTGTATATATTCCTTATGGGGTTAAGGAATGTCTCAACAGATTTGATTTATGCCCTTCAAATATTTAAAAATTCTATAGATCACCTCAGGCCTTGGAGTTGAGTAATTTACATTTTTATACTTCATGATTGAAACCTCCATTAATTTCAAAATGAAAAAAGAAATATTGAATGGCACACCATCTCTTAAATAGTTCAACATTTTAAATAAAGACCACCTAACTACATTATACCTACCTTCCAAGGTTACATAATATGTTAGATGCAAGGTAATATCTACATATATATGGAAGTCTTTTATAATTTGTATTTTAATAATTTGAGTTGGTTTCAAGGCTTGTGAAGTCTTAGGGAGGAAGATATCACAGTTATAAAATTTGTAGGCCAATAGCTTGTAGTGTAAACCTTATGTTAAGTATTTGTGAAGAATAAAATCCTATTATTAGGTTTGATAACATTGAGAGGGAATAAATAATTTTGTTAAAATCCTACGAAGTCTAGATGTTGAATAATCCTAAGAGTGATAAGATCTATGATAAAGTAAAGAAAACTCTATATTCTCTTTAGTAAGTAAGGTTGAAAGTTATTTGTAGAGTCAAATAATTCTTAATATAATGGGAAGAAAATTATGAATTTATTATAGGTATTAGATAAAAAAATGATTAGTTTAATAATATTTCAAATTTACTATAAAACAAGACAATCTTAGAGGGATAAGGATGGATACCATAGTTTTGAGATTGCTTGAAATAATATTGGATGAAACTATTAGTATAAGTCATTAAGAATTGATTCTTATAAAATTTTTGTGAATATAATAACTTCTTCAAATTATAAAATTGATTCCTTGAAGGAAATTACAAACCTATTATAATCAATAAAACCTATATTAATAAGGAAGACATATACCAATAAAGGAATTAATATAGAATAAAGGCATATAAAAATTAAAAAATCTTAAAAAATCTCAATGAAATTATATTTTAACCTTAGATGAAGTTTCAAAATATTTGTTTGGTTATATTTCAAGTTATGATAGTTCTAGTTGATGCACCTACATTCTTATTCTTTCTAGGCTAGTGCCCTGATCAATTAGAGTCTTAAACCAACTGTAACACCTTTAAAAAAATATTTTATTCATTATAAGGGACCATAATATCCCTAAATGTGTCATTTGACTAAGTAATAGGTTTCTCACTTCCTTAGGTTTTATTTTTTTTCAAGGAGAATTGAAAATAAAAGCTTTTAAGCCTAATATACATGCCTACAATTAGAAATATTGAAATAACCTGAGTTATAGTAACCTCTAAGAAATGAAACCAATTTAAACACATTAAAAACATACTACCACACATTTTATACAAAATTTAAACTTATTTTACGTGTTAGTTTTTTTATTTATGGAGTTTTTTTATGTTTTAAGGACTAATTTAATGGTTTTAAGACTGTGTTACAATAACGAGTATGAATACCATGAAAATTTGGATTTTAAAAATTATCTTGGATAATTTAGGTTGGGAGATAATCTTAAAACCATAATACATCTCTATCACTTACTATTATCGCTTAATCAATCTTCAAATGTGATAAAAGACCACTTTTTATTGACTATCAAACCTTATATACTGCCTTTCTAGACCTAAAACATCAAGAACACATTAATTATGAAAAAATATTACTTAAAGACAACATCAAAATTTACTTAAATCTAATATAATATTTTAATTGAAACAAAAACCTCAATAAAGTAGGCTTTCATTGAATATAGTACAGATTGAGTTACAATAGTTATTGATAAAACATTGTCTTAAGATATTATTCTCCTTTTTGTTTGAATTTGTAAAGTTTGGTTATCAAAATCACAGGTGGGTTTAAAATATAATATAAATTATTTTCATTTGAGTAAACCTGGTTATGAGATGGAGCACCCATTATGGCCTCAAGTTGGCATTTCCCTAGATGCAAGATGCAAGCCATAGTTGGAGATCTCCATGTCTAGGGCATCATAGCTAAAAATTAGCATCACCACCATGTCAAAGATGGAGATTAACCTATAGTACCATATTATTGGCATATTATTATTCCTAGTTAGGATATAGAGCACCCATTCTAGCCTCAAGATGATAATTCCCTGAATTTGTATCTCTATCTCTAGGGCCTCTTAGTTGAAACTATCATTTTCACCACATTAGGGATGGTTATTAACCTATAAGACCATATTATTGGCATAAAATTATGCCCAGTTATGAGATGGAGCACCCATTCTAACCTCAATATGGTATTTTCTTATAATGAAAAATTGTTATTTTTAGGTAAATTTTAGACATGCATAAAATTAAAATTATAAGTCATATCCATGAACCAAAATAATGGTCACATATGTTTTAAAGTCATATAATTTCATCCCAAGTACATATTTTCACAAATAATTGATGAAATTGTGGTAGAGGATTCAATGATAAATCCTAAAATGCAACTTTTATGTAGATAAGAGACAAGGTCTTTGTTTCCAATAGACATTTCCACTTCTGGTACTTACAATTTAAAATCCATAACTTATAGCACCTAAATATGTTAAATTCATACTTGTTCCCACTAAAAAAACCTCATAATACACATGAATACTATTTTTACAATAATTCTGGCCTCAAGCAACATTCCGAATAAATGTTGTCAAGATGTAAGCAACAGTTGGAAATCTTTATCTTCAGGGCATTGTATATGAAATATGGCATTGCCACCAAATTGGGGGAAGTGATTAACCTATAATAACACATTATTGAAATTAAATTATGTTAGGTTAGGATAAGGAGCACTTGTTCTAGCCTCAATATGGTATTTCCCTAGATGCAAGATGGAAGCAACAGTTGGAGATCTCTATTTCCAAAGCTTCATGGCTAAAAAATGGCATCTAAACCATGTAAAGAGTGGATATTAACATATAATACCACATTAAATGCATATAAATACACTTGGTTAGGAGATATAGAACTTTTTATAGCCTTAAGATGACATTTCCTTATATTTAAGATTTCAGGTATAACTAGAGATATATATTTCCAGTGTCTCATGATTGAAAACTAACATCACCACCATGTTTCTGGTAGTGACTAACATTGAGGACCACATTATTGGCATCTTATTTTTCATAATTAAGATATGGAACACCCATTCCAACCTCAAGATGGCATTCCCTATAAGGAAAAATTAATATTTTTAACAAAATTTAGATAGGCATAAAATAAAAACTATAAGTTATGTCCATGAATCAAAATAATTGTCACATGAATGCCAAAGTACTCTAATTAAAATCCAAATACCTTAGACCAAAAGTAAAAAACAAACTCATGGAAAAGGATTAAGTGATCGGTCTTAAAATATAACTTTTATGTAGTTAAGAGATAGGGTATGTGCCTCCAAATAGACATTTCTAAATCTAGGCCCAAAACTTTAAAAAACATCACATCCAATACCTAAGTATATGAAATTTACATTCATTCCCACTACCGAAACCTTAGAATCCATGAATATACCATTTTTACAATAACTATGGCCTCAAGGAACATTGACAATAAATGTTATCAAGATGCAAGCCACAGTTGGATATATCTATGTCTCGAGCCTCATGGAAAAAAATAGCATTGCCCCTCATTATACCTCATTACATCTCATAATATTTAATCACTCCCTCATTTAACCTCATCATCCCTAATCCTACCTAATCACTCCCTCATTATCCTTCATCATCCCTTATACTCCTTGAGCAATCCCTCATTATCCTTCATGGTCCCTAATCACTCCATCATTAGCCCTAAGCATCTTTCATCATTGATCATCATCCCTCATAATTACTAATCATCCCTAAATACTCCCTCCTGAATAAATAAGGAATAAATCAACACAAGGGATGATGAAACCAATAAGGATATCTTTAAGGATGAAATGATAAATTATCTAGAGTAGGTTGTCCATGAGATTGGGACTTGAAGGGGATTCAAACGTTAGTGATCCAAAAAATACACATTTGAATCATCAATGCATTCATTCCATATTTTATTTTCATTTATCAGGTTAATATGTTTATTAGAATTTTGAGTCTCACATATACTAATTTCACTATAGGGAAGCATCTCTTGTGAAGATTAAGATTAAAAAATGAGTTATAAAAACCTTATTGTATTTCTTGCAGGATTCTTATTATCAAAGTAGAAAGAGATAAGGCAAATACTAATTAATGATGTAAGGGACAATGAAGTGGTCCAATTAGGGTGTGAATAGGGATGATGAGGGATAATGATGGAGTGATTAAGGATGATGAAGGAGTGATTATGGAGTGACTATGGATAATGAGGGATAATAAGGGAGTGATTAGCTATGATGAGGGTCAATCAAGGTTTTATTAGGCACAATGAGGGATGATGAGGTAGTGATTAAGGATGATTAGAGATGATGAGGGATGAGGAGGGGTGATGATGGAGTGAGTAGGGACAATTATGGATGAGTAGGGATAATTTTGGGTTTGGTGCTTATATGTTAGGGTTTAGGGTTATCCTTTTAGGTTTTATGGATTGGGGTTTTAGGGTTTAGGGTTTATGTTTTAAGGTATACATGTTATGTTTTAGTGTTTGGGGTTTATCATTTAGGGTTCAAGGTTTAGGGTTTAGGGTTGAGGTTTTTGGGTTTTTAGGTTTATGTTTTATGTTTTATAGTTTATGGTATAGTGTAAGAGGTTTAGGGTTTATAACTTTATGGTTTATGGTTTGTTGGTTAGGGTTTATTTTTTGTGTTTAAGGTTTAGAGTTTATAGTCCAAGGTAAAAAGTTTAGTGTTTAGCATTCATGGTTTGGGGATTATGGTTATGGTTTGGTGTTTGGGATTTATAATTTATAATTTTGGGCTAAGGTTTTAAGATTTAGGGTTTTATGTTTAGTGTTTAGTATTTAAGGGTTAGGGTTTAGGGTTTAGTGTTTTATGTTTAGGTTTGGGGTTTAGTGTTTAAGGTTGGAGATTTAGGTTATGGGGTGTAGGACTCAGTGTTTAAAATTTAGGTTTTATTATTGATGGTTTGGGGTTTATGTATTGTGATTTAGGGTTTAGTATTTTGGTGTTAAGTTTTAGTGTTTAGTGTTTAGGATTTAAGTTTTAGGGTTTACAATTTTGGGTTTAGGGTTCAGAGTTTAGGATTTAGAGTTTTATGGTTTTGGATTACAATTTAGGATTTTAGTTTTGAGATTTATAGTTTGAGTTTTATCATTTATTGTTTAATATTTGGGGTTTAGGGTTTAAAGTTTAGGTTTAGTGTTCATTATTCAAGGTTTGGGGTTGGGTTTAGACTTAAAGATTTATTATTTAATGTTTATGGTTTGGGTTTTAATGTTAATGGTTTAGGATTTATGATTTAGGGTTTACAATATAGGGTTTTAAGGTTTAAGGTCTAGGGTCTAGTGTTTTAGGTTTGAGGTTTAGGGTTTAGTGTTTAGAGATTGAGGCTTATGTTTAGTGTTTCAATATTAGGGTTTAGGTTTTGAGCTTAGGGTTTAGTGTTTAATATTTAAGGTTTAAGTGTAGATTTTATGGTTTAGAGTTTAGGGTTTATCATTCTATGTTTTAATTTTAGTGTTTAGGGCTTATTTTTGAGGGTTTTAGGTTTAACATTTAGGGTTTATGATTTATGGTTTAGATTTAGGGATCAAGGAGTAAGTATTATGGTTTAAGGTTAAAGGTTTGAGGTTTCAGATTTGGGGTTTTGGATTTAAGTGTTAGGGTCTAGTGTTTGATATTTAAGATTTAGGGTTTAGCAGTGATGGGTCAAGATTCATAGTTTAATGTTTAAGGTTTATCGATTAGGGTTTAGGGTTCATGTTTTAGTGTTATGGATTAGGTATTATAGTATAGGGATTATAATTTAGATTTTATAATTTAAGGTTTAGGATATGGGGTTTTGGGTTGGGGATTATAGTTCTTGGTTTAAGGTGTAGGGTTTATGATTTGTTTTATAAGACTTATAATTTAGGGTTGAGGGTTTGGGGTTGAGGGTTTGGAGTTTAGGATTATTTTTTAGTTTATGGTTCAGGGGTTAGTGCTTAGGTTTTATGATTTGAGTTTAAGGTTTAAGGTCTATGTTTTAGGTTTTAGGGCTTAGGATTATGATTTTTTGGGTTTAATGTTTAGGGTTTTGAGTTTTGTGCATATGGTCAAGGTTTTAGAGCTTAGGGTTTAATGTTTTAGTTTTAAAGTTTTAGTGTCATATTATGGGATTTAGATTTTAGGGTTTAAGTTTTGGTATTCGGGGTTAGGGTTTAGGGTTTCTAGTTTCACACTTAAGGTTTAGGGTTTTGGTTTTGGGGGTTATGGTTGAGGGTTTGGGGTTTGGAAGTTAGGATTTAGTATTTATGGTTTGGAATTTAAAATTTGTGGATTAGGGATTATGGATTAGGATTTAGGGTTTAGTGTTTATAATTTAGATTAAATGGTGCATGTGATTTGAAATAATGTACTTGTGATGATTCTATAATATAAATAGTAATTGATCCTCATTATTGACTCCATGATTTAACTTCTAATCAAAGTTTTTTAACTTCTCTCCTTTCAAAAAATGTGAATCATAAAAGTTCACCACAAGTAGGTCTATAAAATAAAAGCTTTCTTGCAATTAACCTCCATCTAATATAGTCCTAGAATTTCAAAATTAACAATGGGAAAGGTCCAGATGTTAAGCACCTTAATTTGGGGTCCACTTGGTACATAATAGTGTCACAATAAGATTTTGAAATTTATTATATAATTTATTTAGTATTCATTTAATATATATCTTCAGTCTTGGTGGGAAAGTCATATTTTGAATTAATTTAAAATAATAAAATTGAAATCTATTTAAATAAATGTTGATCTAGTACTTATACGTTGATATATATGTATTAGACATTAGATATGTAATAATTATAAATATTACATGTCATTATTTAATTTATTAGTCTATACTATGATTAAATAAAAATAGGTAATACATGTTCAATTTATGGAGTAAGAAAATATGTATCCATATTAATATGTTCCATCCATAAACCCTACCCCAATAATATGAATATTCAGTAATTGGTACATGTTCAATTTCTAGTAAATTTTCCCTATATCTCTCAAATAAAATTTTTTTGATGACTAATTTTTTAACACCTCTTATTTTGACCTTTAGTTAAACTTTAAGAAATCATATTTTGAAAAATTATAAATTTCTAATGTTATTTATATTGTAAAATTTATTTTGAAAAGAAATTTTACATAGAATTTATATTAAAAATATCTAATTCATAAATTATTATTATTATTATTATTATTATTATTATTATTATTATTATTATTATTATTATTATTATTATTATTATTAGGGTTAAAAAGAATGAAAGAGAAAGATAGTTTAGGAAAACATAATAAACCCATCCCAATAAGAGCTTACCTTAAAGAGGAGAAAATCCCACAAAAAACTAGGGAATAAACCCTGTAAAGAATAAAAAACCAAAAAAACTAAAAGACCACCCAAGCATGACGTGCCCAAAAAGAGATGCTAATAGAATCAATATCCCACCACCATTGTGGTAGCCACCTTAGCACAATCATAATTCAATAGTGGATCAGACGAATAAGGCAAGCCACTGGTCTCACCAATAATAGAAATGTCAGCAAAGGGTTTCCTAGGTGTAATCTTGAAAGTTGTACAACCATCCACATTTGAATTTTCTCCATCGATCCAAGTCCTTAATGTTATAATAAAAACCCCTTTGAGACCCACAACATTCACCATGGCTTGCAGGCACCTATACATATGAGATGAAATAACATGTTGAGAAATTGGACACAGGAGAACACCCCCACAAGATAACTTGTTGATTTCTTCTGTAAATACCCTTGGCCCATTAACATGGGAAAAAGTGATAATTATCTAGTTATGTCTAATCAAAATTTCCATAGAGGAAAGATTAGCCTAGTTCCTAAAAATGTGTGATTTGACCACTTCTAAAATAATATTCTCAAATTTATTTGTAAATCATGGGACATCAATGATAACAACACTAAAAATATGTTGGTTCCTTTCCCTCCAAAGAAACCAAATGAGGATTATCAAGATATCAATCCAAAGGTGTCTCAGTACATCTCTTTCCCAACTCTAATTCCATGAAAAGAAAGCATAAAAGAGAGAGGGGGCAAGATCTCGATGAGAAATTAATTTTTTACACGTCTAATCCCAACTTAAGGTAGTAAAAGGATAGAAAAATAGAAAGTGATCCACAC
This sequence comes from Torreya grandis, assembly GCA_037957365.1. Lineage (NCBI taxonomy): Eukaryota > Viridiplantae > Streptophyta > Pinopsida > Cupressales > Taxaceae > Torreya > Torreya grandis. Next base: position 1,017,379 of record JARHVA010001385.1, read on the forward strand.
TTTCCTCACCCTAGAGACACATGTAACACCTTGAAGGACCAAACCATCCCAATTTTCTAAACCTATATTGGGTCGATATTTTATACTATGTTGTTATCTAGGTAAAGGCACCCACCTTTGCCAAGCCTTTATTACTCCAACAAATGAGCTGGACCTGAGGGCACCTCTCCACTTCACAATAAATTAGTTGATACCTTAGATTAACCATTTACTCACCAGAATTAGAGCCTATCTAATAAATAAATTATTCATTGTTACTTAAGAATGTCTTATGCTTGGTCAAAAAAGAAACTAGTAAAACCATTTGATCAGGAGGAATTAGGGTAGAGTCAAGGGATTTTCTTTCCAAATTGGCACTGAACCATGCCAACCATTCTTAATATAGTCACAAACATACCTTCCCAAAAAAATTGATAGAATTTCCTTTACATCATATAAATTATGACAGCTTATGAGGGGTTTGTGACTATTCTAGGAGTCATCCCAAAAATAAGCCTTTCTTTGATTATGCACAACCTAGGAAATGTGCTTTGTAATGAGAGAAGAACACTGAAGAAGGAAATTATAAAGATGGGATTATTTTGTCAAAAAATCCATAGAAAGGATGCCCATTAGATCATCAGATCCAAGATAGTTTAACTATAGAATTTATCTTCAGAGGGATAATGGATTTGATAAGATACCCCATAGTAATTTGGCACTAAAATCCATATTTTGGAGGGAAAATTTTATAATACCAACAACCCATGATTTATTTGAGATGTAGACCTGATCCCACTTGACAATAGGAACCTTTTTGATTTTTTCACACCCTTGCCAAACAAAATCCCTAAAAATTTCATTAATCCTCTTAATGACCAAATTAGGAGGCTTGAGAACATATAAGAGGTAGATCAACATATCACTAAGAACATATTTTATTAAGGTGATACTTTCTGCCAAGGACAAGAATTTCTCTTTATGAGAATTTAGTATATAATTTAAATATCCTAAAAAATTATTCCAAATATTTACTTTTATATCAGCCAAGAAGAGTGGCACTCTAGGTATTTGGACGATAGCTTCCTAATATTTAATTTAAAACACCAAACAAGTTTAGGTTGAGATAGGTAGGGGCATTGATAAAGTAGATTTCAAACTTGGAGTTATTTACCTCTTGCCCTGAAGTACAAGCACACTTATCAAAATTTTCCCTAAAAGAGGTGGATTTACTAATGAAAACCTTTCCAAACATAAATGTGTCATCTATAAACTCTTAACAAGATAAATTTATCAAGCCTTCATAACACAAAGGCTCTCAATCTAACATTTAAATTGTGCATATAAAATGGATATGTTCATATCTTTAGTGATTAAAATGAATGAAAAAGGAGAAATAATGTCCCCTTTCCTGAGACCCCTAGTCACCTAAAATAAAATAATGGTACTTCCATTAATGAAAACTAATAATTTTGATGTTGAAATGCATTTATATATCCATTCATTACAACCCTTGTCAAAAATAAATTTATCCAAAATCTTCATGAAAAATATCAAATTAACTTGATCATATGAATTGATTATATCAAGGTTGATAATCATGATTTATTGTTTGTTAGAGTTTAGATAATGCATGAGGCCATGAAATACTATAATTTCATCCTAAATATGGTGACCCTTACATAAATCCAACTTATTTAGGATAAATTAAAAGAGAGAAAAAATTAATCTTAAGGAGATGGATTTAGAAATAATTTTGTAAATGGTATTACATAAATCAATCATTTGATAATCTCCAAAGGAGGATTGAGAGGGTCATTTGGGGATTAGTGATAGAAAGGTGTAGTTTATGTCTACACTCACCTTTATGGAATGCCTAGAAAACTCCACAACCATTGATACCTCTTCACTAATAATGGGAAAAAAAGTTTGATAGAAGGTAGGTGAGAAACCATCTAACCCAGGAGATTTATCCCTTTTCATTGTTAAAACCACCTTTCAGATTTCATCCTAAGAAAATGGATCAAGAAAAACTCCATTTTATTGATACAAAATCAATTGGAGAATATTGCTGAGAAGATCCTTTTATGACCTAAGATCCAAGGCTTCCAGGTAATCAAGGAGATCATTGAATAATTTTATTTCCTCCTCCCTGACCTCAGAAATGAATTACAATTCCTTATCCTCCTTGTCTAAATATTTTGAGATTCTATTGAGATTCCAATAGGCCTAGGTAGAATGGTGTAAAAACCTAATATTTTAATCTCTTTCCTTAAGTAAAGTCTCCAATGATTTCTATTTCCATTAGATCTCCTCCTGGAGATGTAATTATTTAAATTTTGCCAAATGAGAGCATTCCCTTTTTTACATTCCTACACTCATCCCTAGATCAAGCACAATCTCATTTAGAGTTTTCAATTCTTCCTCAACTCTTTTAGTTTCCTCTAAAATGTTTTTAAATTAATATTTATTTTAGTGCCTAAAAATATTCTTAATGAATATTTTTTTAGAAAAATTGTGCATATAGTTCCCTTTCGAAGGGGGAACATTCAACCACTAGTCTTTGATTAACTCAAACATATATGGATCTCATAGTGACATTAACTCAAATGTAAATGGATATATAAGGGGGGCCTAGTCTAAACTAATTTCCAAATCCACTAGAGCATGATCAGAGCTAGGCAAAGGAAGAATTCAAATCATAGAAGTCCAATTGAATGCCAACCAAGAGGGATTAATCAAGAATCTATCTAGACACTTTGAATTATTTTAAACCATTTTCTTTTATTGGTCCATGTGAAAATTAACTTATTATGGATCACGTTAATGAGCCCATTACTAGAAATAAGGGAGGTAAAGTTTTGATGGGAAGAAAACAATCTTCCCATGCTAACCCTTTTAACATCAAGACCAATGATAACATTGAAATAACCTCCCAATGAAAATTTCTCATTTAGATGAATGATAATAATGAGAGAGATATCCTCCCAACCCTTCCTTTTGAGATCAAGGCCACTAAGATCATAGACATTGAATATACCAAATATTATATCTGAGGATAAGTCCTTAATTATGCACCATTACCAATTGGGTCCATTTTCTAAGGAAATTACTTCAAATTTGAAAGACTTCCATAACAATGTTAGTGCTCTTGAAACACATACTGAATCCACAAACCAACCTTTCTAGTTATGCCATCTTGGAAAAAAAAACTTATTCTACCTCAATTTTAGTCAGTTTTGTTTCATGGAGTAAAATAATATTCCGACAAAGAGGATCCACTTGACGCTTTACCAAGAATTTTTTGTTAGGGGAATTAAGGCTCCTAACATTCCATGAAATTAGATTCATAGTATAGTAGATGAGATTTCCAATGCCACACTCCAAGAAAGAAACATTAATAGGTTTTTATTTTTCTGACAGACCTTGTACCAACAATTTCTAAAAATTAGGTTTTTATCCCCTTTTATTATTTTTTCCACAATTTGGTTCAAAAAGTGGGCATTCATTTTGTGAAATTGTTAAGATTTTTTGGTAACATAATTCATCATCCAAATCATAGAAACCATCCTCATAGGGAATTTCCCCTTCTTCTAAGACAAAATCCTTGCTCATGACCCTCTATAGAGTGGGAGCCACCAAACCCTCCAACCTCGAAAATTTAGCCTTAACAAACATTAGGTTCATATCAATGAGTGGAGAATGGGAAGAAGAGGTAATAAAATGAATTAGGCTATAGGAATGAACAACCAATTTTTTTTCAAAATCACTTAAATTTTGAGAGGAAGAAAACCCTTGAATAATTTGAGGGGGCATCCCAAATCAGCCTTGAATGGTAGGTGAAGATAATAGGGTACTGAACTAAGTTCCACAATTTCTACTTATAACTAAATCTGAGAGAGGAGAGGATTTTACCTATTATACTTTCCTTATCAATTTCTTTTTGATAGGAGACGGACCTCTTGGGAAAATTTTCTAGATGTGTCCAATTTTATGGCAATGAAAACACATAAGGGAAAATTTTCAATGTCGATGTTATGGGTCCACTCTTTGCCAAAGGATTTGAGAGTGATTTCCTCTATGATATTTGCATCTAAATTAATTTGAATACATAATTTATCATAAGCTACCAAGGATACATATGGAGTAATCAAATCAATAGATATAAATTCCCCAATAGATTTATGATAGATTTTAAACTTTTTTCTCCCTAATATTTAATATGAAAAGCATAAAGGTGGATACAAATAAGAGTCTTGTGTTTCACCTATTTTTATGTGTTGAAATTAGGGAACCAATATTGAGTTGGCACACTATATCCATTCATCATCTAAGGACCATAGGATAGGTTTTTATCTATTTTAACCCTATTAAAAAAGGTAACCAAAAAATAGCCTCTTATATGGAATTTGATTAGAGCATCAACCCCCTTATCTCTTTCACCCAAACCTCCACTTCACCAATTAATGGCAATTTTATCACCACCTTCCTATGATCTTGCACTCTTCCAAAATTCTAATTTTCATATCTAGATCCTTTCCCTCTAGGAAAAGCACCTAACTAGGTCTTATGGCCATAAACAAAGAGCTCATTTCTATTGAGGTATGAAACACTAGACCAAGATCACCTTGACTTCTAGTATACTTAGGGATATTCAAAAATCTCTCTGCACCTTCTTTGTTAGCCACTAGGAGGGTAGGACCCCATAAGGTTTTCTCTATAAACCCATCTTTTGCATGAGGAACATCTAAAACATCTCATTATTCCAAAATTTGTTATTTGAAGCCACTAAAATCCAAATCCATCATGCTACAAATTCCTAGTCTCGTATTGTCTAAAAGTCTTTCTCTCTCCCTTCAACTTTTTTTGTTGATTTAGCTCCCTACTTGTGTAGTGCAATGATTTTTTTGTCATGACATCATCCTTATTTATACAAATTTATTACTTGAATTAAAATTCATCTATTAAATTATTATTAAAAATATAAATATAAAATATTTTAATTTTATAACTATCAAAAGTCAATAACTCTTTTACATAAAGAAAAAATATTTAAGTATTATAGTTTATCAAAATAAAAATATGATAAGTCAAAAACTCTTCTTGATTTTACATATTTACATATCCTAAAGATTATATTCTAATTTGTATCAACTAATTATGGTCCATTAAGAGATATTATCATAAGTATATATAATGTATCTAGCACTATCTTTGATTTTTTTTTAATCTTTGATGATGTTTTGTTTATAAAATATCCTCTTATAATTCAATGTACTTGAAAAAATGGTAAGTACAACTTGCCATAACTTCATCACATGAGAATAATTTTTGTGGCATTGTTCTATGGTATGAAAGAACATCTTTATATATTTAATTATGAAACCCTTACAAGCCAAATATAATCAATAAAAAAAATAGACCAACTCCATTTTTACAACCGTTAACATAAAATAAAGGTATCAAGTCAGCAATTTCATCTAAAATGTCATGCTAAAAAGGTTAAAGAATCCTGTCAAGACAAAATTTTCAATATTATCTATATTTTTATACTTAGATGGATGATAGGTGGGCTAAAGAGTTTCAATATATTAAAAAGTGGAAGGTATATAAATATTTCATTTATTTTTTCTATTAAAGATTGAGTATAAAATTTTGTTAGTTGTTGAAAACTCTCTTGTATTACTTTAATATAAGGTTTTATGAATTTATTCCTTTCCTCAATCTAGTTAAAAACCTCATCTCAAATCAATGTATATTTTAAATCATGTCTCTATATGACTCTGCCTTCCTCTTTAATTTAAAAATATTTATATTTAAAATCAAATAATAATTTGAAAAAAATATGTTGCACCTTTTACAAATATTTATTTAAAAAATAATAATTTATATAAATTATTGATAGTTTCATCATGAGCCAACCCAATCATTGTTATCATGTTTACATGTTCTTCTTGAAAGATCTTGTTCAAATTATTGAGTTCCCCTAAGACATTAGAAAGCATATGCAAACCATACTAAGTAGAGTAAATTATTTCTATATTATAATTTGATTAGTATTTATGTTTTGTTTTCTATAGAGTTAAGATAACAAGAATAATATTTAGAAGCCTTATAATGAGCATGCTTATGGTAATCCATCTAATTTTGAGGATTTGTAGAAAATATAAAACCTCAGTTTTCAATAATTTAAGAAAACTTTTGAGTTCATTATTTCTCTTTGGTGAGTTTTGGAGGATCCATGAATGCACCTTATTTTCCATTTTTTGATATGTAATAACCCATGTAGATTTTTTGAAGCTTGAATCACAATAAGCTATATAATACATTGTAATAATATTTGGAGTATCCATTATAAAATGAAACATATTCAATTTCACTTCTAATCACTGTTGAAGATCCATTTTTTGAAACAAATTATTATTTTTTAAACAAAACAATTGTAGCATTGATTGATTGAGAGTATATAGAGATAAAATATATTAATGCACCCTTTATGCATAGATAAATTATATTGTGCATTGATCTTTACATGATGTTATATTTTCTACTCAACACACCACTAATACTCCATAGAGTAGTACATTTTACATTTAAATTTACATAAAGTCATATTTCCTATGTGACATGACACTTGGGGCATGATAATTTTCCTATTTATTGTATTAAATAGGTTTTCATGTGATATGTTACGATACTTACATCTATTGTATGTGATTTTTCAAATGGTACCAGATATATATAATCTTATTATAGATGGTGATTGTAACTCTATTATTTTTAGATAGGTGATTATAGGTAAAGGTTATTAAATCAATCACCTCAAAATGGGTGTTGAGATATGTATTTCATGTGTATTTCTCATATTTTCTAGTTTATTAGCTATATTTTTCATCTTGTAGAGAGTTTTTCCTATGTGAGGTTTTATCCCACATTGGCCAGCTTAGCTAGTTCAGTATTTTGCCTTACCTATATATGCAAGTACCTTCATTTATACTAGCATGATCTTATATGATTCATTTATGAATATATATGATCTACCTTGTTTTGGAATTGCATATTTACAACTTTCTTTGTGATATTTTTTTACTAACACTCCAGATTCTAGGGTTGGAATGCCTTTACCATTCCTAACATGGTATCATAGCCCTAAAGAAGTTGTAACCATCCATTAGATTGAAATTCAAATAATTTTATTCCACTTCCCTCTAATAATTTCTTCTTCTCTTGTCATGGAAATTAAGCATAAAAGAGACGTGGATTAGAAGATATTAGTGCCCTTTGGTGCCTCTTTTTAGACTTTTTAAAGATTTTGCTATTTTTTGAAGCTTTTATTTCTTCTCAAGTAGTGAAAAGAAGATGAGGAGAGGAGAGGAGCATTCCACTTGGAGATTTTAATCTTGGAATTGGATACTATAGAAAGGAATGCATTGAGATTTAGAGGAAGGCATTTTAGTCCAATTTTAGGTTTTCTTAATGACTAGATTTGTTCTTTCTCATACTTGGTGTTGAAGCACTTTTGATGTATTTTTTATGATATGCTTCTTTTGATTTTATCAAATCTACATTGTTTTGAGTGTAATATGCATTGAAATCATTTTTTGTAGCAAGATGTTAGACTAAAAGTGCAGCCAATGCATCCTAAATCTAGTCTGATGTCCTTTGGAGCCTAGCAAAAAAAATTGTCTCTTGTTTGAGGTCTTGGCATTGACAAAGGAGAATAAGTTTGTTGATTCTGATATGTTGTGTGGGAGAAAAGTAGCATTGATGTTTTTTGATTCTGATCTGTAGATTTTGGCATTGAAAAAAACACTAGAGCTTTGGCATTTTTTTCCAAATCTACTTTGGAATTTTTTCTGCAAACTTGGCATCATCCTTTTCTTATTTGGCATCATTTTTCATCTTAATCTAGCAAGGCATTGGTATTTTCAATCTTGCATTGGAATTTTATGTTCTTTTTTGGTCTAAGATCTGACTTTAAGATGCCTTTTTTTAGAGATTTTCTAGCTTAATATTTTTTTAAAGCTTTGAAATAACATCCTTGTCTTGTAGTAGATATCAAAGATCTCATTTTGGCATCATCCTCTGAACCTTATCTCTTTTATTTTAAGATCTACTTTTTGGTGTCATATGTTATCTAAATCTAATCCTTTACATTATCTAATATAATATTTACTTCACTTGATTTACTGCATTGAATATCTACTAAGAGATCAAGAGATTTGAATGCTACATTGGAATAGAACTTAACATTAAAATATGCTCAAGGGCATCACATTCCATGCAAAAGCATTCTATTTGGTGGTGTGTTCTACTACTAAAAGATCAAAAGAGTTCAATATATGTTGAACTAAGGCCCTTAGAGGAACTTGGAGTAGATAAAATAGTATTTCCTTCCTTTTCTCACACAAAAATAGTGTTTTCATTCATTTTTTGCTTTTAAAAGGCTGAATTTTTTCCTTAAGAGGAAGTCCATCTCATTTGCATGCGTATAAGGGTCACCCAGTTAGTTATTTTTCAATTTTGTTGCCTTTTTTAATTCTATGACAAAATTATAGTTCTAATGAGTGGTTAGATGACTATGTGTTTTACTGATTTGGTCTCAAAAATCAATTTATAGTTTTTTTTAATTGTTTTGATCCATTTTTATGAGAAATAATAACACTTGTAACTTTTGAGCTATAACTCAAATTTGAGTTCTATGTTTTTCAAAAGTTTTTTTTTTAAATTTTTATTCTATATCCATTGTGTCATTATAAATGTGTTTCAACATCTTATTCAATAAAAAAAACTACCTTAAGACTAATCAAGACAAGTACAATGCAGGAGGAAAACTAGATAAGACATGAGTTATTAAGTTATTGAGTATTTCAAGGTGCATTAATATAATGAAATAAAGTTTAGAATATTTTTTTAAGGTGATAATATATGTAACATTAAGGAATGAGATTTTAAATATGAATAAAATCCCATGAAGGCAAGCTTTGGAAAAAAAGGAGGTAGGAGTGTGCAACATAGGTGTGAAGGATTATGTATATGTTTTGAAGAAAATAAATGATGCAATCATTCCTTCAAGTCTTAAATGTATGGTTTCATCTATTACATAATTTAATTTATTTATTTTGATAATTTCAATTATTTAATGCATTTTGTGATTATTCATAAGGTATGCAGGCTTAAGAAGGTGAAAATAAGGTTACACAGTCATCTCCAAGGAGTATTTGTTGAGTTTAAAGTTTGTTTTTAGTTTAAAATAATCATATAAATTTGAAAAAAAAATTCATAGATTATTTTACAAACCTAAATTTCCAATAACAATATTTAAAGTGAAGCAATCATAAGAAAAGTATTCTCATCATAGTCTTAAAACCTCAAAATTTGAAGGGAAATAATCATGTTATGTATGATTTCATGTTGTAAAGTGATAGAATGAACATTTTAGAAGGTGATTAGGGTCAAATAAAACCAAAAATAGGATTTATTTTTCCTTTAAATCATTTTTAAATCTTTGAATTTAAATTTATATCCTCTCGGCCTGCAGACAATGTTATAAACCATGGGTTAGAATATAAGTCACTAAAATTCACATTGTAAGTAAAATAACCATAAAAATGTCCTAAAATTTTTTGATAAGGTATGTATATATGTTATTAAATTTATGAAATTGGTTTAAATTTAATTATATGTGTAGAGAGGAAGTTAGAGTCGAAATACAGTCTAGAAAACTAGTGGTTTTGGTCCAAAAACCCTTCAAGAGTGGTCTAGAAGAGTTTGGAGGTCAAACAAGAGTTATAGCCTATTAATTTGAGTGTGGTTATATGAAATATGATGATTAAAACCTTAATAATCATCAATGATTAATATTATATAATTTATAATTGAATAAAATACCAATTAGGCCTAATTGGCCTACTAGCCCTTTGAGACATTTGATGTATATTCAGATCAAATAAAGGGAAGGACCATGTAATTCATATTGTTCCATATTTTTTATTTTATATTATAGTAAAGGAAGACATTATAATTTTTGTATGAATCTTAATACCTTCAAAATTCATTGAACTTCATTGTATCCTTGTAACTTTTTGGGTGATATGTTTGTAGAATTATCTAATGAGGGAGATGTTCTAGTTGTAGCACCTATATACTTGTAGAATAAGGTTTGTAAATCTTGATTTACTATATTTTTTCAGTAATTAAGATAAATATTGATGAATCCCTATGTGATAAATTGTTTATAAGGTTGTAATAAGTTGTTTTTGAAGACTTTGAGTTGGTTTCAAGGCTTTTGAAGTCTTAGGGAGAAAGATATTGTAGTTGTACAATTTGTAGACCTATAGCCTATAGTGTAAACCCTATTTTAAGTATTTGTGAAGAATAAAATCCTATGATTAGTTTTTATAACATTTAAAGGGACTCAATAATTTTTTTTAAATCCTAATAAGTCTAGATTTTGAATAATCCTAAGAAGGTGTGATAAGATCTATGATAGAGTAAAGGAAACTCTATATTCGCTTTACTAAGGAATGTTGGAAGTTATTTGTAGATTAAAAATATTATTAATAGAATTAAAATAACCTTATTAATTTATTATAGGTTTGAGATAGCAAAAAGGATTCATTTAAGAAGATTTCAAAGTTATGATAAAACAAGATAGTCTTAGATGGATAAGGATTGATATGACAATTTTGAGATTGATTGAAATATTATTGGATGAACCTATCATTACAAGTCATTAAGAATTGAGTCTTATAAATTGTTTATGAATATTATAAATTCTTCAAATTATAAAATTAATTCCTCAAAGGAAATTGTATACCTATTCTAATCAAGAAGACTTATAGTAATAAAGAATACCTATACCAATAAAGGAATTGGTATAGAATAAAGGTGTATAATAATTGAAACCTCATATAAAACCTTAATTCAATTATATTTTAACCTTATTTGAAGTTTAAAAATATATTTTTGGGTAGATTTCAAGTTATGATAATTCTTGTTGATGTACTTACAATCTTATTCATTTTAGGCTAGTACCCTACTCAACTAGAGTTTTAAACCAACTGTAACACCTTTAAAAAATAATTTATTTATTTATAAGGGATTATCATATCCCTAAATTTTTCATTTAATTAAGTAATAGGTTTCTAACTTTCTTAGGTTTTAGCTTTTTTCTTGAGCATAATTGAAAACAAAGGGTTTTAGGCCTAATATACATGCGTGTAGTCAGTTTTTTTGAAATAACCTGAATTATATTAACCTTAAATAAATTAAAACAATTAAAAAATAATCAAAACATATTACAAAAAAATTATATAAAGTTTTAACTTATTTAAAGTGCTAATTTTTTATTTATGGAGGTTTTTGTGTTTTAAAGCCTAGTTTAAAGGTTTTAAGACTGTGCCAACACAACGAGTATGAGAACCATGAAAATTTATGTCTTGAATATATTATTGGATACTTTAGGTTTGGGGAGACTCCTCACACCATCATACATATCTATCACTTAGTAGTATCTCTTAATCAATCTTAAAATGTGATGAAAGACTAGCATTTGTTGACTATAAAACCATGTGTACTACCTTTCCAGACTTGGAAACTTAATATAATAATAATTATGGAAAAATATTACTTAAATAAAACATAAAAATTTAATTAAAAGTAATAAAATATTGTAATTAAAACAAGAACCTCAATAAAGTAGGTTTTCATTGATTATATTATAGATTAAGTTACAATTGTTATTGATAAAACTTTATCTTATGAGATTCTTATCCTTTCTTTGACTTTGTAAAGTCTCATTATCAAAATTAAAAGTGTATTTAACCTATAAGACCACATTATTTTCATCTTATAACACCTGGTTATGAGATGGAACGCCCATTTTGGTCTCAAGATGACATTTCCCTAGATGCAAGATGCAAGCCACAATTAGATATCTCTATGTCTAGGGCATCATGGTTAAAAATTGGCATCGCCACCATGTCAGTGGTGGTGATTAACCTATAGTACCATATTATTGGAATATTATTATGCCAATTTAGGATATGGATCACATTTTATATCCTCAAGATGATAATTCCCTAAATGTAAGATGCAAATTGTAATTGGATATCTCTATCTCTAAGGTCTCTTTGTTGAAAACTAGAATTTACCCCACATCATTATTAAAATATAAGACCATATTTTTTGAATAAAATTATTCCAAATTATGAGACATATCACCTATTCAAACCTCAATATGGTATTTCCCTATAAGGTAAAATTATTGTTTCTTAGGCAAATTTTAGACATGCATAAAATTAAAATTGTAAGTCATATCCATTATCCAAAATAATGATAACATGTGTGTTGAAGTCATATAATTTCACCCAAAATCCATTAGATCAAAAATAATTGATGAACTTATGGAATAAGATTCAGTGATTAGTTTTAAAATGCAACTTTTATGTAATTAAGAGACAAGGTCTTTGCTTCTAATAGAAATTTACACTTCAAGGACCTTTGATTCAAAATTCATTACTACTGACACCTCAACATGTGAAATTTACATCTTTTACCACTTATATGGACTCAAAATCCAAATGAATACTATTTTTTCTATAATTTTAGGCTAAAAAAACATTGCCGAGAAATGTTATCAAGATGTAAGCCACAATTGGAGATCTCTATCTTCAGGGCCTCATAACTAAAACCTGATATTGACACCACATTAGGGGTGGTGATTAATATATAATACTACATTTTTTACATCTTATTATTCTACGTTAGGAGATAGAGCACTTGTTCGGGCCTCAAGATGGTATTTCCTTAGATGTAAGATGCAAGTCGTAGTCAAAGATCTCTATATCTGAGGCTTTGTGGCTAAAAAATAGCATATACACCATATCAAGGGTGGATATTAACCTTTAGAACCAAATTATTGGCATATAAATACACTTAGTTAGGAGATAGACCACCCATTCTAACCTCAAGATGACAATTCCCTAAATGTAAGATGCAAGGTGTAGTTGGAGATATCTATCTCCAAGGTCTCATAGTTGAAAATTGGCATCACCAAAATGTTATGGGTGGTGATTAACCTTAAGGAATGCATTATTTTCATCTAAGTATTCCTAACTAGGACATGGGTCACCCATTTAAACCTCGAAAAGACATTCTCTATAAGGCAAAATTGTAATTTTTAGGCAAATTTTGGATAGGCATAAAATAAAAATTGTAAATTATATCCATGAATAAAAAGAATGATCACATGCATGTTAAATTCCTATACTTACAATCCAAATCCATTGGAACACAATTCATCGATGAATTCATGACAAAGTATTTATTGATTAGTCCTAAAATGTAACTTTTATGTACTTAAGAGATAGGTTGTTTGGATCCAACAAACATTTCCACTTTTAGTGCCTATGCTTTGAAATACATTAATTAAAACACCTCATTATGTAAAATTTACATGAATTCCCACTTCCATAGCCTTGGAATCCATGCAAATACTATTTTTGCAATAATTTTGGCCTCAATAAATATTGATAAGAAATGTTGTTAAGATGCAATCCAAAGTTAGAGATATCTATGTCTCAAGCCTCATGGCATTTCCCCTCATTATCCCTCATTACCATTCATCATCTATAATCACTCCCTTATCAACCGTCGTCATCCCTCATTCTACATAATCACTCCATAATTTTCCCTCACCATCACTTATCATCCTTAGACACTCCCTCATCAGCCTTCATTATCCTTCAAAGTCCCTAATCACTCCATCATTGGCCCTAATCATCCTCCACCATCCATCATCATTCCTAAATACGCCCTCATCAGCTTTCATTATCCCTAATCACACCTTCATTGATCCTCATGATACCTTATCATCCCTAATCACTCTCTAATCACTCCATAGATGAGAACATTGTGATTGAAGCATAGTATGTGGGTGTTAATACTTCCTTGCAAGCACAAACTAAAATGGATGTAATACTACATAAACAATAAGACAATAATGGGGAGATCAAAGAAATAAATAAGGAATAAATTAACCCAAGGTATGATGAAACAAGTAAGGATATCTATAAGGATGAAATAATAAATGATCTAGAGTAGGTAATCCATGAGATTAGGACTTGAGGGAGATTCAAATGTTGGTGTGGTAAAAAAATACAAATTCAAATAATTAATGCATTCATGGATATTTTGGTTTCATTTATCAGAATATTATGTTTATTATATTTAGGAGTCTCATATATACTAATTACACTATAGGAAACCATATTTTGTGAAGACTAAGGATGAAAAAATGACTTATAAAAAACCTTGTTATATTTCTTGCAGACTTACTTTTACCAAAGTAGAAAGAGATAAGGCAAAGACTAACTAATGATGATGAGGGAAAATGATGTTGAATGAGGGTATGACTAGGGATGATGAGGGATGATAATGGAGTGATTAAGGATTGACTATGGATGATGAGGGATAATGAGGGATAGTAAGGGAGTGATTAGGGATTATTAGTGATGATGGGGGTGTGATTAGGCATAATGAGGGCTGATAAGGGAGTGATTAAGGATGCTTATAGATGATGAGGAATGATGACAGAGTAACTAGGGATAATTATGGATGATTAAGGATAATTTTGGGTTTGGTGTTTATATGTTAGGATTTAGGGTTTATCATTTAGGTTTTAGGGATTAGGGTTTTAGGTTTACGGTTTACATTTTAAGGTTTACATGTTACAATTTAGATTTTCACATTTGGGGTCCAAGGTTTGGGGTTTAGGGTTTAGGGTTGAGGTTTTGGGTTTTATGGTTTAGGGTTTAGGGTTAGAGGTTTAGGCTTTAAAAATTTAGGGCTTAGGGTTTAGGGTTTATAGGTTAAGGTTTAAGATTTGGGGGTTAGGGTTTATTTTTTATGTTTAAGGCTTGGAGTTTATGGTCTAGGGTAAAAATTTTAGTATTTATGTTTCATGGTTTAGGGTTTATGTTTTGGTGTTTCAAATTAATAATTTATAATTTAGGATTACTGATTTAGGGTTCTAGGTTAAGGGTTTGATATTTAAGGGTTAGGGTTTAGTGTTTGGGTTTTAGTGATTTATGTTTAGTGTTTAAGGTTTATGGTTTAGGTTTTGGGGTGTACGGATTAGTTTTTATAATTTATGGTTTATTATTCATGGTTTAGGGATTATAAATCAATTTAGGGTTTAATATTTTGGTGTCAAGATTAATGTTTAGGGTTTACAATTTTAGGTTTAGGGTTCAAAGTTTAGGGTTTAGGGTTTTATGGTTTTGGAATTGGATTTAGGGTTTGGTTTTTGATATTTAGGGTTTAGTGTTTAAGGTTTAATGTTTATTATTTATTGTTTAGGGTTTAGGGTTTATAGTTCAAGGTTTATCATTTAGTGTTTAAGATTTTGGGTTTAGGATTTAAGGTTTAAGTTTTGTATTCATTATTCAAGGATTGAGGTTTAGGGTTTAGGATTGGGTTTAGATTTAAATATTTATTATTTAATGTTTAGGTTTTGGGGTTTAATGTTAATTGTTTAGAGTTTTGGGTTTACAATTTAGGGTTTATAATTTAAGTTTTTATGCTTTAGGGTCCAAGGTCTACGGTTTTGATTTTGAGGTTTAGGGTTTAGTGTAAAGGGATTAAGGCTTATGGTTTAGGGTTTGATGTTAAGGTTTAGTGTTTAAGGTTTAAGGTTTAGGTATAGGGTTTACAGTTCAGGGTTTAAGGTTTATAATTTTGAGTTTTAGTTTTAGTGTTTGGGTATTTTTTTAGAGTTTTGGGTTTAACATTTAGGGTTTTCGGTTGGGATTTATGGTTTATATTTAGGTTTTAGGGTGTAATTTTTATGGTTTAAGGTTTAATGTTTGAGGTTGAGGGTTTTGGGTTTAGCATTAAAGATTTAATATTAATGGTTTAAGGTTAATGGTTCAAGGTTCATAGTTTAGGGTTTAAGGTTTATGTATTAGAGTTTAGGGTTCATGTTTTAGTGTTATGTCTTAGGTATTATATTTTATGGCTTATGTTTTAGGTATTATATTTTATGCTTTAAGGTTTAGGATATGGGGTTTGGGGTTGGGGATTATAGTTCTTAGTTTAGGGCTTAGGGTTTAGGATTTATTTTATAATACTTAGAGTTTGGGGTTTACATTTTAGAGTTTATGATTTTTTTTAGTTTATGGGTTGGGAGTTAGTGTTTAGATTTTATGATTTTGGTTTAAGTTTCAATATCTATGTTTGAGGGTTTTGAGTTATGGGGTTTAAGGTTTAGGGTTATGAGTTTTGTGGACATGGTCAAGGATTTGGTGCTTAGGGTTTAATGTTTTAGTTTAATAGTTTTGGTATCATATTGTAGGATTTATATTTTAGGGTTTGGTGTTTGAGGTTAGGGTTTAGGTTTTTTGGTTTCACACTTAAGGTTTAGGGTATAAGGTCTAAGGTTTAAGGTTTTGGTTTTGGTGGTTATGGTTGAGGGTTTGGCATTGGAACTTAGGGTTTATTATTTAGGGTTTGGCATTTAGTGTTTGGGTTTAGGGATTAAGGATTAGGATTTATGGTTTAGTGTTTATAATTTAGAGTATAGGGTTTGGGGTTTGGGGTTACAAGATTAAGGTTTAAGGTTAAGGGTTTAGGGATTTAGGTTTAGTTTTTTAGATTTAAAGTTTAGTGTTTAAAATTTTGGGTTTAAGAGTTAATATTTAGGGTATGTGACTTATGATTTATGGTTTTAAGCTTGGAGTTAAGTTTTAGGGTTTAGGTATGGAGTTTAAGAGTTAGATTTTAGGGTTTTTTTTTGACATTTAAGGTCAAGGGCTAAGGGTTTAGGGCTTAGTTTTTAGGGTTTAGGGGTAGGAGTTTAAGGTTAGGGGTTTATGGTGTAGGGCCTAGGTATTATAATTTAAGGTTTATTATTCAGGGTTTGGGGTTTATATATTATGATTAGGGTTTGGTGTCAAGTTTTATTGTTTAGGGTTTAGGGTTTATGGTTTTATGGATTAGGGATTAGAGTTTGAGTTTTGGGTTTAGGTTTTAAGGTTTAAGATTTAGGGTTTAGTGTTTAGGTTTAGTATGAACATTGGTTTATTTTTCATTTTATAGTATTTTGGGTTAAAGGTTTATAATTCAAGGTTTATAGTTCATTTTTTGGGGTTGATTATTTGAGTTATGACTTTAGGTTTTAAGGCTTAGGGTTTATCATTTTAGGTTTTAGGGTATATGGTTTTGGGTTTGAGGTTTTATGGTTTTGGGTTTGTGATTTATGGTTAAAATTTCAAGGTTTAGGGTTTAATGCTTAGGGTTTAGGGTTTAGAGTAAAGAGTTTAGGGGTCAAGGTTTAGGGTTTGGGGTTTGGAGTTCAATATTTAGAGTTTAAGGTTTAAGGTTCATGATTTTTAATTTTGAGTTTAGGGTTTAGTGTATAAGATTGAAGGTTTAGGGTTAATGATTTAGTATTTATAATTTAGGATTTTAGGTTTATGTTTTATGGTTTGAGGTTAGGGGCTTACAATTATAGGTTTTGGTTTTAGGGTCTAGGGTATAAAGTCTAGGGTTTAAGGTTCTATGTTTAGGGTCTAGGGTTTAGTGTTTAAGGTTTAGTTCTTAGGGATTAGGTTTAATCATTAGGTTTAGTGTTTAGGGATCAAGGTTTGAGGTATAGGATTTAGGGTTTATGGTTTGTGTTCAAGGTTTAAGGTTTAGGATTTAGAGTTTAGGTTTTAGGGTTTAAGGCTTAAGATTTAAGTTTTAAAAATGGGTAAGTGCATGGATTTGGGGGACAATTCCATGGATATTTTATGTAAAATGATTTTGTTAATAAATAATTTGATCATGCTATTTAAATTATGGATCAATAATTACTGAACCATAACATAATCGCGTTAATGAATAATGTGATCATGTTAATAGATAACATAATTGTAATATTAGATAACATAATTGTAATAATAGATAACATGATCATGTTATTGTAAAACAAAAATGTTATTGTGTTACTATTATTTTTCATATTTAAATAAATGGAGAGAATATTGGTTAATAGGCAACATGATCATGTTACTGATAATGCGATCATGTTCCTATTATTTTTCATATAAAAGCATGTGGGAGTTTCACATGAAGGCAACTTTGGCTAGAAGCTTATATTTACTACTCCAAAGGTTAAGTATAAGTTTACATTTATACTTTAAATTTATTTTAATAAATATAAGAAATTGGGTCACTCAACATCTGATAGAGTTGGTCTCACAGTTGCATGCCTTATGATGTGGAAAATAGTTTTTCAAAATCCAATTACATTATTAATTAGGAATTTTCAAGGTCTAAGTATAAAATCTAAGGATTTTAGAACATAATTTTTGCAATTGATGTCCATTCTTGGTAAACATATAATCATTTTAAAGGTTTTTGTGCCTTTTGGATTGATTCTTGACATTTCTAATAGTCTTAGATTTGTGAAAATTGAATTTTATAAACCAATCACTTTTAAATTAATGAAAATTGGTGTGATTTGGGTATCAAAGGTCACATTGATGACCTTCACACATCAAATGACAACTTTTTGTTAATTTCAATTGTTCATCATCTCTCCCTCATCCCTGATCACTTCCTACTCATGCCTCATCACCCTTAATCACTCTCTCATCATTATTCATTGTCTCTAATAAATCTCGTATTGAACCTCACTATCCCTAGTCATCTCTAATCATTCCCTCATTATCCCTAATTACTCCCACATTAACCCTCAGTGTTCCTCACTATCCCTCATCATTCCTAATCACTCCCTCATTATCTATCATAATCCTTAATCACCACTTCATTATCCTTAATCACTTCTTCCTCATCCCTCATCATCCCTAATCACTCCCTTATTGACCCTCACCATTCCTCATCATTTATAATCACTTAGGTTCATCATCCCTAATCACTCCCTAATTGACCATCACCATCCTTCATCATCTCTAATAACTCATTCTAAATCCTTCATCACCTATAATCACTCCCTCATTAATTCTTATGATCCCTCATCATCTCTAATCACTCCCTCATCCTCCCTAATCACTCTTCCATTGACCGTGGCCATCCCTCATCATCCCTATTGACTCCCTCATCATGTATACTCAATTCCTCCTCATCTATGATCATCCTTAATCACATCATATAATACCTTGATGGTGTTATTTTATTTGGGTTTAACATTGTTAGGAGTTACAACTGGAGAGTTGATTTCTAGCATACAATATAAGCTATAGTGATCAAAATGATGTGAAGACAAATTTAAAACATAATTATTTAACACCTAGGATAAAATATGGGTCTACTAGAAATGATGTAATTCATGATTGAAAATTTGCCAAAAAAAGAGAATCAAGTAAAATGACCATTACACCAAAAATGGGTAGTAAATACATGAAAATCACCAAGATATGTGATTTCATAAAACCAATCAATTTCTTTCCATGTGAGGACATTTTATGATCCACATAATTACATTGAAGGCCTTCTATTTGTATGTCTATTGATTGAGTCATCATACCAGAGAGTAAAAAATTATTTTTAAAATGATTAGAATAAGTAGTCCATGTTGGTGCATTTATTTGCTTTATTACATTTACTTGTATTTATTATTTAGAATGGTGCACTAATTACTTATTATAATTAGTTTATTATGTTTATTAATAATTTGTAGCAGATAGGATAAGATTGCTTAGCTGGTAGTCAATTTAAACACCTATATTGTTACAGTGGAGTTTCACTCCACTATCTAGTGTAAGATATGGTAAGATTTATTAACTAGTAGTCAAAATGTGTTGATCATTTACACAAGTTGGACACCTATCTTTTTAGTGTGGGGTCGTACTCCACTATTATTGTAGTTAGATATCAGTTGAACTACATGTGTTGTGCGAGTTCCCTAACCTTTATCATGCACACCTTGCTCTATATAATCAATGGCTATTATTGTATTATATATCATGTTAAATCATCATATTTGAGTTATTCATTTCTATTATTATCTTAGATATATAGTTAGTGTTTATTACTATTACTATTTTATCTCTTATTTATGCTTTCTATTAGATTCATTAGATCCTATAGTTAATTCTAACATGATACTAGAGTTATCTTGAATCTATAGACTGTTAAATATTCAAGAGAAAAATATCTAGATATAGGATCATTTTTTTATTTTGTATAAAGGCAAAAATTAGAGATTTGTAGAGAATTTATGAGCTCACCATTGAGTTTAGAGTCCCTGAGATAGTCAAAATCATCTACAATTTTATCCAAATTGGGCTCAAGAGGCAAAATTGGCAAGGGTTTGATCCAAAAGCACCATGTCTAAATCCGGTAGGTACCTCAAAATAAAATTGTTTTTTAGTAAAATTGACCTCACGGTTGTATTTATAAGGCATCAAAACCTATAAATCCATGTAAAATCTATCCAATTTGGACACAATCACTTGGAAGGCAATTTTTTTTACTATTAGGTATGACCATACGAACTGCATGGACTATGAAGGTTTTTTTTTTTGGTAGACCTCATGGATCAGTAAGAAAATTTGAAATGGAAACTTTGAGATCCCACCTTTTGAACACCAGGAGGTATTTTTAAGTGAATGTTTTTTGAAATAGCTTAAAATTTTGTGCTCTTGACTACTCTACTTTTATTTTTTTCTAGATTTTTGTAGAAGTCAGGTTTTTCTATAGCAACTCTTGCCCATCCTCATTTTTTCAATTTCAGAGGCTCATAAATTTTACATACAACCTCATATTGAAGTCCTACATTTTTTTAAAGTTAATATATTTTTGAGAAAAATGCATTAGTGTAGAAAAATTTATAATAAAGTGCATATTTTTTTTACTTTTAGACTAGAGGGCCTAATTAAGCTTTTTTTAAAATGGGAAAATTATAATCCAACCTTGTAACTACACTCAATTATAAAGTTCCAAAAATAATTGATGGGTGTGATAAAACTAATTAGTTTAGGGGGGTTTTTCGGTGTGTTCTATATTTTGATTTCTAATTTGTGATGGTTTATTTATAATTGCATCATGGGGAATCCTAAGTTCCCACTATTGGCAACATACACCTATAAAAAATGGAACTTAAATGCTTGTAATGCATTAATGATGCTAGGATATATGCCTTACATAACAACTCTTCTTACTCTACCTATTGATGTAAAATATTTACTACACTTTCTCTTTGAAACTACTAATGTAATTGGATGCATTCAGTCTTACATGTCTTTAGATTTAAATTTCCATCTTGAAAAATATAAAAATCCAAAAGAGGCTTGGGATAAATTAGCATCATTATTTGAAAATATATATGAGGTTCATGTTTACCAAATTGACAATGAAATCATTAGTTTGGATCCTAAAAATTATGCTAACAATACAAGACTACATCAATAAAGTCATAGATCTTGGAGCACAACTTTCTGAATGTAAAATTGATAAAAAGGATATTCAATTGATTTTCAGTGTCTTACACAAATTAGGTCCTAAATATTCATCCTTTATCTCTATCTTTCAAACTCATAGGCTCACATTGGGCATAGCATATAAAATGCCCACCTTTGAGGTATTCTTTAAGATTTTAATGGTTGAAGAAGAAAATTTAATAGTTATGGTTTTAATCAAGTCATTCACATCTCAAGATATCATTGCAAATCAACCTTAGCATAAGCAAGTTTCAATATTAGCATTAAATACAGGTTCAAGTTAAAATAAGTAGAATAATTAAAATGAGTCACATAAATATAAGAATAAAGGGCAAAAGTATTCCTCCTGAGGAGATTATAAATCCACTAATAAGAAAGGGGGTTCACAAAAGAGGACTGGCACTCCTTGCCCTTATTTCAAAAAGAATTTTCATATTAAACAAGATTGCGGGAAGAAAGAGATTAATGAAATTAAGGTTCTTCTCAAAAATAATAACATCAATCAATCCTCTTCAAAGGATTCTTCCACTCCTTCAAATTTAGGGAAAGATAAATCTATGAAACTAGTTGCAGTGGTAAATTCTCTAAAGTCATGGGTGATTGACTCAGGTGCTTTACACCATAGGGGTTATGATCAAAAATAATTTTCTAGATTAGAACCAAGTTCCTTGCCTCATATTCTCATAAGTGATGATTCCAAGGTATATTTCATAGGAAAAAGTACCATTGGTGTTGATAGTGGTGTATTTGGGGATTTTTTCTATGTGCTAGAGTTATAAACTAACCTTATCTCTGCCTAACAAATCACTCACTTTGATACTGGTAGGAAATTTGACTTCACACTCGATTCTATATCAATTATAAAATTGGAGTATAATGCCTTAGTTTCAATGGCAAAAGTTTAAAATCATACTTAGTTTTATTCATTCTCACATTTTATGCCACAATCTTCCTCTACAACTTTTCTCTCAAACAAAAGTTATGGCATGAGTGGTTTAGTCATCTAAACCACCACTACTTACATTAGCTTAGTCTATAAGAGATGGTTATAGGACTTCCATAGAATTATTTTTTAGGGGGTGTATGTCATGGTTGTGCGTTAGGAAATCATCCAAGAAATAAGTTTGATAAAGGGAAGGCTTGGAGGGATACACAAGTTCTCGAACTTGTTCATAGTAATTTAGTAGGTCCATTACCTACTTTGTCTTTAAGTAAAACCTGCTATGTTCTCAAATTTATTTATGACCATTGTAGATATACTTGGGTTTATTTTCTAAAAATAAAGAGTGAAGTATTTGATAGATTTCTAGAGTTCAAAGCTCTAGCAGAGAAACAATCTAGGAAGTATGTCAAGCTACTTTACACAAATAATGGGAGGGAATATGTGAACAACAAGTTTGAAAAATTATGTGATCTTGAAGGAATTGATCCTTAGCATTTAGTTGCATACACACCTTAGTTGAATGGTATAGCAGAGAGGAAGAACATATTCTTAAAACAAATGGCAAGTTGTATAATTCATATAAAATCATTAGTACCTGAGTATAGGGTGGAATCAAGTAATTATGCTGCATATATATAGAGTAGAGTTCCTCATAAAAATTTAAAGGGGATAACAACACTTGAAGCTTGGTGCAATAGGAATCTAGATGTGCATCATTTTAGAGTCTTTGGTAGTCTAGCATGGGATCACATACCATCAGACAAGCACCGTGCTTTAGAAAAACAAAGTTAGACTTGCATATTTATGGGATATTCTGATGGTCTTAAGATATATCAGCTCTTTGATCTAGATTCACATGATCTTATTATAGTGAGAAATATTTACTTTGAAGAAATTCCTTTAGAATTGTCTTCTAACATTTCTCATTCTTCTTCCTTAGAAGAATCAGATAGTAGCGATGATAATCCTACTTTATCTACTCATAGGGATGATGAGTTAATACCTCCCCAGCAAGGTTTAGCATGTTATGTTCCACCTCAGGATCCATTCCCATTGATGCCTTTGTGGCCTAAATAGACTTTGGTGGATACAAACCCTCTTTTTAGGGATCCATTAGATATAAGGAGAACATGATCACAACATGACCTTCCATATTCCTACATTTTCATAGATTCTAATCCATAGTATTTTCAAGAAGACATAAGGACACTTGAGTGGGATTTAGTGATGGAAGAAGAGTATGAATCATTGATTATGAACAACACTTGGGATCTTGTTCCTCTTTTTAAGAGAATAAAACTAGTATGATGTAGGTGGATATATTAGACTAAGTCTGTAGTGGATGGAAATATTGATAAGTGTAAAACACACTTAATGGCCAAAGATTTTTCTCAAGTGGAAGGAATTGACTATATAGAAACATTTTCGTTTGTTTCTTAGATGAATTCCATTCACTTGATACTAGTTATTAGTGTAGATCATGGTTGGGTTATACATCATTTGGATGTGAAGAGCGCATTTCTTCATGGAGTTATTTATGAAGAGATATATATGGAGTAGCCATAGGGATTTTTTTAGGATTCTTCATTGGTGTGCCAATTGCAGAAGTCTCTCTATTATCTAAAACAAGCCCCAAAAACATGGTATTACAAGATGGACACATTTCTTCTTTCAATTGGGTTCTTGAGATATCACTCAGAACTGAATGTTTATAGTCTAAAATAAGAGGATTCATTATTGTACTTAGTGTCTATGTTGATGATCTCATTGTTACAAGAAGCACATCATCCATAATAAGTAGTGTTAAGATTGCACTTCATGATATATATTTTATGACAGACATGGGTCTAATGTACTATTTTCTTATGATTCAAATAGCACAATCTTCTTTCAAGATTACACTTTCACAACCCAAGTATGCCATGGACATATTAGCTCAATTTCACATGGTTGATTGTAGGCATGAATTGACTCCATTATTATCTAGAGTTAGACTTGAGGTTAATTATTCCATTCCCTTGGTTGATGCCATATTGTATTACTAGCTTGTAGGTAGCCTCATCTATCTGACTCATACATGGCCTGGCATTTCATATGTAGTTAGCATGGTTTCATGCTTTATAAATACACCACATGAGCTTCATTTGAGAGCTACCAAGGATATTTTAAGCTACATTTAGGGCACTATCAGATACAAGGTTCACTATACAATAGGTACAAGTTTAGACATGGTGGGATACATAGATTTTGATTGAGTTGACGATTATCATGATCATAAGTCCACTTTTGGTTATAACTTTCACTTAGGATTTGGCCCCATTTATTGGCAGAGCAAGAAGTAACATGCTATTATTCTTTCCTCTCCAAAGGTTGAGTATCATGGCATTATTAATGCCACTATTGAGGTTATTTAGCTTCATAATATTCTCACTAAGCTTGGTGTTCTAATTTGGAAGCCATCAGTCATCTGCTACAACAACCAGAGCACTATTTAGATCTCAAAGATTCTAGTTCATCATCAAAGAACCAAACACATAGAGATCCATATTCACTTTATCAGGAAGCTAATTCAGGTGGAGATCATTGATCTTTAATATTGTTCTACAAAGGAGTAGATTGTATATTTTTCACCAAATCTTTCACTAAGAACAAGTATCTTCACTTGTGATCTCTTTTGGGGGTGTAAGACATCAGTTCTTCATGGGGGGTCTCCTAGACCTTCATTTTGAGGAGTTTTTTCCTTCAAGATTTATTTTTTCCTCATCTATTTGTACAAAGTACCTAATATGGATACACATTATTAAGACTATTATCTGCATATCCCTACCTAAGCTTTACTTATGGGGGGTGTTGGTGCATTTATTTCATTTATTACATTTACTTGTGTTTATTATTTATATTGGTGCACTAATTACTTATTGTAATCAATTTATTATGTTTATTAATAATTTTCATTCGATAGAATAAGATTGTTTAGCTAGTAGTCAACTTGGACATTTATCTTGTTACAGTGGAGTTCCACTCCACTATTCAAGGTAAGATAGGATAAGATTGATTAACTAGTAGTCAACTTGTGTTGATCATTTACACAAGTTGGACACCTATCTTGTTAGTGTGGAGTTTCACTCCAATATTACTTTAGTTAGATATCAGTTGAACTACACATGTGTGAGTTCCCTGATCTTTATCATGCATGCCTTGCTTTATATAAGCAATGGTTGTTTGTGTATTCTATATTAGATTAATATTAAATTATTATATTAATTCATCATATTTATGATATTTATTCATTTATATTATTGTATTGGATATATAGTTATTGTTTATTACTATTACTATTTTATCTCTTATTTATGATTTCTATTAGATTCATTAGATCCTGTAGCTAATTCTAACAGTCCAAGATTGGAAAGTGGTGCTTAATTAATAAATATAATATTAAATCCAATGAAGAGTGTCACACCATGAGTTATATAATTTCACATCTTGAAAAGTTATCACAAGTTATCTAGAATTATAGAAAGGTAAGTAGATCAGAGATTATGAACCCAATGATATGGTCGATACTAAAAATATCTCTACTTCCCTCAATAAGAAATGATATGAATTAAAAATATTTTTTATTAATAAATGTAGATCAAGGGTGAGATAATACACTTCATCATTTCCAATGAAATTTATAAGAATTTAATTTATCCTAAAGCATATTTTCAAAAATTTAATATGAAATTCATACATCATCTATATCCATGAGCTAGTGTATGTTCTAGTGTAGTCCTTGAGAAATGAATCACCTAGTGGTGTCAATTGGTGTAAAAAGTCAAACTTGTTAAAGATGAAATCCTTTGTGACATCTCACCATTAGAGGTTTGTGATGTTTTACATGAGGTCAACCATATATTTACCATTATGAAATTTATGTTTACCCATGTACTGAATTCATTAATTTCAAGTATACATAGGTATTGATAGCACAAGTCCTAGAAAATAGCTAATTTATATTATAATGGATTAAACAATATATATTTGGAATAAAAGATATCTTTAAAGTATATACTTATATCATATGATGAGGGAACTATTAGGGATGGTGATGGATGGTGAGGATCAATTATGGAGTGATGAGTGATGGTGAGGGTCAATTAGGGTCTGATTAGTGATGATGATGGATGAAGAAAGATTAATTATGGATTATGAGGGATGAGGATGGCATGATTAGGGACGATAAGGGATGGTTATAATAAATTAAAGATTTATTAGGGATGATAAATTTGAGTGATTACAGATGATGAGAGATAATGAAGGTCAATGAGGGAGTGATAAGAGATGAGGAGGGATGATAAAAGAATGAATGGGGATGAGGAAGAGATTAGGGATGATGAAGGATGGGGAGGAAAATATTAGGGATGATGAGGGATAGTTAGGGTCAATGAAAGAGTGATTTTGGATGATAAGGGAGTCATTAGAGATGACTAGGGATAGTGAGGGCCAATGAAGGAGTGATTAGGGATAATGAGGAATGATGAGAGAGTGATCAAGGGTAATGATGGATGAGTAAGAAATGTTCAATGATGAAGGAGGGACGATGAAAAAGTGAAATTAACACCAATATGTTGTTTGATCTATGTAGGTCATCAATATGACCTACATTACTCCAATCACACCACTTTGGATTAAGTTTAAAGTGATTAGTTTTAAAATTTTAATTTTGACAAACCTAGAACTCCTATAAATGCCAAAAATTAATTTGGAAAGCACAAAAACCAAAAAATGACTATATGTTTACCAAAAATTGACATTAATTACAAAATTTATGTACTTAAATCCCTATGTTTGATACCTATACCCTAAAAATATCTAAGTACAAACTATATTAGATTTTGAAAAACTATTTTCCATGTGATAAGGCATGCAACTATGAGACCAAATCTATTAGATGTTGAGTGACCTTAATTTATTATGGATGATGAGGGACAAGGAGGGAGTGATTATTAATGATTAGGGATAGTGAGGGTCAATGAAAGAGTAACCAGGGATGATGGAGTGATTAGAGATGACTAGGGATAGTGAGGTTTAATGAATTAGTGATTAAGAACAATGAATAATGATGAGAGAGTGATTAGGGGTGATGAGGCATTACTAATAAGTGATTAGGGATGAGGGAGGGATGATAAACAAGTGAAATTAACACAAAGTGGTCATTTGATGTATGTAAGTCATCAATGTGACCTAAGCTATCCCAAAAAACCAC